>CM077220.1:15754640-16354640 GCA_039654775.1 Spinibarbus caldwelli | reverse complement strand
CATAAAGCCCTTCCCTCTCATACTCATAGGCGAGATTGTCGATAGCAGGGCCTTTTAGGGCACGGCAGTTCTTCTGTAAAGCCCGTCCCACTCGTTTCCAATCCCGTCCCACATGAGCAGCAAACCGCTGCTGGTCTGCTGAAGTCAAAGGCCTATCGTCTGAGAGCATAGGGAAGGAGGAGACAAACATCAAACAATTTGAAGGTGAAAACTAGTCTGCGATAATAGAAATACAAATGTAAATTGCATCATCACATACATTTAAATAGTTCAAACTCACCAAAAACTCTTTTCTGAAACAGAAAGCAGTTCCTGGGCAGCTCCTGCGGCGGTTGACTGGGAGGACCGAAGCTGTTCTGCAGCTGCTGCTCCAACTGTGTGACCTCGTCATCTCGCAAACGCACAGGCTACAAAACAGCCATCCATTAAATCAACAGCTGGTTATTTGAAAACATCTGAACTATATTGTTACATTCATAGAAGGTAAGGCACAACCTGCAGCTGTTTATTTAAAAAAGAGATTTAAAGGGATAGTTCACCCAAAAATTTAAATTCTGAAATTAATTACTCACCCTCATGTCGTTCGTTCGAACTTCAAAACACAAATGAAGATATTTTTGATGAAATCCGAGAGCTTTCTGACCCTGCATAGACAGCAACACAACTACCATGTTCAAGGCCCAGAAATGTAGTGAGGACCTCGTTAAAATAGTTCACGTCCATCAGTGGTTCAACCGCAATGTTATGAAGCCACAACAATTCTTTTTGCGCACAAAGAAAACAAAAATACTGACTTTATTTAACAATTTCTTCTCTTCCGTGTGAATCTTCGATGGTCATTCATAAGAGTACCAAAGTTTGAACCACTGATGTCATTGACTATTTTAACAATGTCTTAACTACCTTTCTGGGTCTTGAACGTAGTAGTTGTGTTGCTGTCTAAGCAAGTCGAGAAAACTCTAGGATTTCATCAAAAATATCTTCATTTGTGTTCCAAAGACGAAAGTCTTATGGGTTTGGAATGACATGAGGGTGAGTAATAAATGTCAGAATTTTCATTTTTGGGTGAACTATCCCTTTAACATTTTTCTCAAATGGTGTTAATTTCATTGGGAGTCTCACAATAATGATATATCCTCTCACTGTTTTCATCAGAGCAAGACTGATACATCAGACTGGTTCACATAACACCTGTACTTCTACATTTGCAGACGCAATGTCCATAATGAGGACAGAGAAGGACAGCTGTATAGCAAGAGGTCAGAGGCCATCTGACCTGACTAGTTTTTTTGGCATAAGAAGGTTGAGAAGGATTAATGAGAATCCCAACAGATCTTCTTCATGTCACTCTTTGTTCAAGCCAAATCAGCAATAATTCCTGAAATCTCAGTCCGACAGCAAGCATTCCTGGTTTTACATCAGAAAAATGTAAAATAGGGAAGGAAAAGGTTTGACAAAACCTTAGTGAATAATTATTTTTACCAAATGTTTACTTACAAGAGCACCTAAAGGACCTGAAAGCTAAAGAATAGTTTTCACATCTCTGATTCTGCAAACGTAAAAACGAATACTGATTCATAGTTCTGTCCTGACAAGGCTGCAGACAGCAGGGAAAAACGGGTTAAATGCAAATGATAAAACTGCAACTATATAATCATAGAAAGAAAGTATACAAACTAAATAGGCCTATTGACTTTTAAAAGGCAGAAAAAATGCTTCTCATATCTGTTGTTGTTGATGCCAAGTCAAGTAAGTACTTCTAGTCACTGCATCTAACTCTACTACAGCACAAATTAAGCTTTGAAGTTGCCAGCAGATGCCAGCATGTACAGGCATGACAGATGTGTGACATCCACTCATCCTCAAAACACACTGTAGTGAATTATTGGCTGCCAAGAGCATTAAACCATCAATTTAGAAAGCAAATTAATCTAATAGCACATTTTTCTATTCATTATCTCTTGTAATCATGTTAAGAATGCATTTCAATGTTTGATCATTTTATATATTTTTGTACTATTTGGTTTCTGTGTTGGATCTCCACTTAATCTCCATTGATACCTGGTACTACAATATTGTTGCAATAATTTGAAATTTGCAGACATTTCACAGTTTTTGCAGAAACCACATATACTCTACCATAAAAGCAGAATAAACAGGTTTCAGAACAGTACATATGTCACAGCATTCACATTTTGTATAGAAAACTTGATATCTAGGCACTTATCCAAAACATGCTTATGTGATCAAATCGACATCTTTAATCTATGAATCAGCAGTTTCTTCTCAGAGCTGAAAATGTGTCAAGAACATGCTCAATTAACATTTCTTATCACTTACTAGCAATATCTGAGGCTCTCTTGATTCAGGGAATTCCCAGCACCATTTACACCAATGACCTTGTGGCCTAAATACGAATCATTGTAAATTTTAAGGTCAGAAAAAAATCGTAAGACTGCCTCTGTTAAGCAGCAGTGAACTGTGATTTACTTCCGTTATCTGACGTCCTGTGCAAACAGCTGCTCATAAAAGTACAGAACAGTATAAAGCTATCCTGGCGGTCATATCAGCATAAACAAACATAACATACCTGTGATTGGCGTATGTGCTCCAGACACATCTCTACATCTTGAAGGCTTTGGTCCAACGTATGTATCCCTGCTTTGAGTTGTGTTTCCATGACAACCCCATCAGGAAGAGTAAGAAGGCGTGAGGCATGCTGGGACATAAACTGAGCAAGCGAACCACATGCATAGCTCTCCAGGAATCGCTGACAGGGAGGCATAGCCATGAATTTAAGTTCCACCCCAAGGAAAGGATCAGCATCGTGCAGTTTCAGGATTTCGTACCCTTCCAGTCCACCAACAGAATCTGGATCAAAGACAGTTAGAACTGTATCAATTGCAACACAAACGCATATAAATCTACTGTATATCTAAAACACCATACTCTTTAGCTGCTGTACACTTAATATATACTTTGTGGCCACTTCTATCAATGCTTACCTATAAGGGTGAGTTTAATAACCTTGAACACGTTGAATTTCCCTTGCTCGTCTTTGTAAAGCGATAAAAGGTTGTGTGCTGGACTGCTGCACCCCAAGAAGAGTACAGCACACCCTGAAAACGCACCATCATTGCCATTGCTGTCATATAACCTCTGCAGATGAAGATAAAATCATACACACAATGTTAATTCACTTACAACAACATCTGGACAGACAAAAATGTAAACACAATGTACCTTTGTGTCTATACTGTCCATCTTCTGCTCAAACTCCTGTCTCAATCCTGTGAGTGTGAACAAATAAATTACAAAGACAAAGAAATTATGAAAGCAAATGAGAACTCCTTTAAGATCTTATTAGATTGACACAAAAATGCATTATTTTGTGTGTGTTTCAGGATCTAACCACTTCCTTATAAGGCTGTGAGCTTGATGGTCGATACTGCTAAATAAATGGGGTCAGACGGTGGTGATTATTAAATATGCGATGCACATGTTTACAGGTAAAGTTAATATGATGCGTCACGTTTAAAAAAGTTAACTTTTTACATTTTTAAGAAGTCAGTGGATAAAACATACACACGCTCGCTCACACAAGTCTCGTGGCTTTTATTTTTATACATTTTACTGTTCTCGTGAACAAAAGTTTAACATAACGCGATACTGCTTGCCTTCAATTCACATCATAACGAACATGAAACCTGCGCTTTGTTATATAGATTACATATTACTTACACAACGATTTGGTGAACTTTGAATGATAAGGAAGTCTAAACAGGCCTTCAAACTTACACGAAGGAAACTTTCGAGGTGTCGAAGCGCTGTCTTGGCCAATAAGACACACCCACTGCACTGTTCAACAATCTGATTGGTTAAGAGTTTCGCGCAGTCAATGTTGATTGGCTCAACGCTCCACATCTGTTTTCATCGCTGCGTTTAACAACGGAACTCGTAACGCAGGAGGAAGTACACAAGTTTGAGAACGTATGTGTTTTTTTCCAGAAGTCTGATAGACACAGACAGCAGAGTCATCACGAACTGTGCTGGATTAAGAGGTTTTCGGTTATAATATCAGATAACCGGTTTCAAGTGTATTTTAACGTCCCGCGGCTGACGGAAGATAAAGGGCTGATTTGGAATGGAATGGATCTTCCAGAAGAGATCCTTGCACATATTTTTTCCTTCCTGCCTTTTCAGGACAAATGCAATGCGTTTACTGTTTGTAAGGCTTGGTCTAATATCATGACACATCCAAGCTCATGGAAAGATACTGAAGTCAGGTAAGAGCTGTTGGTTTGTCTCGTATCCGTCAGATATAAGGAAACCCTCCCAGAGGATCATGTTGTTACTTAGATGTTGCTCTTTCACATCTCAGGAGACTTCATGGAGATCTCAATTAAACTGCGTGCAAGTATTAACGTTGTCTCACATGTTTCTCCTAAAAATTCCCAGGAGAAATAATAAGAGCACATACAGAGTATGTAGACTTTATAACTCTAAATTACAAAGATAAGTTTATGTTATAAACACAGTTTAATAATAATTGATTACATTTACAGTGGGTACGGAAAGTATTCAGACCCCCTTTTTCACTCTTTGTTATATTGCAGCCATTTGCTAAAATCATTTAAGTTCATTTTTTTTCCTCATTAATGTACACACAGCACCCCATATTGACAGAAAAACACAGAATTGTTGACATTTTTGCAGATTTATTAAAAAAGAAAAACTGAAATATCACATGGTCCTAAGTATTCAGACCCTTTTCTGTGACACTCATATATTTAACTCAGGTGCTGTCCATTTCTTCTGATCATCCTTGAGATGGTTCTACACCTTCATTTGAGTCCAGCTGTGTTTGATTATACTGATTAGACTTGATTAGGAAAGCCACACACCTGTCTATATAAGACCTTACAGCTCACAGTGCATGTCAGAGCAAGTGAGAATCATGAGGTCAAAGGAACTGCCTGAAGAGCTCAGAGACAGAATTGTGGCAAGGCACAGATCTGGCCAAGGTTACAAAACAATCTCTGTTGCACTTAAGGTTCCTAAGAGCACAGTGGCCTCCATAATCCTTAAATGGAAGATGCTTGGGACGACCAGAACCCTTCCTAGAGCTGGCGGTCCGGCCAAACTGAGCTATCGGGGGAGAAGAGCCTTGGTGAGAGAGGTAAAGAAGAACCCAAAGATCACTGTGGCTGAGCTCCAGAGATGCAGTCGGGAGATGGGAGAAAGTTGTAGAAAGTCAACCATCACTGCAGCCCTCCACCAGTCGGGGCTTTATGGCAGAGTGGCCCGACGGAAGCCTCTCCTCAGTGCAAGACACATGAAAGCCCGCAATGGAGTATGCTAAAAAACACCTGAAGGACTCCAAGATGGTGAGAAATAAGATTCTCTGGTCTGATGAGACCAAGATAGAACTTTTTGGCCTTAATTCTAAGCGGTATGTGTGGAGAAAACCAGGCACTGCTCATCACCTGTCCAATACAGTCCCAACAGTGAAGCATGGTGGTGGCAGCATCATGCTGTGGGGGTGTTTTTCAGCTGCAGGGACAGGACGATTGGTTGCAATCGAGGGAAAGATGAATGCGGCCAAGTACAGGGATATCCTGGACGAAAACCTTCTCCAGAGTGCTCAGGACCTCAGACTGGGCCGAAGGTTTACCTTCCAACAAGACAATGACCCTAAGCACACAGCTAAAATAATGAAGGAGTGGCTTCACAACAACTCCGTGACTGTTCTTGAATGGCCCAGCCAGAGCCCTGACTTAAACCCAATTGAGCATCTCTGGAGAGACCTAAAAATGGCTGTCCACCAACGTTTACCATCCAACCTGACAGAACTGGAGAGGATCTGCAAGGAGGAATGGCAGAGGATCCCCAAATCCAGGTGTGAAAAACTTGTTGCATCTTTCCCAAAAAGACTCATGGCTGTATTAGATCAAAAGGGTGCTTCTACTAAATACTGAGCAAAGGGTCTGAATACTTAGGACCATGTGATATTTCAGTTTTTTTTTTTTAATAAATCTGCAAAAATGTCAACAATTCTGTGTTTTTCTGTCAATATGGGGTGCTGTGTGTACATTTAATGAGGAAAAAAAATGAACTTAAATGATTTTAGCAAATGGCTGCAATATAACAAAGAGTGAAAAATTTAAGGGGGTCTGAATACTTTCCGTACCCACTGTATATTACAATTTCTCATTTTTGATTGCAGACTGAACTGTTGGTCACAGTTTGAGACATTGTTGAGATCTTCTGAAATTATAGAAAAGGTGTGAGATTCCTGGGGATTGAAAACCTTTGAGAATCAAGAGACTTAAAATCTCCATTAGCTCTCCATTTCTCATTACAGTTTCATTGCTGTCTAGGAGAAACATTTGAGTTATTAAAGAAATCTCCTGTGTGGTTTCTTTCTTCTTCTCCATGGCCCCATATTTGACCAAAGGCTCTATGCTGATTAAGAACCTTGATAAAAGCATGTTACATCATTAGTGAAGACTTTGTGCTATTGTCATAAAATTTTGTCACTAGCTTTAAAACATACTCGTCATAATAGTAACAAAACAATACACAACAGAAATGATGCCTGTCTTGCTCTGTTTGACATATTTTAGTACTGTCAAACAATTAACCGCATCCCAAATAAGTTTTTGTTTAGATAAATATACACATTACACACATATTATGTATATATTTAGAAAATATTTACATGTATATTTATATTCATATAATTTGTATGATATAAATATATTTAATATATAAACATAACATATTTTTCTTAAATATATTAATGCATGTGTGTGTCTTTATGTATGTAATAAATATACACGGTACACACACATATGTTATGTAAACAAAAACTTTTATTTTGGATGCGATTAATCATTTGACAGCACTACATATTTTATCTCTCGTCTTAGGTGTGAGTCAGGAACCAGTGTCCCTGACAGATTTTCTGCTCTTCTGCCACTGGTCAGAAATTTGAAACTGAGAATGTGTCTGACCGATCCAGCCAATCGCAAAACAGCACTGTGGGTGCTGCGGCAGGCTGTCGCCAGGGGTGACGGGCGGCTGGAAGGACTTTCCATCTGTTGTGTGGGGAACACACCTCTCTTTTATGCTGGTCAGGACCTGCAGCAAGGCTTAGTGGACATACTGACCAACGGATCGTCTCTAACTGTGCTTGACCTGAAGGGTGTACCCTTCACCCTCAGCGACTCCTTCGTCAGGAGCGTAGCCATGCTTTGCCCTGCTCTGCAAAGTCTTTACATCAACAATCACTCTCTGGTGTGTGGCGTCAATGCCGAAACGCTAAGGCAAGCACTGAAATGCTGCCAGTCGCTCAGCGTTCTTGGAGTTTTTCAGGCTAGTCTCTCACAAGACGTCTTTAAAGATCTCATGTTGCCAGAACGACCAGCACTAAAGAAACTAGAGCTCCGTTGCGAACGCTCGCTCAAATACACCGTGCCTCTCTGTGACCAGATATGGTTAGAGTTAAAACTGAGACACCCGCGTCTCTGGGTGGAACTTGAGCTGGACCACACCCTTCCCGAACTGCACGTTCCAGGGGTTCTGCAGCCCAGCATCCCTGTCCGATGTCTTCGGCTGCTCACTTGGACTTTGCTGTTGGATGAGGTTCGGATAGTCGGGCAGAGTTACGCAAACACTCTAGAAGTTCTGGAGCTGCAGACAGTCCCGTCTCCTGAACTTAACTCTGAGCTGATAGCCTTAGCAAAGCAGTGTGTCAATCTCCAAGAGGTTCACTGTTATTGTGTGGTCTCGCAAGAAGTAATAACAGCGTTCATCACGAGCTGTCCAAATCTCTGCAGATTCACACTCAAAACACATAAAGAGCCTCACCCATGGACCTCCACTAAACTAAAGTAATGCTCTCGCACTGTTTTTAGGTCTAATCAAATAACTATATTTGTGACACTGATTATGTGAAATCCTATTACAGACGGTCAGATGTTCTTGTTTCCATTTCAGTGGAAGATGCTCTTTGGATCATTCTCAAATGATGCTGGAGAATGTGATCATCAGGTTTAGTTCATGCAGCTCAAATGTTTGTCACTACAGCAAAACGGAGACAAACCAAATACTAAGATGTTCTGATATTCATGTACATTTTTTAATTAAAATTCACTCATATGTTAGTTATATATTTCACTTGAAATCACTTAAATATAAAATATTATTCTCTCATTAATTACTCAGCCTCATGTCATTCCAAACATGTACTAGATGCGTAGAACAGGTAGAAGATATTTTGAACATCGGGAACTGATTATGGAAAGGAAAAAAAAAAATTTTATGCTCTCAAGAATAAGAAATGCATACAGGTTACATGCATACAGTTTCAGAATGACATGAGGGTGAGTAGATAATGATGAAAGTACCTAAATGATGATGAAGTACCTAAAATATAAACATTTTCACTGATGTTCTCAGACTTCATTTGGTGTTTAACACTCGTTATAGATCTGTGGTATAACACAATGGGCTTCAAGTGAACACAAATGTCAATATTCATGTGTTAATTATTAACATTTATTGACATCCGAACACAAATGCTCTTTTAACAATCAAATGATTACATTTTATTTCAAGCATCACACTTAACACTGAATTTTTGTAGTTGGGAGTGAAACTTGCACATTCAAAAATGAAAGGTGCCCTTATATTTCAAACTTATTTATGTTTGTGTATATTAAGCTCAAAATGTTACGAAATGTATAGCCAATGCACTCTGCTTTTGTGTACTCGCATACAGTCAGCCAGCCAATCAAATATTTGATTTTCTCTCATCATTCATAGTAGTTAAAAGAGAAGTCATAGAATGCTGTGGTATTCTGGGAAGAAAGTTGGCTGGAGCTGCTACTATTGATATGCTTGATGAACTTGAGGGTGTCTTTGTCTCTATAGACCAGAGCGAGGGAGTTATCTTCAGGATACACTGTCAGTAGCTACGGAAAAACACAGTGTCAACACAATAAATAATGTGCACTAGTCTGCCGTGTTTGCTTATGTTATAATAAATCATTAAATGAAAACAAACTGATGTTGTGTCACCTACCTCCTCATCTTCATCATGTGCAATATAGGATGTAAATCCCCCAAACTCTGACTTCCAATCTGATAGAAAAAACAGGCTGATGTTTAACTCTAATATTCTCTTGTACTTTTTTTTCAACCCTTCGTCCCTCAGTCAAAATTAAATCATACTGAACACAATTATTAACTAATTGCAAAAAGGGCAAATGTAAATGTCAGATTTCATACCTGCACAGCCCATGTGAAGCTGCAGATCCAATGCATACTCTCTTTTGACAGAATCATGTAACAATGTATAGTCGCCATGCATCCAGCGACGCAGTTCTCCTACACAAGTAGGAGGTCCTGCAATAATACACAGGTAAAATTATTGTAGATATAAAAACTTTTTTAAAAAATGCACACGCTGATTACCTTTGTCTGTCTTTTCAGTTGAAGCATCAGCATCAGTATTGGATGCTGATGCTTGTGTATTTCCCTCTCCATCTCCGTTTTCTGTCTCACTCTTTCCATCTTCGTTCTCATCCTCATCGCCACACAGATAGTGTAGACGGAAACCGGTCAGGTTGGATAAGAGGATGAAGAATGACTCAGACGAGAGGAGTTCCCAGCACTCCTGCACACAAGGTGGGACGCTCTGCATATCTGCACAGCCATAACACCTAAATACAGTGACAGCCATTAATACATGAGCATATAAACAAATCACAAGAAACATACCAGAAAACTAAATGTGCATACAGGAAGAGATTAATAGTTGAAATATTATCAAACAAAAGACGGGTGGCTTGGTTCTCACCTCTTATTGGGTGGCCCCTTCCTCTCCCACTGCACTTCAGATGACTGCAGTGCACTGAGCACCTGCCTTAGTTTCTCCTCCTGACAGTTATAGGGCAGAATTCAGGATATCGGCATTATAGATACTTGTGTGTACAAATACAGTATGTAATAACAAATACACTTTACGGCAAGGTTCAATTCTTTAACATCAGTTAATGCATTAAGTGTCCTATCCAGTTGGTTGAATTACTGGCAGATCTGAATGCAAGCTTGCATTTGGTCATAATAAAGAGGCGGGATTTAATTGGACTTAATGATTGGAGAAGTCCAACATATGTCACTAAAGAGAAATCAGTCATTCTGGAGGACGGCGTGTAGACATTTCAATAAACAGTTATGAGGTCAAAACAATTAAAAAATAAATAAAACAGATGCATGGATCAATAGCATGCATTTAGAAAATAGATCAAATTGTGAATTTCAATTTCATGATGACTTAAAAATATAACAGAAGAAATTAACATCAATTTAGATTTAAAAATTCTAAAGTTAACAAATTGAACGTACTGAGTCTGCAAATGTGACTCTTACATGTGAAAAAATATAAATAAGTAACTTAGACACTTAATTATTCAAAACTTACTCTGACTACATGCCTCTAGTGTAGGCATGGGACATGTCACTAAATTTCACATCTACAGGAATTTCTCCTTTGCATCAATTATACATGGACCTCCACAACAGCACAGACTAAAAGGGCCTTATAAAAGCATCTTCTGGCAGAGTTTACTTAACAGTTAATATATACAATTCTTAAGCACGTACAAATGTGTTTTGCTCATAGAGTGCATTGCCAAACCCTGATGTATATATGTATGTGCACTACTGTACATTAAACATAACTGAGCATTTTTGTGTAATTAATAATAATGATTATGACTAACCTGTAAGAAACTAGGCAAGCAAATCTCAGAACTCTCTTCGAATTCCTGCTGTACCCGAGCCTGTAACGGGGGTCCAGGTACATCTCATTCACCCACTCAAACAGCAAACTCTCCTATAACAAACACACAACACACTGTGCTTCAGATTGAGAAGATAAAGGCTGAGTTTTGGCCACAAATGTTCTCTCACGCTAACTTGACTTACATCTCTGGGGATATGAGTGTGACGGGGAACTGGGGGTTCAATGTAGCGTGAGGGTCTTGGTAGAGAAGGGCCATGAAACCAACCACTCAGAGATAAACGGCACTTCTCCTCAGAAAGAACCTCCGCCACCTAAGAGTTATGATTTCAGTTTAGTTCATTAAAACAGCTGTAAATCATTAATGAATGGAGAAACAGTCCTTTTGACCAGTGTCGTGATTGTTAAAAAGACACAAAAGAAGATATTTTGAAGAATGTTTTTTTTTTTAATTGCTTGTAGAACAACAATTGTTGTTGTCGTGGCCTAATGGATAGAGAGTCGGACTTGTAACCCGAAGGTCGTGGGTTCGAGTCTCAGGTCCGGCAGGAATTGTAGGTGGGGGGAGTGAATGACCAGTGCTCTCTCCACCTTCAATACCATGACTGAGGTGAGACCCTTGACCCTGCACTCCGGGCGCCCACTGCTCCGGGTGTGTGTGTGTGTTCACTACTGTGTGTGTGCACTTGGATGGGTTAAATGCAGAGCAGAAATTCTGAGTATGGGTCACACGTCACTTCACAAAGCCAACATACATGGACTACAATAACTATATACAAGCAAATATTAAAAAATATTTTGAAGAATGTTGATAACCAAACAGATTTGGTTCCCATTGACTTCCACTGTATTTTCCTTTTTCATAGTCAATGAAAAAGTAAGTCAATGGGAGCCGAAACTGATTAGGTACCAATATTCTTGAAAATATCTTCTTTTGTGTTCCACAGAAGAAAGTCAGGTTTGTAATGACATAAAGGTGAATAATTGATGACTAAAACTGAATAACTAAAACTGCTAAAAATCATATTTAATTGACATAATACTGAATCAGATGAAAAACTTGAACAAAAATGTGAAATGTTGCCCTGCTGAGGCATTAATTTACTAAAACATAAAAAAAATTTAAAAGAAAAATTAAAGCATAAATTAATAAATGCCAAAAGCACACAAGAAAACTACTAAAACTGAAAACTGATAGCTAAAATCATACAAATAAAAGCTAATTCAAAATATTAGTATAAAAATCATACTAAAACAACACTTTTTCTAATTACCTGATGAAAGGAGACAGGGGAGACCTCAAAAAACACCAGAGAGTTCCAGCAAGGAAGCAGAGACTTGACAACACTCACAGGCTGACAGTGTTCTGTGAAAAATACACAGTTATAATTAATTAATTAACCAGCAATTAAATACATTTGCACATCGTCCTTGTGTATGATTTATTAGTACATATTGTATAATCTTAGAATTGTATATAAAAATGTAATGATTTTTTGTTGAATATCATGTTTCATGTTGACTCAAATGGCATGATTTAACTTATTTTATAATGTATCACACAAATTTTGTGGGTAAAATGACAATATTTATGCTCTTGTATCACACACCATCAGTGCTGAACAGGTCCAGTGTCCCTCCATCTTTCACCTGTCAGGGAGGTACCAGATAGAGGATGAACGCAACTCTTCATCCCTCCAGCTCATCATCGTGACACAGCAAAACATCTGCACAAAGAGCAGCGAGAGACATCAAGAAACCCACTGAGAGTACACCAGCTGCACAGCATCTCCTTGTCTACGCCCCAGTGATTGGTGGAGAAGTGGTCAGATGGTTCACCTGTATGCTCGTACTTTGCACAGGATACATCGACAGTCACCTCCAGATCCACCTGCAACACTTCTGACAACCAAACACGAAACTCCCCAAAAATCACAGACCTGAGATCCCAACAAACAACATGTCTGTGAGCAAAACAATGACAGAAACTTTAACGCAGAAGCTCATTTTAACTCTGGCGCACCTTATTTGTGAGATATGATGTTCTTTTCTCTCTCTCAGATCATCTGACTGCAGAAGAAACAGAATTCAGTACTCAGCATTCACGTCTTCAGAATATACACCTATAATCAGTGTTGTGGAGTAACTAGTTACATGTAACAGAATTACGTAATTACAAAATAAATGTAACTGTAATCTGTTACAATTACTGAGCAAAATTGTGTAATTAAATTAAAAATATTTATAAAAATACATTTTCACACACATACAGATTTAATTGATTTCTTTCCCAAATTGCATCGACTGCTCTAAAATATGAGACACCAATGCTTAGGACAGAAAATAGGACACAGACACAATAACTCTTTTGCTCAATTTAGGTTTATGTATATGCTTTATTTTTTTTTTAGGATAAACTGTTTTTTAAGGCATTGTTAGATGCCAGTGTTTCCTGTCTATGCAAAGATTTGATTTCAAAACAGTATCGTAGCCATTAAACGTTTTGATTATGATTTTAAATCTGTATTTAACCTCAAAATGATCTCAAAGTAAAAAGCGGTTGTGCTTTAAAATTAAATTATTATAATCTTAATTTAAGTGAAGAAGGATTTCGAAAGTCGAAAGTTCTTTTTACCCGTTTCGGGGTCATTTTGTCGTTTTTTTTAGCTGGCATAAGACCATGAGGGGAATAAACCCAGGGGGACTTTTGTTTTCTCTTCCTAGCGTCTTCTTCGTGCGGGTTCAGTCAGAGGCGCTTTTGGATGGTTACTGCCCCTCCAGGACAGCTGTGGAATAGCGCAGACTTTCTCTGAAAACTCTTTGAAATCATATTCTGATAAAATACTCTGTCCAAAAAAACAACATATATGTACACTGCCGTTCAAAAGTTTGGGATCAGTAAAATTTTTTTTTTTTTTTAAATATAGTAAAACAGTAATATTGTGAAATATTATTAAAATTTAAAATAACCGTTTTCTACTTTAATACACTAAAATATATTATAAAAAATATATATATTTTATTCCTGTGATGGCAAAACTGAACCTCCAAAAGCCATTACTCCAGTCCTTAGTGTCACATAATCCTTCATAAATCATTCTAATACGCTGATTTGTCTTCAATGTTGGAAACAGTTGTGGTTTAATATGTACATAAATGTTTGGTGTCATATATGATAGATAGATAGATAGATAGATAGATAGATAGATAGATAGATAGATAGATAGATAGATAGATCTTTACTCTGTTTTATTTTGAAATTGTATGCCTAGTGTTTTGGCAATGTGCCCACCTTCAGTCATTTCTTTGTGACAAATCAAAGTTTCTGTTTGGTAAAAAGCATTAATACCATGGCTTAAAAGAGATAAACATGGTTACGTAAGTAAAATTGTGATTCAATTATACAAATTGTGAGACAGGTCATAGTATTTGAATATTAACATTTAATACAATTTACACAGTGCAATTAAGTTACACTTAAGACAGCAGCATCCATTAACTGTAGGGTTTTATAGAAAATATATCTTTTTTTTTTTTTTTTTTGGACTACACCTAAGATTTAAATAAAACAAAACAAAACACTTTTGTATAACAACAACAAAAAAACTAACATCATGTCATTTGAGGTAATGGTTTATGAACCAGCTTCAGCACTGACATCTGCACAGTCAGAGGTCCCCAGATAACGCACCGCCCACTGTATCAGATGCCCTGGGATTCTAGACAGACAGACACACACACACACACACACACATACATATATAGGTAGAAACCAGCAGCAACCAATAAATGGATCTTGGATATGAGGGGTGTAGGTTACAGTGGTTAGATTGAAAGACGATGGCTTCATTCCCAGGGGATTTGGTTTTACTCTTCATACTGGACCGTTAATGTTACAAACTTATGTCCACTGTCTAGCTAACACTCTTCAATCCTAGAAACCTTTATTATAGGTACACTAGCAGTCAGAACTGTTTCACACAATCTTAAAAATATTTTGATGTAAAGGCATATGCTTAAATTATGAAAAAAATACAATAAAAATATATTATATACAAATATATACTATGTATTATATTATTTCATATTATATATATATATATATATATATATATATATATATATAAAATATAAAAATATATATTTTTAAAATTTCGTAAAAAATATTTTATAATAAAATATTACAGTAAAATATACATTCATATATTACCTTTCTACTATTCAAAATTTTGGGGTTGATAAGATATTTAAATGTTTATGAATCTCTTATGCATTCAACTAATAAAAATGCTTATATTGTAAAATGTTAATACAATTTAAAATAACTATTTTCTATTTTGATATATTTTTCAATGCAATTTATTCCTGTGATGCAAAGCTGAATTTTGGATCTTCAGGGTCACATGATCCTTCAGAAACCATTCTAATATGCTGATTTGCTACTCTAGACATTTCATTATCTAAGTTGAAAACAGTTGCTGCTTAATATTTTTGTGGAAAGTTGAGAGTCAGTAATATATATATATATATATATGTCCAAATTTTTTGACTGGTATTGTATAAGTACAAGAATACAAAACTGTGAAACAGTTCTTAGATCATTGGCCATCACATTACAAGCATGTTATAATCAGCATGTGTCAGTGGGGAACACATCATACTCACTGGAAATGGCCAAGGGCTGTGGCAACCTGAGGCTGTGGATGATACAAATAGGAAAAAGGCGTTCCATCTGAATGCACCTGCAACAGGGAAGCTGGGACAATGTAGCAACATTTCTGATGCAATACACAAATAGATTAGGACTAGTTATATTTTTAATTTGGTTAGTCCCACAGAAAGTATTAATCATTTCATATTGTGCAAGTGAGCCACACTGCCCAGGTCAGACACAGAAAAATATCATTAATATCATTTACACTCACTTTCCTGGCTTTGGTGGGTGAAGACACCGAGGGCTTTGGCCCGGCGGGTGGAGACGCTAGGGGCCTCTGTTCAGAGGGTGGGGCTGTATTATGGACGAGCCACGAGGGAGGACTCAGCGCATGCTCTTTGTCTTGCTTCGGACTGGGGTCTCTGAAAGACTTATCGCTCGAGTGGGACACACTAAACTGGGTCGGTTTCGGTCTCTGACTGAGCGTAATGCCGTCCACCGACACCCCTCCAGAGATCTGCTTTGAGAACTGCGCTTGGGTGCTTGTTGTTACAGGTAATGGGGGGACTTCCTTTAAAAGCGATTGACTTTCTTGTTCTGGGTCTGTATAAGCACAAAAATGATTGAAATTTTTAGTGCACAATTACAATGATGCCCTGTTAATGTAATAAATATATGCATTAACAGGAAATTACCATTTGAGTCTGAGGTGGAACGTCTACCTAATAGAGCCGGCTCTTGTGTAAACATATCCCATGGGCTTTCTCCTTCCCCAGACAGCTCCCCCGTTCCACACAAAACCTCTGGGAGACAGAGGGATGGGTTTAATAACACATCATCTACTTGGAACAGCACTGACTTTCTTTTGTAAAATCTCACCTGGTCTTGTGTGTACAAGAGTAGACGGTCCTTCATCTGGACATGAGCCACTTATACCGTCCAGAGCGGCCATTGTTTGGTTTGCACTCGACGTGCTGGTTGGATGTGATTCTTCAGGGGGCGGGGCCAAGTCATTTGGCATCTCACTTTCACTGTCTGCACCTGCGCGCACTGATGTACATGAGACAAAAACACATATGCACAGAGAGCCACATACACGCTGAAATCTGGTTGAATGCCCAAAGGGTTGTCATGAAAAAAGCAATTAATTAGACAGCAGACAGTACTGGGATCAGCTGTCATCAGCTCCCTCTGTTCCTCCGGGATGAGAAGAGAAGGCACGGAGACGGTGAACTGCTCCTGTCCCTGGAAAAAACACACACACACCCATACGCAATGATAATTTGTCTGGTCAACAGCTGGTGCCTTTAAGTTGTCAAGGAAGCAGCTTTACCCTCCAGTGAAGTCTCTCTCTGTGCCAGTGAGTTGGTGTCGCCACACTTGGACAATATGTTGCAGACATGGTTATTTTCTCCGTTGCATCATTCAGAATATTTATTATAATGTCATTGTGCCACACGTCCAACAGAGACGAGAGCGAGACCCCTGGGAAATTAGGTACATAATGCACATCTTTATCATTTCTGTGAAGCAGAACGTGTTTTTGCTTTATAAATGATATTACGAATCCAAATTACAAGCATTCAATGCAAGAGGTGTGTGTACACGCAAGCTATTCAAAGAAACACAAAGAGAAAGAGTGTGTGTGATACTTACCAGAGGATGAACTTACTGAACCCTCCCTGTGGGATCTGACAAGAGAGCAATACAATTAACACTAACCGTTAAACACTTCATCTTAAAAACACGCTGCAGTTCTGTGTGTGACGTACGTGTTCACACAAACTATAAATAAGGTCAACGCACCTCCATGTCTTTATGATCTGATCTCTGACTGATGAGAGAGTTGTACTGAAAGAGAATTTGATTAACATAGGTTAATTGTTATTGATTTAGTGCGATTAGGAAACATCACTTGGCACGCTTAGTAGAGAGATCAGTGACTTGCCAGCTGGGGGGGTGGTGGTGCTTTGAGGCGATGCATATGATGTTCATTTGATTGACTTTCAAGTAAAACTGGCAAGATGCCTGAAAAAAACAAACAAACAAAAAAGAAACAAAACAAACGTACTTAAAAGTCCTAAATTCTGCAAGCAAAATGGTCTATCGTCAATAGTGTAGCTGTATATGAAGCACAGCTCACACAGAAGTCATTTTTAAACCAAGAAGCTTTCTTTTGGTCAATACAGCAAGTCTGTGTGACCAGTTTGAAACCACTGAGAAATCTGAATTCCTAACTATGCATATTCCAACTGAAATGACTGCACTTCACCTGCGAAAATTCGCATTAACACGTTTTTCAACTCCCCGAGCCAGTGGTTTTCAAACTTTTTGACTTCAAAGCTGAAGAATTTAAGAGAAGAATTTTTAAAAATATTAATCACAATTTATACCCAATAAAATATTTTATTTTAAAAAATTATATTCATCTTTTTCTTTTTTCTTTTTTTGGATAGTACACTACACTACTAGTTGGCAGGAAGTAATATGAAACATGGAATAATATGGAAGAAAGAGGTCATACAATGAGCCAGGACTCCTAAAAGTCTGAAACGCAGTTGTGTTTTAAGATTGATTATTAATTTCATTCATTTAATTTCAAGCTCAATTCACATGAGTTTTCTAAACCAGACAAGTCTAAAACTGTAAAACGAAAAAATATTATTAAGCTTTCATCAACAAGATATACTGCCATGAAGCTGAAATGCTTGTAAACGACAGCTAAATGCTTTACAATCTCGCCCACAAAGAATTAAGGTCAATTAAAATGTAACTCTAAAAATCAACAAAAAAATAGTTTACAATTTTTGCAACATAAGCAAAATTATACTAAGCATTAATAGGGTGCAATATTAACATTTAGGCCACTGTATGAATTATAGGTCATATTTATGCAATACATATCAGGGTGACCTTGCTCTGTCTCTATTGGATGGCTGCTTGGTCTGAAAAAGGCCCCTGCTATAATGGCATCTTCCAATAAGTAATACCATAGCATCAGCACTAAAATGAAAAAAGCTGAGAGGTTGGGATAAAAATTGCATCCATAAAACATACCAGATCAGGGTTCATGTCGAACTTCAGTTCAAAGCTGCGAACATATACTATAGCATTGTGCAGGCCTGTGAAAGACTCCATCTCCTCCAAGCTGAAGAAACAGAAGACAAAACTCTGACACTGTCATGTTTGAGTGTGGTTGAATTACTGTCATAACACTAAAACTGAAAGTAGTGTTCTCTGAAATTCACTCATGCAAGTGCAAAATTCAAGGCAGCAGTTGCTGCAAGGCAGAAGATCAGAGCCCTTGTAACAGCTAGATTGTGCTTATTTCAGCACGATTTTCTCTGGGCCCGATTATCCAGATGAGTTGGATAAAAACAGGGGCTCAGGTGTGTAGTGAGTGGTGTCATAACAGAGGATTAATCGGTCCCTCACTCCTGCAGACGCTCCCACGCGGCGTCGCTCAGCACCGCGGGGATCACCGCGCTCCCATCGGACACGAACAGCATACAGGCATCGGTGTGCTCCATCCGCTGCGAGTCTGAGATATCACACACCTAACACACACACACCCGCACTTTAGGACTCACACCACACTCTGCATGGATGAACACACATATACAACTACTTACGCCGACAACGTTGGCTTTTACAGTCGTTTCGCACTGGCTTTGGCCGTAGTTCTGGATGAGTTTCTCGATCCACGGCTCCAGCTCAGCCATTCGGCGACGCTTTATCTTTGGTGGATTCATGGTGTGCATCTGTTACTGTCCACTAGTGTCGATACATTAAACGAGCTCATCAAAGTCTTCGCGCCTCCGTATTGAACATTGATGCTATTTTTTCGTTCCGTGTAGAAACTACACTCGGCGACTTGAGTTCCCTTACAACGTTTGAATCGTTGATGCCCCCTTGCGGTAGCAATGATCATAAAAAAAACAGAGATAAGTACATTTTTGGGTACTGTTGTTTATTTTCAGTAAGGTACAATACAACTTATAAAAAGGAAAAACCTGAAAAAGAATTCCCTTTATAACATGAACATGCCCTTTCCCAAAGTGTAAACCTACAACAAAACCTTTACTTTCACTGATAGCATGAAATGTAATGGAGAGAAATTATTTGTTTTATATAAAAAAGTCACCCTTACAAGTAAACATTGTTTTCTTATTTAAAAGAAAAAAAAATCACAGTGATTAAAACTCAACCTATGAGAGAAAACATGCACACAGCAATATCACTGTAAAAACCGTGATAAAAGTTAACATAAAAGCTTTCTAAAACATTCCATAAAACCATTAAATCCACATTCCACTGCTGTTAACTCTCATCATTATGGTTTCACCTGTAAATAAAAAAACAAACAAGTGAGACTGAGACTTAAAAGTTGCATGTGAACAATTTATTTTTTACAGCTAACTTGTTAGCTTTTGCAGTTTTGTATTAAATACATGAGAATGAAACTGGAGGACTACGGTTACCTATAATATGCAGACAATATATAGGAGTAGTCATGTAAATATGGGAATGTGTGTTACCTGCAAATTCAGTGATTCATTCAGACTCCCACCCATCTTCTGTAAACTCTCATGAAGCCCAGTTTTCAGAAGTGTGTAATCTGGTTTCTCAGTATACTGCAGGCTCATCACATTAGTCAGGTATTTTTGTAATGCATCTAAATTGCAAAAAAAAACAAAAACACATTACATACGCATCTTTGCTAGCACTAAGCACATGAAGTGAGAATAGAAACGAGCATGCTCGCTCACCTGAAGCTTTCTTCTGTTTGTAATGGCCACTCAAAAGTCCCGTGATATCAGAAATATACCTGTAGGCAGGCAGAAAACATATTCAGCATAAAAGCACATAACTGTGGCCATGCCTCTGTAAAGTGGTATGTTTTCATTCTTGAAAATTCTGCATCCAGCAGCGATGTTCCTTTATGATTCTAAATGCATATGGTATGATGAAGTAGTCAGATAGCAGAGGCATGTATTTAAATGGATTAAAAGTACACTCAATAAAGGGACGATTCTTCTAGACTAAAGGGCTTTTTCAAAAGCCAATGAAAGCTAATGGCTCTTGGCAGACTAGCAACCTTCATTTCTTATTTAATCACTAAGATGCTTCTATTTCAAAGCAACTTATTAATGAGGAACATCACAAGCAATTTATCATACAAGAGCCAACAATATCTGCAGTGCTGCAAAAAGCAAGTTTCAAAAGTAAGCTGTAGACACAGTATACAAGCTAGGGTGAAAATAAAAATTATTTATTCTTTATTAGAAAAAAATATTTGTATATATTTTATTTTTAAACAAATATTTATTTTTAAGAAATGCCTTTATAGATTATGTTCAGCTCTTTTCAAATTGGACTCCAAGAAGGGCCCCCAAGGGGGTACTAGAGGGTCCACAGAAAATTTTGAAGAAAAGATGTAAAAAAATGTTAAAAAACATAGCAGTTAGACGAGGGGTAATCAGTCTTACTTTCTGGATTCAAATTAGACCAGTTTTCCTTCTTATGTAACTGACTTAAAGTTGTGACCAGTCTTGGAAAAAAAAAATGATGACTAACTTGTAAGGCTTGTTTAAGAAGTTTATGTAACCGGTCTCTCTTGAATATATGCCTGATGTAGATGTTTTTGTGGTTTTACTGACCTCTCCTTCTCTGCAGCAATGGCCGAGCTTGTTTGAGAAAGCTGACTCCAGGGTAGTGAGCCTGTCATCCAATACAGCATACAGTAACCCAGAGACTGCAGGTCACTACGACGAGAGGGACCTGCAAAACACCCATACACATGCAAATTAGACTTGCTTTCTTACATGGATAAAGTAAGTAATGCAATGAACAAGTGACGCTCACCAGCTCCCTTGTGAGAATCCACGCTGATAAAGTTGATGTTACCCTGGTGTGCAGTGCGGCTACCCTGTCTGTACTCCACATGCTTTCCACCAGGGCAAAACCTAAATGCATGACCAAAGCCTGACAAGAAAACCTACCAAACGAACAAACAAACACTTAATACTTAAGTATAGAGTTATATATAGAGTATATCTGTTCAGTTCATAAGGGACATGCTTCCTGACCTCTGTGTGACTGTCAGTGTTGATGTAAATATTTCCAGCATGGATGTCTGCATGGGCATATTCCTTCTCGTGGATGAATTCCAGTGCATCCAACTACAAAACACATACACACATACTATATACTGCCTTTTCATAGAGAATGGCATGGCTAGGGAAACAGAAACAAATCTGAACATCGTTTAATAGCACACTCACTAGTCGCAGTGCAAGCTGGAGCACAGCTTTCTCAGATAAAGTACCATTCCCATCATCAATGACTGTCTGTAGAGTTTGACCCATGCTAGGAAAAACTAAAAACCTGCAGGGAAGTGAATATGGTTATGATTAGATTCCACAGTGAGCTCATGCTCACTGAACTGTTTTTATCTTTACACACAATCATAAAATGTGGTGCTCATGATGCAAGATTATGAAAATCAGTGAAATGCAAATCAATGATCAAAGACGTTCACAATCACAAAGACTACCATTATTACAGATGGGGTGTGGATAAATGTATGTAAATACATTCCACCATTTCCCAACTGCAAAATGAATTGCTCTTGGCTATAAGACTATGCTAAATATACAATATATTGGCATCAAAAGCCATTTTTGTAATGTCAATATAATTATTTACTTGTCGGACACAGTAACGTCTTGTCTTGAATGTCTTGAGGCTTTTCTCGCAATGTATTGACATCTATGATTTATGTGCACTACCATTCAAAACTTTAAGGTCAGTAAAAATTAGTAAATGCTTTTGAAATGCTTTTTTTTATGAGAATTTAAAATTGTTCTCTAGTTTAATATATTTAAATAAAATTATTCCTGTGATGGCAAAGTTGAATATTCAGCAGCCATTACTCCACAATCCTTCAAAAAAATCACTCTAATATACTAATTTATTGCTCAAAAAACATTTCATATTGTCAATATAGAAAACATCTGTGCTGCTTAATATCTGGGGGGAAACCAAGCATACATATTTTCAGGATTCTTTGATGAATAAGTTCAAAAGCACAGCATAATATGAAATAGATGATTATACACATCTTTACTGATGTTTTTTTCAGCATCTTTGCTGAATAAAAGTTATTCTTTTATTTCTTTAAAAAATTATATTTTCTGAGTCCAAACATTTGAAGAGAAGTGTATAATAGTCTATAAAAGTTTCCGAACATAAGGATATAAACCCACATACCTATATGCTTCATGAAGACCAAACCCTACACAGGATGGAATCCCAAGGAAGTCCAGTTTGTGCAATTTCAACCATTTCTCCACTATTGACAAAGAAAAAGAAAGTTGTGGTTATAAGCCTGTAGCTGCACTAAACTGGGTCTTCTTTATGTATCCATTACAAGTGCTAAAATGACTGACCTGCATCAGGTTTGGCTGCTCTCAGATGGAAGTTCTGCTCATTAAACAGGTGTCCCTCTTTAGCCCCCTGAGACAGAGAACACTAAGTCATCAAGACCTTCTTCACAAACACGTGTACACAGACACACTACATTGTGTGAACACAGCACTCACCAGTCGCAACATGTACTTGCAATCAGATGAGTCGGCGTGCTGATTTGCTTGGCACACTAGATTAGATTAGATTAGATAGACAATATTTAGATTCATAAGCCACCATTAATGCATTGCTGTTATTTTTATCTTAACCATCTGACAAAAAAAGATAAAAGGATTTAAAGTGCATAGATGGATGCATTCACTTATCTCATTAATCAAGGGTAAGACGGTTATTGACATACGCCTTACCTGCATATGTCAGATGTAATTCTGTTTGCCACAGAAGTTCAACCAGCTTCCACTTTTTGCTGGACTGGTCACAAACCACTGTACCCTCTGGGACAGGCTCAACAGCGCACACTCGCTTCCTGGCTTTGCATTTGGCTAAAAACCCACAAAATAACAACATTTAGCTAGTTTTGCCGTTTAGTATGAAATTAAACAAAGAAATGTGATGCAATCACTTTTAGATATCGTGAAACATAATTTTCAATATGTATGGAGCAGTCTGTCCGCTATAAAGTGCATCTTACATGGGCTTTGAAAAACTGAAGACGTTTGCTTCGCCTCCTCATCTTTAACCAGAGGGGAAGCCTTGTGTTTTCGAGGTGACATCGAAGATGTCTTTTCTGAAATAATGCAGCACACAAAACATTTCAGGCCACACTATTAAAAATCTCCTAAACATGTATTGTATTTATTTGTAAACGTGAAAAAATGGTTGCATTTGCAATAATTTGATCATATTTGCAATTTACTACATGACTGAGCAGGAAAATCTGCTTTAATTATCTATAGCTGGAAAAAAAAGATATTAAGAAGATGATATAGTTTCCCAGTTCACAATATCTTACCTGGAGTTTGAAGTGTAACTGAAAAAGTTTGTTTCACCTCTTCTTGTTCTTTAACCTGAGGGGATGCCTTTCCTTTCCGTGGAGATTTCAGTAACTTCTTATCTGAAACAAAGCAGAGGTTTTTCACATAAAATCCTTCAGCATTCAATGTTATAACATGATTGATTTGCATTTAGAAGAACATTTCTATATGTAATAATGTAAAGTTTCTTGATATCTATTCAAAACAACAGGAGTATCTAATTACCGTCAGCTATAATAAAACATGCTATTTAAAATAAATAAATAAATAATGTCTAGTGTTTCACATCATAGTGTGTCTACCTGGGGTTTGAGCTATTATAGCCGATGTTGTCTGTGACACTTCTTCCTCCTCTTTAACCAGAGGGGATGCGTTTCGTTTTCGAGAAGATGGCAAAGACTTCTGATCTGAAATTTAGCAGTCATCTTTCACACAAATTCTAGCATGTCTACAAAGCCTTTGTTTCTACACTAGAAACACACAACACCCTTAGACTCACCTAAAGCTACCGTGGCTGTGCTACTCAAGGTCTTCCACTGTGTTGAGTGCAAAGGTGGGCGATTCAGTGCAGATTGTGAGGAGTCTCCAGCAGAATCAACTACAAAAATAATGTGGATTACTGTTTTGTCAATACTCATTTTAAAAGAAGCAACTTAGGTCCGAATGAAAGCTCAGTCAGATTGCATATACAAAGATTTACAAGAATTTTGCATATACTACCATTCAAAAGTTTGCGGTGGGAAGATTTTTTTTTTTAATGTTGTTGAAAGAAGTCTCTAAAGCTCACCAAGGCTGTATCTGATTGATGAACTACAACTACAATAAAAAAAATAATACTGTGTAAAATGTAATTTATTCACGTGATTGTAAAGCTGAATTTTCAGCAACCATACTTCAGTCTTCAGCCACATGATCCTTCAGAAATTATTCTAATATGCTGATTTGGTGCTCAAAAAAAATAAATAAATAAAAATCTTATTATTATCAATATTAAAAACAGTTGAGATCATTCATGGGATTTATGGGAAGAAAAAATATTTTCTCTCGGGTTATTTTAAACAAATATGACTGGTTTATATCTGGTTAACCAATATCATAACGATGCACTGCATAGACAGCACATATTCAATCAGTGAGTTAAATGCTGAAATTTGACATTAAGTCCACTTTGAAACCTGCTACAGCTGGGAGTTGGGAGATTAACAGTGTCCAACTAAATGACAAGTGAAGTGAATAATGAAAACTGGACCATGCATCACCTGAGTTTTCATATGAATCAATAAATAGTTATCTAATCATTGCAGATATGAAACCAGCAAACATTTTGTCCACTAAACAGTTGTAATGTACTTAAGTATTTAAGTAAGACATGAATCAAAGCATCATCTTGTTCTGCTTCTTTGATTAGGACTCTCAAACAAAACCAACTGTAGCCTAACATTTACCACGGTCACTTTTCGGATCAATGTAATTAAAATAAGGTTGAACTAAAGCCCGTATTTACCTTCCATGGGGATCACAGCAGAAAGCACGGAGTTTGGATGCGGTTCGGGCGGCTGTGAAGCTACAGCTTCTGGTAGGTCTTCTGGCAGTCTGCCACCACACGATGGACAGAATCTGAACCCAGACTGTACCTTTGAGCCACACTGAGGACAGAAGTTCAGCATTGTGATGGCGAATCAGACGGGGTGGGTGGAAATGTCCCTCGGTAAAATGTTCTGACAGTCAGGACCAGAAGAAAGAAAAGCTCCTCCAACGATATTTCCAAATGTTGTGTCTGCGGAGTCAGCCTTCTACAGACATCATACGGACTGTTGCGACCCAAGCTGCAACCTTCCGGTCTCTCTCAACACGGAAGTGACTAAAACTGCAATTCATCGACTGGGCGCTAGAGGCTGGCTCCAAAAGGGAGTCAGTCCCATAGACTCCACATGTTAAAATGCCTAACTTTACACAATATGTTCACAGCCTGGTACAAAAAGTGGTTTTGGTCTATATAGCTAATTTTGCCCTTCATGACAACTGTGAGGGGGGTGAATTTTTTTTGACTCATCCGTTTAAATTATATTGAGCCTTAAAGTTCTGCATAATTAAGGGCGTGGCCACTTGAGTGACAGGTGGATTTCCGCTGCTGTCACCACCGTCGAGCTAAGTGGGCGTGGTTTCAGCAACCAGCTCCCGCCTCTTTGCCCATTTTCGATTATCCGGGAGTGACGCGCTGCCAAGATGGCGACGGTCAGCTCCGCCCACTTTGAGCTTCAAAAACACTCTTCAGAAACCTACGGGTGATGTCACGGACACTACGTCCGTGTTTTTATACAGTCTATAGGCTTATTTGAGATGAGAAAAATCTGCGCAGAACTGATCACCGGTGATCACCGTGAGATGCATGCTGGTTAGAAAAGTGTCCGAGTTACGTCCACCTTGCTCTGATGTCATGCTGACATGTGCCAAAATAACTCTCGCGACGGCGAGGCGGCTCTGTCGGATTGCTCTCCACCGACTGCGCTGACCAAAAGCATGATTGGAAACGACTGACTGACGACACACGGTGCATTCCAGACGGGATATATTGCTTTCCGAAGGGCACTTCGGAGTGAAAACAATCATGGCTGCCATATTGAAGGGTCGTTCCAAACCAAAGTGCTCAAAACTAGCCACTTCAAAGGGCCCTTTGGAAATGAAGGATTTCGAAGGGTACAACTGAAGGACACTTCGGGCTCCCATGAACCTTTGCGCAGATTCTTTGCATGATGACGGCGCCTCCGTGTGGGCACGGGATGATGAAGCAGAAGGGCACTTCAAGAAACAGTTGTTTGGTCCCCTACACCCTTCAACCCTTCAAAGTTCTCACTCCGGAGGGTAAACCCTTTGAAGAGATTAGGGCATGAATGGAACGCAGGGACAGTTTATGCTCATTGGTTCAGACAACTGTGATGCTGCGTTCTCTTCTAAAATGTTTTATTTTTTTAATCTGATTTCATGTGATTGTGTATTTAAATTATGCATGATTATTCCCAAACACTATGACAGTGCGATCTCTGTGTGAGATATGTGATTGTCATATTTCTATAAAAATCTAAAATAAAAAATCTTAAAGTAAAAATGGATGATAAATACGCCTTTTGTATGGAATTAAATAGCAAGCACTTTGAGTGTCTTGTTCATCTTATTTATTTTCATATAAAAACAACAGAGCTGAAATTATATCATGTTAATTAGCAACACAGCATGTGAATGTGAATAACGCGGTATCTGCCTTTGATCTCGTAGTTATTTTCCACTTCGAGAGGTCAGAACTGTCCATCTTGACTGCTTTTATTTCACTCCTCCCCTCACTGCAGCCGCCTGCTCTCACCTACTTCAGGTGAGGCGCATCTCAAACAAGCCTATGGTTGCGAACTGACACAAGTCACGTGATCATTTGCAGCTGACGTATTACGACAGGTGACGAGGCCAAGAGTGCATTGTTTACAGTTTTTACAGGATATGCATGATGAGCAATGTATACATATTGCCTGCTTATTTTTTCACACGTTATGGCTTCTAATTAAATTGGAGAAAAGAAAGAATTTCCTAATATTATTAATATACATAATATTAATGTACATATATTAATATATTATATATTAATGTGTGACTACAAGACTTTAGGCGCGTTCGACTTTAAGCGGCGCTGCACAGAATAGTCAGTGTATGACATCAAAGTACCGCGAGAGCCATTCGAAAGCATAAGGATCCGTCTGATCTCGCGGTATTTTGATGTCATACACCGACCATTCTGCGCAGCGCCGCTTAAAGTTGAACGCGCCTATTCTTTTGCTAAACATAATATATTTTTTGAAGATTACTGGAAACCAAACAGCTCTGGTGACAACTGACTTAACGTACATTGTATGGTAAAGAAAGAAAGAAATTAAATTACAGAATTTTTATTTGAGGGTGAACTATCTCTTTAAATCCTAGATTTTTTTTCTGTCTACCTACCGTGATTTTTCTTTGCGTTTTCAGCATTTCCATCATATTACTTTGCTGCCATGCATACACTAGTACATCCTTTGAGATGCTAAACTATTTTGTTTTTTAAACACTGTTGTGATATTCAAAAATATGAGGTATGGCTATAACCATAATCAAAATACTGAGCAATATGGTGGTTGTTTCAATGATTGCTTCAATACTGAATGTCTTAATATAGACTGGGAGTCTTAGGTGCCCCATAATGGGCAAGTATGCTACTTTCCATTGGGCAGCACCAATGAACTAGTGAACTAGTGAACTTTGGGTGACTTCCAAGAATGTCAAAGATGGCACAAACAAGTATGATGAATGAGACGATGAGAGAGAGGATGAGACTAAGGTTGAAATGGAAAATAGTTCAAATTAGCGGGAGTCTACGATTAGAAAGTAAACCAAGAGGAGTATGAATTCATTGTAGTAAAACTAATGGGGTAAAACCAATCAGAGGCTGAGTTGTCATTTTTCAGTTGATAAGAACAAGGTATAAATATGGCTGCCCGGACAGACAAAGACTCAGATGCAGAGGCTATCATCTTGGTTTTGTTGCTGTGTTCAATAAAGTCTTATTTTGGCATCTGGAACTCTGTTTCTTGAGCTTTATTTACAACTTTGAGAAGACCATTGTTTGTTCCACGACAACGCCATGCCAGCTTATGTGGCCGTTTTCATGATGAGAAAATTTTATGGTAAAACTATATCTATATAGAGACTATAGGTCTATTTTGCTTAAAAAAAAATTGAGTGAAAAAGCTCTCACAGGGTTAAAACCAGCACTATCTAATAAAACATGGATAGCAGGAATGATATATTGGTGGATCTTCTCCTAAAATTAAATGAGTCATCCTGGAATGGTCAATTTGACAATGGGTATAGAAAATCTGGTCTCATCGGTTTGAAAATTGGTAACTTCTTGATACTAAACTAAAAAAAATAAAAAAAATTTGGAGGTTCACATTTTTCTCCAAAATGTCAAATATACAAAACAGGGTTATGACAGAATGCAAATATGAGTAAAAATCCTGTTAGTTCATTTAAATTCCTCTTCACAATACATATTAATGCTGCAACCATCTTACCAACCTTTATGGTAACCAATACTGTCGACTCCAAAAATAAAATAAAACAGTGACAGTGTGATAGGTTATCAACTCCAGGGAAGGAATAACACAAATGGCACAAATGACTGAGAAAGGACATTTGCTGAAAGTTTTCTTTTTATTCCCAGTGCAGAAATGTACAAAATCACTTGAATACATTCACACACTGGTCAATTTTGGAACGAACACGAACTTTGTGTTAAAACTCATATCATATATATATATATATATATATATATATATATATATATATATATATATAGCATGAGTAGATTAATGAAACTGATTTTCTAGATATCTGACATGAAAGGCCTTATCACGAATCTCTATTTTAACGGCAGGTAATCTATAATTCGCATGCATGTACATGTTTGAAATCCTGTTAGGTTAAGGTAAAATTTCATTTAGCTAAACAAAATACAACATCCTTGGCATTTCCCCCACTCCCACAACCCCATCCCCCCAATCCAAATCAATCTTGTAAAAATAAAAAGGGTAAAGAAATAACTATTTCCATAAAAAGGAAATCCTTGTTTCCTTGTGAAACAGATATACTGAAGTATATCAACAATTGTAAAATCCAGAGGTCTGTCCCTGCGCATGAGAATTTTTCCAAGAGTCCAGTTCTTGTTTCTGCTTTTCCAGCTCCTCCTTTTCTTTCTGAATCTCCTCTCTCTCCTTCTGTAACTCCTCTTTTTCTCTCTGGAGTTCATTCTTCTCCTTCTGGAGGTCTTCTTTTTCCTTCCGCAATCTTGCGTGCTCCTGCTCTTGTTCACATTTCTGGTTCTGAAGCACTCGACGCTCAGCATCCATTTCACGGAACTGCTGCAGTAACTCCTTCTGCAGCTGTATGCTCCGCCCCTCTTCCTGCTGGACACGCCTCAACGCCTCTGTCAGCTCCCGTTCTCTTTCCAATATACGCACACTCTCAGACCACTTAGCACCTAAGGGACAAAAAAAAAAAATAAATAATTGTAAAAAATTAAAGCCTTTAATATAGGCATGGAAGCATAATCGAAGAACAACCACAAGGAGCTTTGTGCTTTGTTCTGATAAGAAACAAATTCTCAGCTCTCAAATTCAATAAATGCCATTTTGATGCTCTTAAATGTGCCATGACAAATCACTTCCACAGCAGTGCGAGTCATCAATTCCAGTTTAAATGAAGCATTAAATAAACATGACTGAACATAAGAAGATATGTGGAAAGACTAAAATGTATCATGTGTCATGTAATTACTCGGCGTGGAAACACATCAATAAAACAGCGCGTGATCATGTCACTTAAAGGGGTCAGATTCAAAATTCACTTTTACATGTTGTTTCAACATAAATGTGTCTTGGCAGTGTGTGTAAACAACCACCCTACAATGATAAAAATCCACCCAGTGTTTTTTTAAATCCTGATAAATGACAACCCCTTTCTCAAATCAGCCGATCTCAGATTCTTGGCTGTGTGACGCCTCACACACCCAGGCCGCTCCCACAACTGACACTGGCGTTTTATCTTAGACCCGCCCTGAGTGAGCGGTAGACAGTCCGCCATTGTTTTGACGTCAGAGCAGGGGTAGACAAAAAAAAAAAAAAAAAGCTATTGAAGTGTTTTGTTGTTGGATGTAATAATGAACATAACAGTCGTCATTTACTCTCGACATCTGAGCCGCTGAAGACGCAGTGGATTACGTTTGTTTTTGAAGGGAACGTGCCTCCGATCTACCTAAATGTGTCTATGTTCACGCGAATCATTCATGATCCAGCTTCACCTACAGAAGAAGTGAGTATAAGTATTTTTTATGAATCTTTGCAAATCGCCTTTCCTAATAATGTGCTAGTTAGCAAGTTTCACGATGAATGCGGCGTAAGTTAATAGTCTCTCAGAGAACTGCGTGTCACCACCCCACGGAAGAGAGGGGCGGGGTGAGCAGAGCTCATTAGCATTTAAAGGGACATGCAACAAAATGGCTTGCTGTGAACAGAGCTGTTTTTGACAAGGTAAAAAGGGTGCTGTTTTACACTACCATTGAGAAATTTTAACCAAAGTATGTTACGGACTTTTCATTAAGACCCTAAAGAATCATATCAACTTGTGGAAAATGGGCATCCGATGACCCGTTTAATGTTGCATCTAACTCCGGAGTTATCTAGAGTTCATATTTCATTGGTTAGCTACAAAAAAATGGGGAGCTTATTTACTGTTAATTATATATGGCATGTTTGAATGTACTTACTTTGAATATATCTACCTTATGTGCAATTGAGTTGTATACAAACATTTTAGTTTCATTTCAGTTCAGTGAGATTCATATTTTAAAATAAAAAGCAGTTGAATATAATGGGCTCTGTTGTCAATTTTAAACTCTAATATTGTGATAATGTACCAAATCATAGGGTTCCCTGTATAGTTTACAGCATTAACAAGAAGAGATTTTCCTCTTAAGAAAACCAAACTATTGGTAGTAATTGGTATTCATTCTGTATAGCCGGCTATTGGTATTGGTGGAGAAATTTAGTATCAGTGCATCCCTAGTTATTAGTATCATTGTACATTGTATTGTTATTAATATTTTGACTTAAGTTTTATATATATATTTTGTATATTTTGACATGTACACACACATACATATATTATTTTTGTGCATTTATATGAATTTGTTTTTATAATGTATGTATAATGTCTGTATAGTTTTCATACATTTTAGTTTTAATTAGCCTGCTTTAGTGCATCATGTTAAACTAAATGAAAACCAATTTTTTTTTCCTGGGGAATAACTAAAATTAAATAAGTTTAAGTTTTTTTTATACATTTTATTTTAGTTAATTTTTTTTAAATTTAAAGTTCTAGTTAACTATAATAACATAATAATAACAATATATAATACTATAATAACTATAAAAGCAATGGCTCAATATCCTTTTCACACAAAATGTAAAACAAGAACATTGAGAAGAGGTAAAAGCAAACTATACCTGAATATCTGTCTAGGCTGGTACTGCAAGGTGTACGGACATCGCGCTTTGGCGACACAATGTGTGATCTAGTTGGGGTCCCACTTGCTAATGTGGGAGAGGAGGCAAGGCGGCTTGGATCTTCAGATTTGCGTTTGTTAGGCCGCTTTTGTGGGTGATCCTCGAGTTGTGCGAACTCATTGGGATGCTTATGCTGTAGATGCCTGATAAGGTTACTTGTGCTACTCCGGTGCTGGATCTTCTCCATGCAGAGTAAGCACAGGGCTCGCGGCTCCTGGCCAAGCTTTCGATAGTGCACCCACACGGAGCTCCACTTGCGAGTATTAGCTGGGTTGTCATCCTCTTGTATCTCTTTCCCATCCCCTTCATCAACAGGCCCCTCACCTTCCTCCTCAGCCACCTCCGCTTCAGTTGTCCCTTCCCCTGCCGCAGCACGGAGGATCCCTTTGATGGCTCCATCCATTTCACCATCTTCACCCACGGACTCCACCTCTACCTGCTGCTCATCCATCAATACTGTAACTTGATAGAGAAAAAAAGGAGGATAAAATTAAATGCATCGAATATTTTTACATGGCTAAAGGCACTTTAACTGAACCAGTGACACTCTTTTTAAAATGCTTGTTCCTTGTGTTTGAAGAGTGCATAAGGACAGACTGAATTACAGACAATAAACCACGCAAAATAACATTTGTATGAACCTGCATTTCAAGTAACATCTATTACTAAAAGACAATGAGATGGTAAAAAATAAAGTTATGCCAAGCTAAAGGTAAACAACAAAAATAAAACAAATGAGGGAATAGGTGCACATTCAACAGAAGACGCTAAATGAATAACGCTTTGTTTAAAAATACAAATTGGCCTTTTGAGATGCACAATAATAAATTCATGAAGCAGCCATCCGCTAGATGACGACAGAACAAAGCGTTGCTAAGCAACAAAAGCAATGACTGGATACGGAAGCTGAGCACTACTGACATGATCAACAGGTGCTGCACGTTACAACCGTTTCTATTCCTCTCTTTCTATTTCTATACGTTTTTATAACGTTGGTAATATTAAAACAGGCATAGCAACAAATAATCAGCTTTAACCAATGACCCGCTAGTTTTAGAATTTTTGAAAAATCGCGCCCATCCGGGGATGTGACAGATGGTGCATCACGTGACAATTTCGGATCAAATACAGTTCGATACAATCCAGATTTTACAAAACCACAGACATTATGTACAATTCACTAATCATAGATCGTTCGTATATAAATTTGATGCTTCATACAGAACGGGGTCGTTGCGGCGGAAGGCTTTCTGTCCAGTTTATTGTGGACTGGAGGGGGCGGGGAGCCTCTTTCAGTCTGAGCACCGTATATTGCTGATCCAAATCAGCGACACGATTCAAAAGATTCATTCGTTTGACTGAACGAGTCGAATCGAATCGACTCCAGTCGGGGAAATTCGTTTGAGATCCTATCAAATACGCAAAATTAGCCTTCAATAAATGGGCGACGCAGTAGACAACTGTTTGAGGAAAACAACATGGCGTCGTTGCGACATCCACCCAAAACTCCGGCCTAAGCGAAACTCTCTTCACTTTGACTAAAGACTCTGTAAAACGAAGCCGTTCTTTCTGAGGAGTCGATACTGAATCTCAGTCACAACGAGCGCTGCTTTGAACGATAAAAAAAGCGCGTTTGTATTGGCTTTGGACTTACATGTGGTGAGTTATAAGCACGTGCATAGTAGGCCAAAATGGAGGGGAAAACATCACAAATCAAAGAAAAAATATATACGGTGTCATTTCTAAGATCCATAACCAGCGCAGCCAGCTGTCTAATAGACGTGTCGGTGTCCAAATCGTGACACTGTACGTGATGGTAAACGCTTTCAATACAATACAATAATTGAACCTATCATACCTTCCACGCAACCACTGTCGTTGCGTTTGGAAACCGCATCTGCCGCGGGCTTCCTTTTGTCCAGCGAGGAAAAATCAGAGGGGTGTTTCGTTCGTAAATGGCGAAGCATGTTTGTCGTGTGACCAAAATACAAAACCGTCTTCATACAGAGAAGACACAACACTCTTCTGTCATCTTCAGCTTGGAAAAATGACCAGACTATACTTCGCTTTCGTGCCGCCATTTTCAAACTAGTCGGCTTTGAATAGCGACTGTCTGATCGCCGTGTTATAGACGGTAACCTTCTTTGCGTTCAATCCTCGCGCATGCGCATTGGTTCTGATGATTTGATCGCTACCAGTCACTGAGAAAAAATGTGAGGGAGACACAATACTTTATCGTTTTGTTTTGTATATGTAGCATTCAACATATATATATTTTTTGTCTTTTAGTAGGGTGTACCCTTTCGTCTACAATGTTAAATTGTAGGCTATGTCTGTTTTGAGTTATTGTCCTGAGGCTAGTGTCTTTAACACTTTGTTGCCTATTTTAATTGTAGTAATAATAATGTTAATTTACTGTTTACTGAATTGTCTGACTGAACTAATCAAAGCTGTAGTTTATATTAAAAATAGAACTACACGTCATATAAATACTGTTCATAAAGTTGTTTGGTTTGTTTAGCATTAAAATATTTTTGTTTTGAAGTTTATTGAATCTTTAGTACAAAACATTGAATTAAACAGTACATGTGTAAGCTTCACATATCTTCAGAATCCTTAGTTTTGTGATTTTTAAAATTTTGCAAAGCATTATATATTTTTTTCTATGCTTTCCCGTGATGCAGGATTAGAACATATACTAGTATGTGAATCTCGCCAGAATTTCAAACGAGGGTTACCATCTAGACACAAACCTTTAGAGCCCCCTTTAGAATACCAGCAGATATTCATGTCAAAGCCACATCTAAAAAGGACAAAACAAGGTAAATATTTGTTGTTATTCAGTAGGGATTTAAAAATGTTTAATTAAATTAAGTTAATATTTATTTTTAAACTCATGACACAGAATAAAAACACCATCCACACATGAACCCATCACTCTCTCTTAAACAGTGCACAGACACAAATTCAGCAATAAAAAATGTAATTCAAGAAACTTTGTGCAGCTTAGTAGAACCATTAACATGTCCAATGCACTGGACATCAGGCAATAAGTCACAACAGGTATATTACAGTAAATTATATCTAGTGTCCAGCATAATAGGTTTATCAGTGCTGTAAAGCTCTCTCTCACACACACATATATACAGGAAAAAAAAAATACTCAGCAGAGCACAAGCTTATCTTCACTACTCAAATAAAATATAAAAACTTAAGAGGCTCACGTTTAAACCCCTGTGACTCAAATTTAAACTCAAAAGATTACATAAAAATAGGAAAAGCACAGAAATAGTTTTTCACAGCTAAGCTTTGCACATCTTTTTGTTACAGTAAATAAGCAACAAAACAACCCTGAAACCACAATTCCTATCCAGTGATGCATTTCCAGTGTTTTGCATAAGCGACCCAACTTACTTCAGATAATAGGCATAAACTTTGTTAAATTATCTATATCAGTGGTTTCCAACCACGTTCCTGGAGGCCCCCCAACACTGCATGTTTTCCATGTCTCCTTAATCAAACACACCTGATTCAGACCATCAGCTCATTAGTACAGACTCCAAGCCCTGAAATGGGTGTGTCAGAAAAAGGAGAGATGCAAAATATGCAGTTGGGGGGGGGCCTCCAGGTACGTGGTTGGGAACCACATATCTATATGTCTAAAATGAAAGCATGGTTGTTTTATTGTAAAAGAAAGTGAATGATGTTAATAGGCTCAGTCTTGAGATAGCACATGTAGAATTTAACCATGTGTGTAGTGTTAGTTTGGCAGGGTTCTGTGGTTGTGGTTTGGGTCAACATCCTGAATCTTGACCTCCACTGACTCCCACTCTCCAGTGCGATTTGACCGTTTGATAGCATCTACAACCGTCTGTACATACAGCCCATCCTCGAAGGAGGCTGCCATGGAAACAGGATGTCGCACCCAAGAGCGCCTGTCCTCTTGTGCCTGAAACGAGAGTCTGAGCTGAGTCACCATGCCGTTCAGTCCCCTGACAGACGGCCCTACGGCTTCTCCACCATCACTCAAAAGAAGCTCCTCTACTTGCATGCTGGCCCGTTGGCCGTACAGCTCTGTTCCTCGAGCAACGAGTCGTCCCGATGACCCCACAAGCATGATCTCATGCACATCTGTGCCAGGTAGATTGAAGTTTAATGTCACGCTGCAAACCACGCCTCCATTCATCAGCAGCTGAAAGCAAGCGTAGTCATCTGCGGTCACAGAACGAATCCCTCCCGCTGGGCCACCCTGACGTACGAAAGTCCGGAGCATTCCATGCACTCGCACAGCCCGACGTCCCGTGAGGTGGCTCAGGAGGTCAATGATGCAGGAGCCAACTGTGTGCAGGCCACCTCCCCCCATGAGCTCCTCCCACGCCCATCCATATGATTGGCTGAGCAGTGAGCCTCCATAAACACGTGCTTCACATACCTTTGAAAAGGAGAGAAAAAAAAATGTTTAGTGAATGGGTTCATATTTTGACCAGTCTAAGTTATGAAATAATGTAACATATACATTTAGTCATTTACATCTTCATTTAGTCATTTAGCAGATGCTTTTATCCAAAGCGACTTACAAATGAGGACAATGGAAGCAATCAAAATCAACAAAAGAGCAATGATATGCAAGTGCTATAACAAGTCTCAGTTAGCTTAACGCAGTACATGTAGCAAGTTTTTTTTTAAAAATTATATAAATAAAAAGAAAACAGATAGAATAGATCAAGTTAGTGTTAGAAGCCTTTTTTTGCTTTTGTTAATTGTATAATAAATAAAAAGGAAACAGATAGAATACAAAAAGATTAGAAAAGCTAGTGTTAGTTTTTTTTTAAAGAAAACAAGCAGTAAATGAATAGAGTGCAAGTCTAAGTTAAGATGTTTAGTATTTTAAGAATACTTACATTAGTATTATTATGCACAATTTTAACTAAATCCAACAACAACAAAAAAAAATCTAAGTAATTGACTATGTAAAATTTTAAAAGATTGTTTGATGTTTTGCAAGTAGTATTACCAAAGCTATGTTTATTTGGTCAAAAATACAGTGAAAACAGTAATCTTGTGAAATATTTTTACAATTTCAACTGTTATTAAATATTATGTTAATAAATTCATTTTAATATATTTTAATAATTTAGCAGATGCTTGTATCCAATACTGGATATAAGAAGACGTTTTTATCTACTATTTCTAAATATTGTTTATTACTCCAGGCTTTAGTGTCACATGATCCTTCAGAAATAATTCTAATGTGCTGATTTGGTGGTCTAGAAACATTTCTTATTATCAATGTTTGAAAGAGTTTCTAATTTTTTGTAGAAAAACCATGATACTTTGGTTTTTAGGATTCTTTGAATAGAAAGTTCAGAAGAACAGCATTTATTGGTATTATATATAATCTTAACATTGTTTTCATTATATAAATATCATTATATAAATATACTACCGTTGAAAAGATTGGAATAATTAGGACTTTTTGATTTTTTTGAAAGTCTCTTATGCTTACCAAGGCTGCGTTTATTTGATCAAAACCAATAAAAAGGGTAACATTGTGAAAGATTATTACAATTTAAAATAATTTGTTTCTATTTCAATATATTTTTAAATGTAATTTATTGCTGTGATGGCAAAGCTGAATTTTCAGCAGCCATTATTCTAGTCTTCAGAGTTACACGATCATGAGTCCCAAGATTTTTATTTCAAATAAATTCTGTTAAAAACCAGCATATAACTTTAAGTTAAAGGATTTATAGCATCTTTGATGAATAAAAGTATTAATTTCTTTCAAAAACAATCTTACTGACCCCTACTCTTTAATTGAATGTATACACCTATTTTTATTTTTTTTTGGTGAAATTCCAATACCTGCAAGTTCCCACAATAACCCTCTCCTAGCAGGCGTTTCATCTGGACAAATGCAGGCAAGAAGCGCAAGGAATTTCCCATCATACTCATAAGCTGTGGATAATATCTTGCCGCTGTCACCATCTTACAGGCATCTGTCAGTGTAGCTGCCTGCTCACTGATCACATTTTTACCTATACCTACAGAGAATGAGAAAAGAGAAGAAAATTATTATACAACGACAATCAAAACTGCAAATGCTGTTTGCCTAACAAGTTTCTGCTTGAAGCAAGTGCTTTATCAGCATGATCTCAACTGTGCTGAGGGGTTCACTGTGATCTAAGAATGCAACATTTGATCAGCAGGAAAAAAAGCCCACTGTGGCTTGTGCCAAGTTGTAAAGTAAACAGTAGCACAGTAAACACTCTAGCTGAGTCCAGGAAGGAACCCAACCCAATCCCCTGAGACGACATGGACAATCAAGTTAAGAAGCGAAAGAAAATAAGTCTCACCTAGAGCTTTTACTGCAATCTGGCGTGTGTGTGGAGGAGGTGTCAATATGCAGACAAGATGGACTTCTGGATGTAACAGCACATCATCTGTCTTGTTGGTGGAAAAGGGAATGTCCAACTCGCTGGCTAGTGACTCTGCTTCCTCTTGCGTATGGCCCCAAACAGCCTGAACAGGGAAACCTTCCTTTTGGAGCAGCGGCACTAAGGCACGTACCGTCTGCCCGGTTCCAAATACACCCACGCCCGGCAACATTATTCTAACTTACAAGCAAGTCTGTGTCTCATTCCGCACTGCTAATGTAATCTTTTTTGACACAGATGCTCAGCCTGTGAAGAGAGAGAAACAAAGTTCACTGACACTGACATTTGTACAGGGATGCAAAATAATCTCTAGATACAGTGCATGTAGTTGCAAGCATGTCGACACCAAGCTCCAAGTTAAAATTAACCTCAGGGCCACTTCAGGCTATCACGATCAATACACAATAGAGATAAAGAGCTGTATGACCCCACTGTTATCAGTGGCTTGAGTGACAGCTGTCAGATACAAGCCTGGGCGTTGCTGACCTACCAGCTGGCTTGCAATTTAATTTACATCCCAAAGGCTGTGCACCTGCCCAGCAAAAACAAATGAGAAGCACGTTTGCATTTCCTCTGCGTAATAAACACAAGGTAGTTCCTAGTAGGGCTAGTCTTGATTTGCAAACATCTATTTCTAGTAGTAAATACATAGGGAAAATGGTAGGTCCATCACGAACATCCCTAAAGAACTGATAAGGAAGAGTGAACTTGACGAGTTATGTTGTTTTTAATAAAGAAACGTAAACTATATCAATTTTGTGACCCATCCCAGAGCCACACTAACATTAGCATCACTTCCTCGCGCTAACCCGCGGATGTAACGTTAGGGCGGATAGGGTAACCCTTGGTTTAAAAGTTTAGCTTTTAAAGACATTTCTTGTGTTTTATTTGACTTAAAAAGAATATAAATCATCAAACTTGATACTTTCAAAGTAAACATTCCTCGTAGCAGATACATAACGTTGTAGCTTAGCCGAAACCGGTCCATTTCAACCGCACAAAGTCACAAATACACATCCATTCGAGCTCGTGTCAAAACAGTGGGTTTTGACTCGGTTATTAGTTCATTTTTCAACGGCTCTGTTAGTTCCATATGGGTCGTTACTTACCACAAAACAAAGCCCCGGGATGCGATGGCGCCGGTGCTGTGGAGAATGATGATGATGGCCAGAGGATGGTGGACACCTCCCTCTCTCTCTCTCCTTCTGCTCCACTTTAGTCAGGGCTCTGCTCTCATGTCATCTCAACAGCAGGAGGAAAAACAGGACAAACCCGTCACGCCTCCCACCCTCTCGACGTATGGGGCATTCTTCGGCCGTCTTGAAATCACGTTATGCTGTTTCATGTGTAACTTCACAGTGCGTCTACTGCTGCGCTCACTGCTCATTGCTGTGTGGGATGATTTCTAAAGCGAGACGTTAGATTATGTGCGCCTGCGCGAAACCGTCGGTTTATCTGCCACGCCCATATCATTGAGCTGAAACAGTTGGCACATTCCATGAATTCAATCTTGGTAAATAGGTCCCAGGAAAAAAGATTATTTGTACCCTTTCTAGAAAATTATAAAATTACACAAATCAGAATTTAAACCGTATTTAGATGGTTAAAAAAAAACTGAGAAAATGAATAGAAAAAGAAAATAGTTCATATGAACATTTGTTGAAAAATGTACTCATCTCTGAGAAAACATTCTAGGGATAGTTCATCCAAAATTGGAAAATTTATCATCATTTACTCACCCTCATGTTGTTCGGACCTTTCTTCTGTTGAACACAAAAGAACATCATTTGATCATGTTTTGAAACAAACCAGTAGCCACTGACTTGCATATTATGGAGGGAAAAAAAAACAACATTATGGAAGTCAATGGCTACCAGCAACTGTTTGGTTACCAACATTCTTCAAAATTAGTTCTTTTGTGTTCAACAGAAGAAAGAAACTTCTGTTGAGGGTGAGTAAATGATGACAGAATTAAATTTTTAGGTGAACTATTCCTTTAAAAGACTTCTTTAGGTGCGAAGACATATTTACGTAGTGTTCTGAGCTTATCATGAAGATAAGTGATCTAGATTGACCTTTGAGTAGATGCTTTGGACTCTCTATATCTCTCTCTCTTTATATGCTGCAAGCATAGGCTACATAATAAATACACTCTAAAAAATGCTGGGTTAAATATGGACAAACCCATCTATTGGGTTATTTTGACCCAGTGTTTGGGTTACTACCCAGAAGGTTGGGTAAACATTTAACCATTTAAACATTTAACCCAACCGCTGGGTCAAAACAACCCAATAGCTGGGTTTGTGCATATTTCACCCAGTGCTGGGTTGTAGTAAACCCAGCATTTTTTTTTTTTTTTAGAGTGTAGCTATTATTGGTCATGTTATTTTGAAGGGCTATTAATAAATTAAATACTATTATATCTTTTTTGTATGCTATCTATTCTCAGTTGCTCATGCTGCTACTGTGATGTAATGGCAGCTTTCCTAAACGAGGCACATTCTTTGAAATTTGTTGGTTTGTTTTAAATGAATATCACAGATGCTAGTTATTTGTATTCAAGAATCACTGTAATTGTCCAAACAGTTAACTAGACATTATAAAGGTTAACACACTCTAACCAGTGATGTAAAGGTTAAAGGAAACAGTGTGTCATTATAACGCTGTTATTTATTTTGTATTTTGTTAGTATATGTTTTACGCATTCCTATATATTTGTTTTATATGTTCTGTTTTTAATGTTTCCATTTCGTTCGGTATAAATGGTATACCATTCAAAGCACGCTCTTACATTGATTTACAAAGGATGAAACCAGTCCAATTTTTAGCATACAAACCTAATTTCAAAACCGTCTAGTTTTATTTGCACATCATGCAAGTTAAAAGCACTGTTGTAACACTCTTTTTTATTTTTTTATTATTAAAGACATAACATTCACAGGGGATACACTCAAAGCAATAAAATACATACACAACCAGAATACAAAACAGTAAATACATAAATAATAATAAAAAGGAATTATAAACAGAAAAAAATAATAAATAAAAACTTAACAAACATCTTTTAGTAACTAAAATAACTTAGTTATATAATAATAATTAAATAATAATATAATAATAATTTTAGTAAATTAAAATAAAAAATAACTAAAATGAAAAATTACACGTAAAATGTCAACTTCAAAGAATACTTGTTGCCACACTCCTGGCTTTGCATTGCGAGGTCCTCCAAAGGCGTTACATCTGCGCAGACGCGAGTCTATCGACCAGCATTTGAAACCAAAACAGGAAGTCGTAAGTATTGTGGGACGTGTAGTTCCGCTCGTAGGCCGCTGGTCTGGATAACAGCACACGAAGGAACCAAACAAAACAAAATTAGGGAAACTTCCAAGGGACTGCAGTAAGACTGGTGCATCTTTTACACGATCATGCCCGGCTTCACGTGCTGCGTGCCCGGATGCTACAATAACTCGCACCGGGATCGCGATCTGCGGTTCTACACCTTTCCGAAGGACCCCGCTCAGAGAGAGATTTGGCTGAAGAACATTTCGCGGGCCGGGGTGAGCGGCTGCTTCAGCACTTTCCAGCCCACCACCGGACACCGGGTCTGCAGCGTCCACTTCCCCGGCGGCAGGAAGACCTACACCATTCGCGTCCCGACCCTCTTCCCTCTGCGCGGGGTGAACGAGAGGAAGAGCAGGCGCGGCAGGAGCAGGAAGGTCTCCGCGGTCGTGCCCATCATCAGCAACGTCGTTTCCACCGCGAACGAGTCCGCGCCCGTGGAGGAAGAGGGGGACACCGAGAACACCACCGTGGTGCAGATAGGTCAGAACGGCCAGTACATCGCGCCCGTGGACCTCACTTCTTCAGGGGACGGCTCCTGCCTCGCCGCGGTGATCCCGGGCTCAGACGGAAACCTGACCGGAGGCAGCGCGTCTTGCCCCGTGGCCGATCTCGCGCTGTGCGGGGTGGACCACTCGTACTCGCTCACTACCGGCACAACGTCCGCTGAACTGCTGAGGAAGCTGAACGAGCAGCGGGACATCATCGCGCTGATGGAGATCAAAATGAAGGAGATGAAGAACACCATTCGACAGCTGCGGGTCAACGAGGCACGGCTGCAGGAGGAGCTGCGGGAGCGGGACCGTCTGATCTCCTCCAACACCATCATCAAGAGGAAACTCTGACGAACGACGCACAGAAACGATGGACTAAAGACGCAAAGGACGGTCTGTGTTCGGTGCTCCTGTAGGACAAGGCGACGACAATTAAGTATCATCGTAGTTCTCATTTAAACTTCCTCCAGGACTCAGAAGTGGTAGATAGGCTGTGTGTGTTTGTGTGTTAGAGCGCAGATACATGAGTTCAACTCGAATGCTCGAGCTGTCCGGCACAGCGCTACATGGGGACCGAGATGAGTTCAGCAGACTGGTCCTTCTCATTTTATATTTAATGATACACGTTTGTGCTGTTTGTGTGTTGAAGGCAGCAGAGCCAAGATCTGCCTACTGCCACACTTCATAACCATGTTACATGCACACAGAGACTACTTCGTAAATGTGTAAACAACTGCATATTATTTGGGTTTCTTTCTTTGTTTTTAATATCTCAGTGCATCAGATCAGAGCTTCTGGTCCAGATGAACCGATTCTTTAAATGCAGGTTAACGCAGTTAGAAAAGATGATTGGTTTCAAGTAAACTGCTTTTGAACTATAATTTGTGGGACTGTTTTTGTGGTATTGCATTTAAACAAATTATTTAGTTCGGAATCTCTTTTGCAAGATTCTTGACTACACAAGTTCTGAATATGTTGTGCACTACAAAAACAGTTTTCTATTTCTATTTGAAGCCTTGTGGCATCACATTTACTCCAGGAAATTTCATTTTAATTGGCTTCCAGGGTTCCTACACATTTTCCATTTCAAAATTCCATACTTTTCCAGACTCAGATTTCCAAACCTCTCGGTAGATGTTCAGACCCTATTTAATATACAGGTGCTGGTCATATAATTAGAATATCATCAAAAAGTTGATTTATTTCACTAATTCCATTCAAAAAGTGAAACTTGTATATTATATTCATTCATTACACACAGACTGATATATTTCAGATGTTTATTTCTTTTAATTTTGATGATTATAACTGACAACTAAGGAAAATCCCAAATTCAGTATCTCAGAAAATTAGAATATTGTGAAAAGGTTCAATATTGAAGACACCTGGTGCCTCACTCTAATCAGGTAATTAACTCAAAACACCTGCAAAGGCCTTTAAATGGTCTCTCAGTCTAGTTCTGTAGGCTACACAATCATGGGGAAGACTGCTGACTTGACAGTTGTCCAAAAGACGACCATTGACACGTTGCAGAAGGAGGACAAGACACAAAAGGTCATTGCAAAAGAGGCTGGCTGTTCACAGAGCTCTGTGTCCAAGCACATTAATAGAGAGGCGAAGGGAAGGAAAAGATGTGGTAGAAAAAAAAGTGTACAAGCAATAGGGATAACCGCACCCTGGAGAGGATTGTGAAACAAAACCCATTCAAAAATGTGGGGAGATTCACAAAGAGTGGACTGCAGCTGGAGTCAGTGCTTCAAGAACCACTACGCACAGATGTATGCAAGACATGGGTTTCAGCTGTCGCATTCCTTGTGTCAAGCCACTCTTGAACAACAGACAGTGTCAGAAGCGTCTCGCCTGGGCTAAAGACAAAAAGGACTGGACTGCTGCTGAGTGGTCCAAAGTTATGTTCTCTGATGAAAGTAAATTTTGCATTTCCTTTGGAAATCAGGGTCCCAGAGTCTGGAGGAAGAGAGGAGAGGCACACAACCCACGTTGCTTGAGGTCCAGTGTAAAGTTTCCACAGTCAGTGATGGTTTGGTGTGCCATGTCATCTGCTGGTGTTGGTCCACTGTTTTCTGAGGTCCAAGGTCAACGCAGCCGTATACCAGGAAGTTTTAGAGCACTTCATGCTTCCTGCTGCTGACCAACTTTATGGAGATGCAGATTTCATTTTCCAACAGGACTTGGCACCTGCGCACAGTGCCAAAGCAACCAGTATCTGGTTTAAGGACCATGGTATCCCTGTTCTTAATTGGCCAGCAAACTCGCCTGACCTTAACCCCATAGAAAATCTATGGGGTATTGTGAAGAGGAAGATGCGATATGCCAGACCCAACAATGCAGAAGAGCTGAAGGCCACTATCAGAGCAACCTGGGCTCTCATAACACCTGAGCAGTGCCACAGACTGATCGACTCCATGCCACGCCGCATTGCTGCAGTAATTCAGGCAAAAGGAGCCCCAACTAAGTATTGAGTGCTGTACATGCTCATACTTTTCATGTTCATACTTTTCAGTTGGCCAAGATTTCTAAAAATCCTTTTTGTATTGGTCTTAAGTAATATTCTAATTTTCTGAGATACTGAATTTGGGGTTTTCCTTAGTTATCAGTTATAATCATCAAAATTAAAAGAAATAAACATTTGAAATATATCAGTCTGTGTGTAATGAATGAATATAATATACAAGTTTCACTTTTTGAATGGAATTAGTGAAATAAATCAGCTTTTTGATGATATTCTAATTATATGACCAGCACCTGTAAATGGTTCATACAACATTATTTTCAGCTTTATATTTGCTATAAAGTGCAGTCATCTGTAAATATTTTTATTCTCTCAGGGTTTTTTTCAATTATGTTTTTGAAATCCCTAAAATAAAAAATACAGACTTTTACATGCACACTTTTTTTGTGCCCTCAAGAAACTATTCACATGTGCATGGGAATGTTTTGCATGCCAACACATGCAAAACATTTACAATTTCTAGTTTTATATAACCTATTTCCTTTGTGCATCACTGCCGTCTTACTATGAATAAAATGATAGCATGGATGCACATGAATTAACAGAGTTAATTACTCAAGTTAACAGAATTAACCTGCTCAAAATTTTGCTTTTCTTTACAGTAGTACCCCTAATATCAAGGGCTAATGTCCAACACATCCTCTGTGGTAGTGGAAAAACTTTGACACGAAATGGACATAATTTGGCATAAAATTTGCCAAGTTCAAGGGTCTATAAAAAAGACTGGTACTGTAAAAAAAAAAAAAAAAAAAAAAAAATTAAGATTTGGCTTTCATTGGGGCAATATGCCATATTTCAAGGCCTTAGGTCTCTTTAATGCATAGTCTATGGTAGCCAAGAAACCACACCACGAAATGGGCTGATGGCACAACAGGTGGCTCTGTGTGCATTGTCCTATATGCTAAGTTTTTTTTTTTTTTTTTTTTTTTTTTTTGCAAAGGCCCTATTTTTTATTTTTGCAAAGATCCTTGAGACAATGTAATATAGTCCTAAACCCAAAATGCTTATAACCTGCATTTTGCATAACGAAAAAGTGCACAATGAATTCATTCATTCATTTGACGATTACTAAAGAATCACTAAACAGCTGCCATGAAATCTCACTTCTTGTACGATAAATTTATTTTCATTAAATTCTTAATTTTCTATTATTAAAAACTAAATAGGGGCAAAAGTCTGGAAACGAATATTTTTCCATACTCCGCTTTCTTTTTTCCATACTTTGAAAATACTTAAATTCCATACTTTTCCAAACCCCGTAGGAACCCTGGGCTTCAGTAAAGCATCTTTAAATTAACCAACCTTTCCAGTATTTAGCAGAAAATGTGGATTTAGCAGAAAATGTGGGCAGAAGATACTGCACTTTAATTGTATGAAGAGCTTATTTAAGTAAGTGTGACATTCAAAATAGCTGAAGGACTATTTGATTCACAATGTTGGCCAGTAATACATTTATTACATATGTAAAAAAAAAAAAGAAAAGAAAAAAAAAAAAAAAAAAAAAAAAAAAAAAAAGAGTATACAAATGTTCAGAGATAATGCACCTCCATTCAAGTTACCCAAAACACCATTTCTATGCATAAAAGCCTCAAGTGGAAAGTGTTTTTTGTTTACTTTTGTTAGAGTCGTAATCTTTTAATGTCCTCGCTGCGGAAATCTACCCTTAGAGCCAAGACTTGCCGAACCTCTGCAGGGGTCAGACGCCAAGTCAAAGGCCCAGAGTTGGGTCCCCAATAATCCAGGATCTCAGACACCTAAAGGAAGAAAAGCACAATCAAACAAAATTCAAAACGACACTCATGGACCAGTTTTCAATGATTAACATTTAAAATGGCAGTCAAAAAGCCACATACTCTCTCTAAGTTGAGAATAGTTGCCATCTGTGTGAGTCGGGCAAACTTATCCCGGATGGTCCAGGAGGTGACTGAGGAGAGGTAGGCAACCAAAGCACGCAGTTCCTTATCAAACTGTAGTCCACCAAGCTGCAAACCAGAATGGAGAGGACAGTTAGGATGCCTGTCACTTTAAGCAAATGTGTGCCTGTTCATTTGTGCGAGGGAGGCTTACAGCTCACCCTGCTGAAGGTGCATTTGAACACAGTCTTCTCCATCTCCATGGCTATGAGGCTGGTCATCAGGCTAGTCAGAGTATCATAGATGACTGGTGACAGGCCCACCTACAAAGAGGCATCTTTAGAATGGGGTTGTGTGAGCATATGTAAAGTGGATTAAAATGAATATACCTTAAACTCAGCCATGAGTTGCTCCAACTGGACAATGAGTTGCTGAACCCAAGGATCATTGGCTTCATACTCACTGAACTCTTCCTAAAAACAAAACACACAACGCATGGCCTAACTTATCCTCAAAAATTCATAAGATAAGGAATATAACATAATAATTGTTCTTAGTATTTCTATCATTGTCAACTCAAGTGCAGACTGTTTTATTTCCACTCTTTATCAGTAGTAATAATAGATATAGCAATGTTATCATATTAGGGATGCACGATATTATCGGACCAGTATCAGAATCGGCCGATAATGGCTTTAAATGGAAATATCGGCATCGGCCCGATATGAAAAAATTATGCCGATATGACTTGCCAATAAGAGGATTAACTCACATGTGCTCAAGGTGTGCTAGCGATTAGATCACGTCAGCAGTGTGGCTCATTCTTGAAGCAAAGTTTTGCCTGAATGGTGATTAGATTCACTGTTTTGGATCGCGGCATTTAAACTGAGAATGCACGTACAGAATGAGGTGTTCAGAGTGTGATAGTCAACACAGCAGTAATAGCATGTGCAGCGGCAGCAGCTGCAACCTCCCCCGGGTCCTAATGCCCGCACAGTCTTAATTCCGTAGGGGGCGCTGTTGGCCTACTTCTAATAAAATGAACGCAAAATACACAATTAATACTTAGACTGTTTCTGATTAAATAAAGCAGTAATTGATGCCATAAAATCATGAGAATGTTTTGATTTAAAGGTCAGAAGCTATAGCTTACATTAAAAAAAAATCATATACATGACACTAAATAAATAATTTATAATAACTTAATTTTATATATACTGATTTATTCATTAATGTGTAATATGTTATAATTTTTAAACAAATTATGAGCTCTAAATTTTTTTCAGAATTTTTACATCTCTTTTGCTTTAGACCATTTAGAAATGTTAAAACTTAAAATAAAATGTGAATGTTACCACTGCATCTTTCTGGGAAAAAATGCAAGGATTAATATATAGTTTATTTATAGTTATTTTCAAATCTTCAATGTGCTGTCATTATAAAATAACTTTATTACTGTTTATTTAATTCTAACAAATAAGTTCTTGTTAAAAACTAACCAAAATTAAACAAAATTTGCTTATAATTTCTGCACAGGAGAGGCTTGGTGTTGTTTCCAAACAATAGGAAATATATCGGCATCGGCTATCGGCCAAAATGAGTCGGAAAATATCGGCATATCGGATATCGGCAAAAATCCAATATCGTGCATCCCTATATCATATCATACCTCTTCAATATTGTGTGAGACAGACAGGAAACTGCTGATCCAGGGTTTTACTTGTGGCCTGATAGAGGTGTTATTAAGCTCCTGTAGACCCTCCTGTACATACATAAACCATTAATACAAACAATTTTAACCATCTACAAACATGACATACACAGACATTCAACAGTTTGGGGCAATTATATATATTTAAATAAATTAATACTTTTATTCTGCAAGATGAGTTAAATTGATCAAAAGTGACAGTAAATACATTTATAATGTTACAAAAGATTATTAAATTATCTTCTTTTAAACCTCATTTTCATCAAACAATCCTGATAAAAAAAAAAGTTTCACAATTTTCAAAAATATTAAGCAGCACAACTGTTTTCAACATTGATAATAGTAAGAAATTTTTCTTGAGAACCAAATCAGCATTTTAGAATGGTTTCTGAAGGATCATATGACAATGAAACTATAGGAGTAATGGCTGCTTAAAGTTCAGCTTTACCATCACAGGTATACATTAAATCGTTTAAATCTATCTTTATACATATAAAAATAGAAAGCAGTTTTTAAGTGTAATAATATTTCACAAAATTACTGTTTTTACTACATTTTCAATCAAATAAATGCAGCCCCAAACTTTTGAATGGTAGCGTATTAACAGATTTTCACTGACCTGGAGGAGGTCCTTGAATTTGCTGGAGGTGTTGACCAAATCAGATAGACAGCTGTCTATCTTAGCCTTTGCATGATCTGAGCCTGTCCCCTGACTGAACAACTTGGCACAATCACTCTAAGATGTAAAGAAAGAGGAAACAATTCATCTTACCAGAAAAAGTTAAGTGTTTTTGGACTGCTTTTATGATATGTTTATGAGGCTTGTAAACTTCTGTTTGCATTAACTGCAAGGAAAACATTTCAAAATTTCTCCTTTTGTCTTCCATGGGAAAAAAAAGTCCTATATTTTGAGATGGCATGAGTGCCAGCAAAGTTGACTGAAAAAAAAAAAAAAAAATCTAAGTCTTATCACACAGACCTCTAGATTCTTTTTCAGGGTGCTGATATTCTCACTGCAGACCTCCACATTATTGAGAGCCACCTGAGAAACAAACATTTCATTATTATACTTAAATAATACAAGAGAGCGTGTGTTTAGTGAGAACTAGGGTTACACTTTATTTTAAGGTGTGTTTGTTACAGTGTAATTATGCATTTAAGTACTGAGCAATATTAATTAACTACATGTACTTACCAGAGATGGGCACTCGAGTTAATGACTCGGACTCGAGTCGCATTTTTATAGACTTCAGACTTGACCTGAAATGACTCCAGACTTGACTCGACTCGAGGAAAAGGACTCGTGAATATTTTAAAAGCAACTTGAGTCTTTTATCTTTAAATACTTATGTAACTGATATTCAAAAGGCGGACCGCGTGCCGTAACAGCAGCACCATTTTAAATGAGCAGCGCGTCAAAACAGCGCAGCGGATCACATAACAAGCGTCGTTTATGGCAAATATCTTTCAGCGCTATATCCTCTAGTATTTTTATATAAAGCCGAACGCGCTTAATTCAAGCCCTTTTCAGCTTTCAGCGCTTTCTCTTTCTCTCTCTCTCTCCCCAGACGCGCGTCGGGACCAATTTTAATAAGAGCTGCGGATGACACGGTTATTTTAACAACAACAGAAACGATGCTGCAAATCTAGTTATTTTTCTTACTATCTATTTATCTCTCAATAACCTATGACTCTGACTGTTCAAACCAGATGTGACAAGACCTTTCTGACCTAAATTTAGCATTATTAATCTGTAGGCTAAGAACATTTCAAAAGAATCATGTAATTATAATTGGGAAAATTGTTGTTAGATGGCTAGGATAGAACTTAAACTTTGAAACTGCTGGTTATCTTTCTTTTCTTCTCAAGATGAGAACGTTTTGATTATTGTAGACATTTTTAGTAGATAATGCTTATAATATATTTAAATAGGCCTAGTATAGATTTCAGGAGGAAAACCCTGAACAGAAACAGTGTTTTTTGTCGCATGGCCTCGCACGTATCTAACGTTAAATGTAAAAGTACAATACATGTAAAAAATATATTTTTATTTATTTATTTATTTTTTGTCCGGACCTCTACTTGTTAGAAAATATAGAATTCGTGCCTCTTGGAACTTTAATTAAATACCCCTGACTTTTATCAAAAATAAATACTTGATTTGTATGGCTTTGTAATATATGTGTCACATATTTCCTTATGTGTCATGGTAGATAGGACTCTTATTATAGAATTTGATTACAGAAAAACTGTTTTGAACAGGGAAATAGATTAAAACATAAGTAACAGGCTGGATGTACATTAACCTTACAGCTTAACACGTCTTTTAAAAAAAAAAAAAAAAAAAAAAAAAAAAGTAGATCATAGATCATATATTTTGTCTATAGCCTATAAAACAGCTTCGTAAATAGGAAGATTTCAATACATGAGGATCAGTACCGCCGCTCCCTATACGCAGTGTGGGCACCAACTCCCAGGGGGGCACCATCCCAGTTGCTCAAAAAAAAAAAAAAAAAATAAATAAATAAATAAAAAAAACCCGTGACGCGCCATTCCCGCATCCGGGCCCGCTCGCACCTCATGTTTGCGGCTGAATGCAAATGATCATAACTGATGGACAACTATGCCCGTGAAAAGACATCAGAAATCCGGCGCCGAGAGAAGAAAAAATAATTAAATAAATATATCAAAAACCAAAAGGGTGAAAACGAAGCCCTCAGGTAGGCTACATTCATAAAATCATAATCCTGTGAACTTTTTTGGGTGTTGAGGTTAATAACGTGTTTGAATTTCGGCAATAATTTCACCACCAACAACGCATCTAATATTCTCTCCGAGTTTCCATGTTCACTTACGAAAATTAGCCATGGTTTTAACCCGAATAAAAAATAAAATAAAAAAAATCATGGTTCTTGTAGCCATGGTAACCGCAAATTAACCATGGTTTTGTTACTTCAAATAATAATATACAAAGAAGTATTAAGATAATATATTTGTGTGGTTATAAAAACAAACCGAAGCCAACAATGGCCTTTAAAATGACTTAAAATGCATTATATAAAAACAATGAGGCAACCCTGCTGAAAAAAAAACAAACAAAAACAAAACAAAACAATAGAACCATCACAGAAAATTCTAATACCACAAATGAATCACAAATAAATCACAAATACCATTACAAACATTACAATCCATCAACTTTTAACCATTAAAACCATTAAAAAACAATGGTTTTCTTCTGCAGTGTGTTTTGGGACATATTCCATTAGGATTTATTGGTTTTAACAAGCCACCAATAGAAGGAGACCAATTACCAGTAGAGGCTGGTAAAAACCAATACAAGTCCCATTATAACCAGTAAAACCATTACAAATTTTGTGATGGTGTCTAAAGTTTTTTTTTTTGTTGTTTTTTTTTTTCAACATTACATGTTATTACAAATGCCTGTAAAGGGCGCCAAAGGCCCGGTTTTATACTTACAGAACGATCATATCCTTGTTTAATGGGCTATTGACCAAACATTTAATTCAAATATCCACGTAATCTTTAATTTTTGGCCACCTTTTTGCTATAGATGACAGCCTCTATAATTTCTTCAACAAAAATCATGTGGACATCACAACCCTTACAAAAATTAACCATGGTTTTATCGTAGTAAAACTGCTTAATTTTCTTTTGTATGATTTCTGAATGCTAGAGAGCATAAAATCAATCAGACAGCTGTATTAATAAAATAATAGCCATAGGTAACTGTCTAGAGCTACAATTGTAATTTGTAAATAATACAATTTAATTACAATTTATTTATTCATTTACTTTTATATTTATTTAAAGTTCTATTTTGACCCTTATAGTAGGCTTTTTTTTTTTTAACTTTAATATTTGAGGGAGGGGGGCACAACAATACAATCCTGCTTAGGGCACCCATTTGGCCAGCAGCGGCCCTGATGAGGATTATGAATGGGATTTTTTTAGCGAGCCATTAAATGACTTGAGACTCGACTTGAACTCGTGACCAAAGACTCGAGACTTGACTCAAGACTCCAGCGACAAAGACTTCAGACTTGACTCGGACTCCAAGTTAAAGACTCGTGAACATCTCTGGTACTTACTATATGGTTAAGGTTAGGACTAGGTTTTGGTTTAGGGTTACTTGCATGTAATTATGCATAATTAATTGTTATTATAATAGTAAGTACATGTAACGTGTAACAAGGACACCTTATAAATAAAGTGTTACCAGAACTAGGTCCACGAAAACAAGTGAAAAGTGGCATAAATTTAGAATGCGTTTAAGTTTGTGTGTTGTGTGTGAGATAGAAAAACTCGATGCTGACCAAGTAGGCGCTCTTTGCCTGCTCCTGGCTCTCAATCCCAAGTGTTTGTGTGAGATTTGTTATCTTGCCATGCTGTAGGCTGCTCTGCATCAGACTGACGGCACTGCTGACCCCACGCTGCAGGTCCTGCAGAGCACTGACTGGATATCCAGCTCGCAGCTTACATACTAACACCTCTCTGCATACAAAGAGTGAGATGCGAAGGGTATAGCAAATAATACACAGATAGATATTCACCAACAACTTTCAAAACATTCTCTGATGTAAATTTCTAAATCGTCAACCACCACTACAACTCTTCAAATGCACAACAGTAACAAAATACACTGAGGCTAGTTAAATTCCAAATTTGTGCGTATACCTGAAGTCTGTCTCCAGAACACTGGTCGCATGATTGATCATAGCGCACACGCAGTCAGAGCTGCTGCTGGTGAGGGCCCGGCTGATGCATTTCTTCACGATGTAGAACACATCATCCACCATGCTGGAGCTCAGCTGACCCACCTCAGCTGTGTCCATGGCAACTGCCTATAAAATCATATTCATCATCCAGTGAGGACATAGATTCTGCCTAAGAAATGTATCTGCAATTTAACAATGGCAAATGTAGGACAATGTAGGAAGGTACACTATAACGTTCAATAAAAGCATTTATTCCTTTTGCAAAAAAAATCTTTCTGACCCCAAACTTTTGAATGGACACTACATGTGCCTGACAATAGCTCTGACATCTCTGATGTTGTGATAAGTGCACAAGTTATTGACTGTATATGTGTCCCACCTTGTTGACGGACTCTCTCATGTAATACTCCTCCATGGGAATGTAATAGCCAATCAGCTCCTGCATAGTGCGGCTCAGCTGGCAGTTCTTCAGTAACTGTTCTAAACTCTGCTGATGCTCTAGAAAACAAAACAAAAACAAACATGAACAATGCGAGCAAGTAATACTGATGAGTATAAATTTACATAAATCAGCATATTCAACATTTTGCCAACATCCAATTTGTATAGCCTAGTTAGTTACATATATTTCTTTTTAACAGGCAATGATGTGTTGCCTGAATGAGCATCATGTATTAATGTGCAGTAGCATTTGTGCTAACTTCTAGGCTACAGCTGATGACAGTTGTCATGACATGTGCTTGCAGCAGATTTTTGTTTCAAAGAGTAGTTTCATATCCCATAAAAAGCTAGGTGTTACCTTGTATAACTGTTTCATCTGCCATTGCATCTGCAACTTCAAAGTCAGCCACTATACGCCGCCTCAAGAATCGAAAGTACAGCTCGGCTCTCGAGTTCATTAAGGTAACCTCACATAACACGGGATCCAGGTCTCTAGATTAAACATACGACAACAAATAAAACACCATGTATTCACAAGATACACAGAAAAACAATTATAACAGACCGCACCTGGGTTCAATCTTTTCTGTAGCCATGCCCCTCATCATGCTGCTCTGGATAACCTGAAACTATTGCAAACCAAAAATAAAAAGTATACATCAAGTATATAACTATGTCAAAGTACACTTTACTCATGGTGCAAACATAAAGCATAGTACATGTCGTTGTTCGTCCTTCGCTAGTGAAGATGACCACGACTTCTTCGAATCACTGGATGTTGTGGGTGCGAAGATGGCTGATGAGTCCAATCCTCGCTCTGAAAGTTCAATTGCAGACTGGACAGGCGAATGCTGGAGCCGAGTTTGTCAGAGATGCGGTGCTGAGTCTACTCTTGCGATGCTGGCGCTTCTGCTGCTTTTCTGCTATGCGACTTGTCTCATACCCCGACACCCCGGATCTGACCAAGGTGCGCCAGGCAGAGCGCTCTTGTGCAAGATCTTCCCGTGCAAGATCTTCCCAGGTGTCGGGGCTGATGTTGCAGCATTTCAAGGATGCCTTCAAGCAGTCTTTGTAGCACTTTCTTGCCCTCCTTCTGCTCTCCAAAAAAGAGACGTTTTTGTTGGCGTTCGTCAGACATGTGACAGACATGACCTGCCCATCTGAGCTGGGAGCACTTGAGCATGGCGATGACGCTCTCCATCTCTGCTCTCTGACTGCGCGATATACTTTGAGCTTGGTCTTCACGCTGATACCTCTTCTTTCCCATACTCTCTCATAAAGCCTGCCGAAAGCAGAGCTTGCCCTGGATATCCGATAACTGACATCCTTCGGTCTTCTTTGTGTTTATTGTAAGTCCGAAGTCATCACAGGCTTTGGAGAATTGATCCATGCTCCTCTGCATGTCAGACTAAGTGCTGGGGTTTAATGCACAGTCGTCAGCGAAGAGAAAGTCACGGCGGTGGCTTCCTGGACTTTTGTTTTGGCCCGCAGCCGCAGGCCCGCAAGTTAAACAACTTTCCATTGGTACGGTATCTGATACCGACGCCAATGTCATCGTCGCGAAATTCATCTGTCAGCATAGCTGAAAACATCATACTGAAGAGAGTGGGGGCTAGGATGCATCCCTGTTTAATGCCATTTGTTACTGGGAATGGCTCAGAGTATGCATCACCATCCTGTACGCTTTGCCTGCATGCCGTCATGGAACTGCCTAACCATTGTGATGAACTTGCCAGGGCAGTTGAACTTGGACATGATCTTCCAAAGTCCTTCTCTGGAGACAGTATCAAAAGCTTTTGTCAGGTCCACAAAAGTGGTGTAAAGGCTGACGTTCCGCTTCTGGCACTTCTCTTGCAATTGGCGGGCAGCAAATATCATATCTATTGTCCCACAGCCCTGCCGGAACCCGCACTGACTCTCAGGTAGCATGCCACACTCCAGATGTTGGTTTAAACGGTTCAGCAATATCCTGGCTAGAATCTTCCCTGCAACGGATAGCAGAGAGATGCTGCGGTGATTGTCGGAGTCTTGTCGGTTCCATTTACGCTTATAAAGCTGAACGATGGAGGCATCCTTGAGCTCCTGTGGGATTTTCTCTTGGTTCCACAGTTGAAGCCGGACAGTTCTTCTGATGCTGTTGAAAGCATCTTTCTTGGGTGCAGAGGACGGATCATTTAGGTGTGATCTGTGGAGGTGATGTTTATCATCTAACAAAGATTGAATGCGCTCGTTGTTGTCATCTAACCAATCCTGGTGCTTTCGTGTGGTGGAACCCAACACTTCCTTGGCAGTGGCATAGACCGCGTCTCTAAATGTGATCCAGTCTGAGTCAGCATCATGCAAGTCAAAGTTCAGAAGTTCCAGCTTGCTATCCAGCTCTTCTGCCAGTGACTGCTTAACCTGGGCACACTTCAGCTTAGAGACATTCAGTTTCTTTGGAACCTTCTTCCCCTGCGGCCGTCTTGGAGGCTGAATTCTGATGTTAAGCTTGGAGATCAGCAGCCGATGATCGGGTCCAGCATTCTGCACCACACATTGCTTTAGCTACTCTGACGTCTTGCCTATCTCTTTGCCTGACGATAACATAGTCCAGTAGGTAACAGTGCTTTGAGCGGGGGGTGCATCCATGTCGTCTTATTCCAGTTTGGAAGGTGGAAGACGGTGTTGGTGATTAGAAGCTGATGTGAGGTGCAGATTTCCAGTAACAGTAGACCATTACTGTTGCAGCTGCCAATGCCATTGTTCCCTAGGTCCCCTTCCCATGATGCATGATCATTGCCGACCCTGGCATTGAAGTCACCAAGAATAATGAGTTTGTCTATTCTGGGAACGGCTAATATAGCCGCTTTCAAGACTAGGTAGAAACTCTCCTTGACCACGTTGGGATTAGTCATGGTGGGGGCGTAGGCGCTGATGAACGTAACAAAGTGCTTCCTAGGGAGTGGCAGTCGGACTGTCATCAGGCGATCATTGATTCCTTTGGGAGGTGCAGCCAGCTTGTTGACCAAATTGGTTTTGATGGCGAACCCAACGACTGCCTCACAGCGCTCTTCTTGCTTGTGTCCAATCCAATAGAAAGTGTATCCAGCATGCATTTCCGACAACTGTCCTTCTTCAGTGTAGTGAGTCTCACTGAGAGCAGCTATCTGCACTTTGTATCTGGCCAAATCTGTGGCAATAAGGGCAGTCCTCCTCTCTGGTCTGTTGGTCCCGACATGGTCCAAAAATGTGCGCACATTCCATGTGCCTATAATGAGCGGTGTCATCTTGGTTGTTTTTCTTAACATCTTACATAAACACACTAATACAGCATACAGTATTGACACTACACACACCTTATTGTTGTAATCTCTCTGTTGGATGAATTTGTCCACTATTTTCTGAGCCTGTTTATCACACTCTTTTTGAAGGTGTGCGAGGAGTGTGTGCAGTCGGCCTGGACCATAGTATGTTTCCACTATGGGCTGATGGGTTTCAACAATGCGTGCAATACCTGAAAGATACAGACAAAGGCTGGTTGTTCTAGATTTCTTTAGACATTATAAATACTGCTAAGTTAAACAGTGATGCATCTGCTCTTACCTTCAAGAAGCAGTGTGAGTGTGTCAGCAAAAACGACCGGTGCTCTGCGTTCACCGAGATCAGAGCCAACAGCCAGGAGTAAGTTCTCCTCTGCCTTACTGGCCAACTGAAAGAAAAGTAAGCAAAAGACACAGGTTTTAATATTAAAACCCAAGTAACTAAACCAAAGCATTCTCACCTGATTTCACTGATCATATTAGGTGGACATACACACATGCTCCTACCTGACTGCAAAGGTACTGAGCAAAGCGTGCAAGTCCCTGCTCGTGCAGTCCCAGTAAAGGAAGGATCTTGAAAAAGCGCTCCACTTGAGGTAAGTCGCCTGTGGCAACTGCCTCCTCTAGTCGCGTTGTGACAAGTGCCTTTAGATTGCACTCTGCTTCCTGAAGCAACGCAAGGCTGGCTTCAACTGCACTGCCTGTATGTACAATATATAGCATACAGATCAAACAATAAGTATTTTCTTAAAGCTACTTAAAAAAGGTGCAGATTTTAAGTATCTGTGTGCATCAGTTCAAACAATATGTACAACATATATTATTTCTACAAATCATCTTCTAACAATTTGCATAACACTGTTTGTAACACTGTTTACAGGGCAGCCACATTAATATACAATGTAAATGATGTGCAGTGAAATGAATACTTTTATTCAGCAAAGATACATTAAACTGACCAAACGAGACAGTGAAGACATTTATAATCATACCTAAGATTTCTATTTCAAATAAATGCTGTGAACATTCTATTCAAAGCATCCTGGGGGGAAAAAAATGTACCGTGGTTTCCTTAAAATATTAAACAGAAGAAATGTTTTCATGATTTCTGAAGGATCATGTGACTGGAGTAATATCTGCTGAAAATTCAGCGTTACCATCACACTGATAAATTACATTTTAAAATAAATTAGAATAGAAAACAAGTATTTTAGACTGTAATATCTCACAATGTCACTGTGTTTTTGATCAAATGAATGCAACCCAGGTGAGCATAAGAGGCGACAATTTCTGTTCGAAACATAAAAAAAAAGTACAGTCCCCAAAATTTTGAATGGTATTATTATCTATTAATGCGTATATTACAGCAGCTTCAAAGATGAGTTATTAAAGTCATAACTATCCACCAAGTAGGTTTTTTTTTAATTAAGGTGTCAGACTTGTTATTCATTTGTTATGAATAATCGTATCTTTTAATTTGCATCTACAAAGTTCCAAATAAAAACATCTAATCAGATAAGCCCTTTTATTTGCCAAACATATTTCATTCACTGGATTATCATGGCATGAAACATGCTTATTAAAATAAAATCACTTTTTTGATGAATTTTTCAGCAAAACTATCCCTATCATGCCACACATTTAATTTCTCACACAAAGCACCCTTGTCACAGATATACATATTTGAAAATGACTCAATAAATATTACTGTTCAATAGTTCCAGTGATAATACTTGTTGCTAGAGGACCCCAAAAGGACTCACCCTCTCCACCCTGTTTGCTGAGCTCAATCACCGACTGGTCAAGAGAAAGATAGCGATGAATGTGGGCGGCAGCCTGCTCATAGTCCTGGTTACGCAAGGCAGTCTGAACACCATCTGTGCAGAACTTCAGATCTAGAATATCATCTGCCCTCTGAATTGCTTGGTACAGCCTTTTCTGAAACAGGACCAGGTGCAAAGCTTGAGTGGAAGCGGTCATACTGTCATTTTGATAGAGTGTGCGTATCATACGAATGTGTATGTTGGGCACCTTGGTGAGGTCCAGCTGTCTGACTTTGCTGCTGACGTTCTCCGCCAGGCTGCAGGTGAAGCTGATCATGCCAGACAGCTGCACAGCATCTCCCTCGATCAGCTGCAAGTTGGGTCTGAGGAACACACAAAGACACAATTTATTAGCACACTATATTCTATTTCCTCAGTTTAACAGTATACGTTAAGTGTCAAACATACACACTCACCCCATCCTCTGCAAGGCGAGCATCTTTGTTTCTATGTTGCTCTGCTGTCCCATAAGAGCGCCCAACTTCATCTGCACTTCCGCCTGTCAGGGAGGTGCGTTTGTAAACAGTTCAAGTCATCAATGCATAGTCAACATTCACACAATTTCACAGTTCAGGCACACGCGGATATTTTATACAGATATACAACCGATACCTAACACAGCTAACGAGCGTTTATCTAAACTTACTAGTAGTCCAGCTCACAGAGACTAACGAACACTGTGTCTCCACTAATAAATATTCACCTCTTCGGCACATAGCTGCGCATACACCCGCTCCAGATCCTCCAGCTCTGTCAGACCCTCGATGGTGTCGGTCTGCACGGCGGAGAGCCCCGCCGGACCACCGCGACGGCGCGCCGGTGAACCGACTTCATCCATGACAGCGCCACATCCGCACAAACTGCGTCACTTCCGCTGACTCTAGCGCGTCACACAACTGTTTATGTCTAAATATTCTGATGTTGATGAGTCTTGCTCTTTTTGTGGTTTTGTTGAAGAAACAGCTGCCCATTTATTTTTTGATTGTGGTGTTACCAGCAAATTATGAGTTGACTTAAACACCTATGTTTCTAACCTTACACATGTGACCCATACCTTCGTCCTCAAAGATGTTGTTTTTTATTATGAAAATCCAAAGCTATTATCTGCTGAATATGTTGTTAATTTTCTTATATTGAATGCAAAATTCTTCATTCAAAAACAAAAATGGCTTAAATCACCTTTATCTTTCCCCCTTTTTCTCTCTTGTTTCATCTCTTACAAATAACAAAAAAGTGCCAAATTTTTGATGTATTATGACAACTTTTCTAAAAGGATGTAATTTTATTTTTGTACTTGTATGTATAGATAATACCATAATTTGACGCACGCAAATCAAGAATGTTTGTTTTCTGTTCTTGTTTTTATGATTGAATATATTCATGTTTTGCTCCCTGTTTCTGTATGTGTTCTACCATTTTTGCAACAAAAAACACAACTGTTAGTATGCGACTTTACTCCCACCTAATGGTAATTCTTTTTAAAAGGTTAAATTCCTCTCAGGCTGTGTGTAAACCATAATTCATAAATCATAATTCATGTTATATGAATTTTTTTTTTTAACTTACGGGAATCTTTAAGCCTACATAGGCTATAATAAAGAATTTGGTATGCAGTGTGGTTATATAGGTTCATAGGACAACAGAATACAAAAATCACTAGCTTTTCTTTACCATCGTACAGTGATGAAATTAGATTAATATCATGGCACTTGGCTATCTGCTGCATTGTGCCGAATTACTATATTATTATATTACAGTGGTGGCCAAAATTATTACAACACTAGCATTTTCACCAGCTAAAAAATAGTTTTAAGTCAGTTGTTTCTTCCTTTTGTTATAGTGTGTCAGTTGTAATAATCCAGTGAGATTTTTGTCTGACAGCAGCCAGTGCTCAACACAGAGATCTGATCTGATCATCATCCAGTCTGTCTGGAATGACATGAAGAAACAGAACAAACTGAGACAGACTAAATCCAGAAGAAATGTGGCAACATCTCCAAGATACTTCAAGAAACCTACCTGCAAAGCTACAGTACTGTTAAAGGTTTTAGGGACTTGTGGAAAAATGCTGTAAAATGAGGATGCTGTCAAAAATAATGTCATAGTTCACCTCTATTAACTAAATTAAATCAACATTTGGTGTGACCATCCTTTAAGTTTAAAGCAGCTTTTGCCCTAGGTGCACTTGCGCTTAGTTTTTCAGGTAGCTTTGCAGGTAGGCCTCTTGCAGCAACTTGGAGACGTTGCCACAGTTCTTCTGGATTTAGTCTGTCTCAGTTTGATTTGTTTCTTCATGTTTTTCCAGAAAGACTGGATGATGGTGAGATCAGATCTCTGTGTGGAGCACTGGCTGTTGTCAGACTCCGTGTGCAAACAAAAAACTTACTGGATTATTACAATCAATGGCAAAATGAGTGTTTGGAAATGTAAACTGATACTTCCTACTCACACACTACAGCAAAAGATAGAAATAACTGACTTAAAACCATTTTTAGCTGGTAAAAATACTTACCATGCCATATACATAGTTGTTTACTTAAAGAATACCATGGTACTACAATTATTCCATGTCCAAAAACACATTAGATGAATACTAGGAAAACAGTGACCGATTCAGTGACAGAGAAAATGAGAGAGGAGTTGATAGTAATGGCTTTATATAAGAGATAGTAATCCGTCTTTATTCTCCTCTCCCTTTAGATTTACGCAATGATATAATCCAAGCCTGTCAATCAGACAGAGGCTTGTCCACTGTGTGTGTATTAGAAAGTACCAGTGCTGGAATTAAAATAACAGTCCTACTGGGATTTTTTTCCATCTGTTTGTATATTGTGTGTGAGTGTGACAGAGAGTGAGAGAGAGAGACAAACAGCCAATACTCTAAGCCATATAGAACCATTGTCATGAGAGGTATATTCTTCTTTTCTGATATGATGAACAGTGTAGCCGGAAATAATCTTTAATCCCAGTTTTCCCCCTTTTAATAATCAGATGTCACAGCCCCCGTTTATCCATCAGGCTCAACAGTTGGCTTCAAAATTGCAGTTCTTTTCTGAAACAGGAAGGTGAATGAGATGTCAAGGAAGGTGAATGGGACCTCAAGGTTTGGATTATTTGTACATGATTGTGTGTTAAAGTGCAAACGTTAGGTGCTCCGGTGCGTGTAGTCTTCAGTTTAAAATTCTGGCTGTTCAACGGAATGCATCTGCTGCTGTTCATTTTATTCTGCCTCAGTGAGTAAAAGTCTTTTTTTATATTCAAACTTGTGTTTGTGTGTGTAATATCATTGTTTGTTTTACAATTATTTTATATATATATATATATATATATATATATAGGCTATATACTTAATTTTATACATGCATGCTGCACATATATACAAATCCTTGTCTGTATTGTCTGTATGTATATTTATGTCAAATTTTTTATCTGTTTTTAATTTTGAATAGATGTGAATTAGTGGCCATGGTCAATGGTCATAGTGTATAGTATGCTGTACATACCATAAAAGTAACGTCCAAAAAATTAAAAAAAATTTTTTGAGGCTCAGAAATTTCTGATGTTGCTGTAGCTAATGTTCCTGAACTACTAAATGTATGAGTAGTATCCTTTATATTTCTCTTTTAAAATAAAGATAGAGGTGGTTAGAGGAGAGAAAAGGGAAAAATGGAGGAGATTTGTCTTTTCGAGCTGTTCTGCAGCCAGATTAAATGTCATTTTTGCTTTGGGTCTAATCCCTAGATTAATCCATGTGACGTATGACAACATATAACAGTATAGTGAAATAGGCACACATAGACAAAAATACAATAAAATGTTACCACATACAGAGTATGTGGTCTTAATAATATCACAGAGTTCCAGAAAACATGTCAGTTTACAGTTCTGTCAGTTTATGCCATATGTCATTTGTAAAAATTAAAGTGCATTTGCAATCAGAGGTCTAATATTTTAATACTGTTATGTATTATATTTACATTTTGTCTTTTTAAACATTATTAATGTGTTATTTCCTATTTTATTGCTTAATTCCTGTCTGCACTATGTCTGTACTTTCTTCTGCATTGGAAGCTCCTGTCACCAAGGCAAATTCCTGTGTGTAAACATATCAGGCAATAAAGGTCTTTCTTATTCTGATTCTGAACTGCTTTCATTTTTCCCTCTCAGGACTCTGTTCTTCTGTGCTGAGTGCAGCAGTAACCCCTCCATGTAGTTCTGTATACAGGGGCTTTGCTGAATGTCTGGTCACTCTGGGTGACAGTGTGAGCTCCAAGGCTGATAACCCACAAGACATCAACTCCATTTGCAAGTGAGCCACGTTCACACACAAATACACCCTCCACTGAATACAACTTCTTTTTTTTTTATCTCAATACATTGCACTTTTCACATCTGCAGGTCATGGGATGCTTTCCAGGTGTGTGTGAGTGGTGTCTTGTCAGGCTGCCGAGGTGATGCAGCGGAAATTTGGGAATCTTTGAGAGCAGAGTCCCGGAAAACAGCGTTTGCTGGTAACCTCTACGACATGTGTGCCAGTCGTACTGAAGCTGTGACTGCAACCACACCTCTGGTTCCCAACGCTGATCAAAGCAACCAGGAAACACTCAAAGGACTTGCTCATTCTGTCAGCCACTCAGTCAGTAAAGAGCTGCTCCTGATATGCTTCTCTCTTCTCCTGCTGCTTTGGATGTAACCTATCCATTTAACATAGCTGAACTGATGCCAATGACAGTGCTACAGGCACATACATGTATCTGCATAGACTCTTTATCTTGGTATATTTCATTTCATTTCATGTGTAATTTAATATGTAAGCTCTTTGGTAAGATATTCAAGACACTTATGTATTTGCTTGTTTAACAATTATGACAAAAAGGTTTCTATAAAAATCAGTGATGTTCTGTACTCAAATCTAATGGTTTGGTACAGGATTTAATATCTGTAGTTTGTGTCAAAAGATCATAATTATATAATATTATATATAATTATATTAATAAATTATATATTGTTATATATAAATCTTATATATAAATTATATACAAGTGTCTTGAAGTGTTTGCAAAATACATTTATAATATCTGCAATAAAATTCAAAGCAAAATTATTTAGTTATTGTATTTTTTATTATTTTATTTAAATTATTAAAATGATTTGGTGATTTAAAGTTAAACACCTTTTATAAATCAGGTAGACATTAAATATAAAGGGATAGTTCCCCCACAAATTAAAATTCTGTCATTAATTACTCATGTCGTTCCAAACCAGTTAACCTGACCTTCCTTCTTCTTCGAAACACAAATTAAGATATTTTTGATGAAATCCAAGAGCTTTCTGACCCTCCATAGACAGCAATGCAACTGAAAGGTTACCAGGCCCAGAAACGTAGCAAGGACATCAGTAAAGTCCATGTGACATCAGTTCAACTGTAGTTTTACAAAGCTATGAGAATAATTTTCGTGTGCAAAGGAAACAAAAATAATGACTTTATTCAACAATTATTCTCATCCCATCTGCCCCCATTGTGGAGAGTGTCACGACGCATACACATGCTTTCCTCTGCTCGTAAACAATGCATGTGGTGAACACATGCGCTGTGCCTTGTTCACGAGCAGAGGACAGCATGTGCATGCGTAGTGATAACTCTCCATAATGGCGGAAGACGGTAACTCAGGGGAGAAGAATTGTTGAATAAAGTTAATTTTGTTTTCTCTGTGCACAAAAAGTATTCTCATAGCTTCATAAAATTAAGGTTTACCCCTGTTGTTACATGGACTATTTTACCGATGTCCTTACTTCGTTTCTGGGCCTGAGAACATTTCAGTTGCGTTGCTGTTTACGCAGGGTCAGAAAGCTCTTGGATTTCATCAAAAATATCTTAATTTGTGTTCCGAAGATGAACGAAGTTCTTACAGGTTTGGAACGACATAAGTAATTAATGACAGAATTTTCATTTTTGGGCGAACTATCCCTTTAAATACATATCCAAGTTTTGTGCTGGAGCGCTTCCACGGTTGGAAAACACTACAATATAGTTTCATCCATTAGTTCAACCATAAAAACTCAGTCCAGTTCTTCAATCAGAACAGTCTTTCTGTTTTCCTCTGGCTTTGGGAAGTCATCCCCTGCCTCTGCTTGACTGGAGAAGGCAGGACTCTGCTGCTTGACTGAGGTTCTCTTAGTGGAGACATTAATAAGCAGCTGAGATTGATCAGTGGCCACAGCGTCTGACCGAGGCCAGTTATACAAACTTGTAACAGCTTCTGATTCTGTGTCATCATCAGAGATGACCTGAATCTTTGGACGGATCACACTCTGAAAAAGTAACATGTAAATCTCCACAACTTGGCCATAAAATTTATTCACTATGTTTCATCACAACTTAGGATATGTCATCATGTTATAATTATATATGCTTTTTCACCAAGTGTTATTTTAGTATCATTGAGATACTGTTATAGTATTTATTCAGATTTTAATGGTTTTAGTTTTAGTTAATTGAAATAACCCTGCACTTACCTGTGATACTGTTGGAAATATCAGGCTATTTTCTTCATCATCAAGGTCTGGAAGATCCTAGGGAGAAATCAGGAACATCAAAAATGTTATTTGCAGTGAAATATTATACAAAGTTTCTGTATACATCAAGTATACAGTGCAGGGAAATTCTATTCATTGTAAAAGCAAATTGAAGTTATATTGATGTGAGCAATGGTGTAAGTACTCACATCGATTATTAATCCAGGTTCATCTGACAGGGTGATAGACTCTATTTCATCTTCAGAGATCAGTTCAGTGACGAGAGCTCCAGGACCTGCGACTGAGACTAAACCGCTCTGATGTGACTGTGATGGTTTTGTGGGAACACTCATTTTCTGGTACTTCTCCTCTTCAGTGTTCAATCCCCGGGCTGATTCACCAGTCTGATTCTGATCAAATGATTGATGGAGAATCTGTTCTGAAACTGTCTGCTGTCTCTCTGGTTTTGACTGGTCTGAATGATTTTGATCAAGTGTTGTTTGGAAAATCTGTTCCTCATCATTTGCAGATCTGAAAGTGTAGTCCATCTCTGAAGCTGCTGGGTCATTTTGTTTTTGCTCTGTTTTTGAAGAATCACTCTCTGGAGTTTCTGGTGTTTCATCTTGAGGGCTGTGATCTTCAGTAACAGGACTTGGAGGCTCTATGATTCATAAGGGTAAACCATAAGCTTTTAATGATGCTGTATGCCAGAAGGAGGTGAGAGAATATGAGTGTGTGTACACTACTGTTTAAAAGTTTGGGGTTGGTAATTTTTTTGAAAGACGTCTCTTTATGCCCACCATTTATTTGATCAAAAATACAGTAAAACAGTAATATTGTGAAGTATTATTGCAATTTAAAATATGTTTTCTATTTTATTTCATTTTAAACTATAACTTATTCCTGAGATGGCAAAGCTTAATTTTCAGGTTATTCATGCCTTCAGTGTCACATGGTCCTTTAGAAATCATTGTAATATGTTGATGTGGTACTCAAGTTTTCAACAATTCTTATTATCAATGTTGAAAGCAGTTGTGTTCCGTAATGTTTTTTGTTGAAAATGTTTAAATTTTTTCAGAATTTTTTGATGAATAAAAAGTTCAAAAGCATTTATTTGAAATAGAAATATTTTGTAAAAATGTAAAAGTCTTTGTCAGCTTAATGCATCTTTGCTGAATAAAAGTTAAAATTAATTTTAAAAAATCTTAGTGTCCCCAAACATTTGAACGATAATTAATATGTGAACAGATTGTGAGTTTGCCTTTCTCCAAAAGCTCTTGAGCCTGCCGTCGTCTCAGTGCATTCTCTTTGACAGCGGTCATTGCATCCAAACTCTCCTGGATCTTCCTTCTCTCTCTCGTTTCCCACATTTCTCTTTCTTTTCGCTCACCTTCCAAACCACCAGCTGCCCATGCCTCTGCACATGCTCTGTGAATTAATGCAAACTTCAATAAAAGACTCAACAAAAGCCTCAAGATCAGTGGTCTCAAACTCAATTCCTGGAGGGCCACAGCTCTGCAGAGTATAGCTCTAACCAGCTCCAAATCACACCTGCTTGGAAGTTTCTAGTATTTCTGAATACCTTGATTAGCTGGATCAGATGTGTTTGATTAGAGTTGGACCTAAACTGTGCAGAGCTGTGGCCCTCCAGGAACGGAGTTTGAGACCTATGCTCTAGTCTAGATGAACTAGTAACAAAAACTAGCTTTGTAGGGACTAACCCTAACTGACCATGGTAGTTGTCAGACAATTAATGCTATAGCACAGAAAACAATGCTGCTAACCTGTCTTTTGGAAACACAGGCCGGTCATCTAGATAGGTCAGCTGCTTTAGACGTACAATCAGAGTCTTCCTGTAGTTTGGGATTTTTTTGATGACCTCATTACCCATTAGATTTAACACCCGCTGGCAAATTCAAATAAACAATAGCAATTCAGTCCACATCCAGAAGTAAGCATCACTGATCACGTATACAAGGAAAGAGATACACTGTTTTTACCAAGTCAGGCATTCTCTCCAGAACGCCGATGAGGGCTGGATCTCTGATGCGGTTGTGAGACAGATCAAGAACACTGATGGATAGACAGCGTGACAGCTCCTCCATGTCACACGCATTCTCCAGTGAGTTATGGGAGATCTGCAGCGTGGATAGCTCACTCAGGCAAGCTGAAAAACAAAAGATAAATGACTTCATGGTATATTGAGGAACAGGGAACAATTCAATACAGGGAACAGTTCTTAACAATACATTGTGTGGTTCCATTTTCATTTGTGTGTGCAAGTACTCACAAATGTTCTCAATGACCTTGATATAATTGTTTGAGACATTGAGGGTGCAAAGCTTGCTGAGTGGTTCCAGGTTTTCCAGAGTATGAATTAGATTCTGATGGAGGAAAAGACAGCGAAGCTCTGTCTGATTCTCCAGATTTTCAATCTTGCGAATGCCATTGCATTCCAGCCATAGGCAGCGCAGGCCAGTATATTCCTCCAAACCCTCAATACAAGAAAAACCTGCAATGCAGAAGTAACAACTTTACATAAAGAGCTGAAAAGAAAATAACATAAAGATGCAATATTAAAACAGTCTTTCAAATGCAGAAATTTCAAACCTTTATAGTGAAGATAAAGTGCGTCATTCAGCCTTGGTGTCAGGTACAGTTTGTTTTTCTTGCAGTGCTCCCTTAAAAACTGTTTGGTAATTCTTAGAAGATACAAGAAAAATCATTCAGTGTTTTGTTCTTATTAGACAACAACATATGTTTTCCCAAGCAAATAACATACAGGTATTATAAAAATGCGTATTTTATCACCTGGGACCTGAATGCATTGTGCTGCTCTCTGATGCTTTGGTTTCTATTGTGTCAGCGTTATCCTTTGTCCCATCAGCAGCTGCACTCTGAGACTCCTGGTCTTTAAAAGACATTTAAAAAATAAAAAAAAAGGTACAAAATCAGACATTAAATTAATTATTATTATTATTTTTTTTTTTAAACTAAGCTATCAAAAAATTATCAATAAAAAGAGGCACTTACCCTTCATAAAATATTTATTGTCTACCAAATGTTGGTTAGTGGGTGTATCCGTTTTCATCATTTTAAAGAATAGGAAATAATACAGTAACATGAAAATATAACATAAAATGTTGGAAAGAGTTAAATAATTGATTTTTGATATTTAAAAATGTAAATGTTAATTAAAAATAGCTAATAATTAGTTAAAATAACAATATTTTTTTTTATTATTTTAATTATTCGATGCAGTTAAGACCTACGTGTCAAACATGCTACTTTTAGTTTAGGTTAAGTTAGAAAATAACAATGTCGCGGCACCCAAAGTGTAAAGTTAGTTACAGTATTTGAGTCATTGTCACTTTGAATAAAAGTCGGAGTAGCAGGATATAATCACGAAAGAACAGAATTTAAAGATAATATTCCAGTACATTCCAAAATTATTAACGCCGGACAAAACTTTGTTGCTGAGTCAGTTGTTTTAAGTCTGTTATTATTACTGATGGCCTTTGAATGTAGACTTTAAGAAGGTAAACGTTACCTGGACCGAAAGACACAACACCTTCACTCGTGTCTTTTTCTTCAGATTCAGCCCTTGTACCTTCCTCCGCGTTCAGTGTTGTGGATACGTTCATTTTTGTCAGCATTTCGCAATGATATTAGACCATCGACCAACCGTTAACTTAGCTTAATAGCTGCTAACAGTGCTTGCCTTGAAGTTTGCATAGTTAGTTTCCATAGAGACCGGACGCGAACGCGCGCGTCTCAAGAGGCGGTTCGATCTTCTGCTGGCGGGTGGCAGGCAGCTGCTGAATCCTACAGAAGCCGTGGTCTGTCTGTGCTGCTGATAGACCTACTCACGGATTTAAAACAGTCCACAACCAGAGAAGACGGAGGAAATTATTTTGGGATAACTACTGTACTATATGTAGCATGAGCAGCAATGTACTATAATAAAGTACAGATAGCCTAATGAGTCCTCTGTGTAGGCTGTGCTTTTATTGCAGTATGTTAGTGCAGAAAAAATTAGGCCCGTTTCCAAAGAAAACACTACCCAAATATCAGGGTGCAAACCCAAAATTTAATCGGCTTTTAATGAAGACAAATTGAGTGGAATATAAATTCTCAATTGATTTTATAACAGAGTTGTGGGTTAAGGATACAATGTACATAGGCCTATATGCAATTGAAGTGTTAACCGAACATTTGCAGAAGAAAAAAGATATCCCATATATATCCTGTTCTTCTTATTAATTAGGCCTATACCTACAAAATACATGCTACCAACATTCAGTAGGATAATAGTCTGTTTAATGTCATATTTAAACTCTAAATGAATTATGGATGCTTGTAGGCTAAATATGCCAGTGCAGCATCTATTTCTAATCAATATCACTCAATAATTTTCAGTGTATGACAGGGGCGGATCTAAACCTTTTTTAGATGGGCTTTGTATCTAATGGTCTCTCTCATGAAATCCTAGAACCGCCCCTGGTGTAAGAGTACCATTTAAATACATTTTAACATATACATTTTCGACTGGAAAAAAATGAAAATCCTTATTAGAAGTGAACAAAACTACTTATTAGTCAAACTAATATTGTAACTCAGTGGTTTCTCTATGTTTGGATACTGATTTGCACTTCACTCCTCCTAGCTAAAAAATAGGAGGAGTTTTCTGTCTGTGTCTGATTTTCATGTAGCTTCTCACAACACAAACATCGAAACATGCTATTTGCATCTTTCCTTAAGAAAACATACAACAAAGAGTCAGCGAGTGGATTTAAATACACTAAGATTCCTGACACTCTGAGTAAATAACCATGAAGTGTTAGACCAAGCTCAAAGGAAAACATTATAATGATGTTTTGAATAATGCTTGGCAGAAACAACACAGTGTAATTGAAAAGTACAAGGGCCAGAATCCTCAAAATCCTCTTCTGCTCATTTGGGGTTATTGCGACTGAATTAGACAGTGCCTTCCATGATCCCACAAAGGAAAACAAAACCAATGGATAAGGCATCAATAAAACAAATACACTTAAGATAAATGCATGTCCCACCTTCCCTTTAAGTGCAACAATCACATCAATCACAATAATTCCACTTGGTATTGCCCAAACCAACAAGCATATCAGAGCTAAATTTTTAGAAGTATTATGAAGTCGGTACCAAACAGGGTATTTGATCATTATGTATCTTTCCACAGAGATACAGACCATGAAGCCAACATTAACTATTATGGACCAGGAATAAATATAGTAGATAAATGCAATTACAACACTGAATGTACAAAAATTCAGGACAGGTCTGAAACAAATCTGTATGACATCAGCAATAAAGAGGTTTATGACAAATACAGGAACAGTATGGTTAGGTCTGATCAGACAGCACAATCCATAGAATGCCAAGGACATGACAAGAAACTCAACGGAAAAAATAATCCATATAACCACAGTTTGAAATGTGGATCCACAAAGCATTTTTTGCAGAAATGTCCACTTCAAGTCATAAATTTCCCATGGAAATTGGCTTATTTCCAGCGGGAGCATCCTATTAGTTGATGTTCCAGTATAAACCATTTCCTGTGTCTTGGATGGACTCTGGATGGTCAAACGATGACGAAAACGAGTTATTTTTTAAATGAGAAATAGATTTTTTTTTTGTTCTGTCATTTCCTTATTAGTCTTTATAGTTTCCAAAATATCATAATATACAATGTTTTTAAAAATATATATTATTAACATAGTTAAATTGCAAAAGTTTGTGTCCTAACCTTTTTTTCTTTTCAGTCTTGATCGAATTTTCTGAAAATATCCTCCATCTGTATTATTCTGTGAATTTAGAAAGGCCCCCTGAGAATTTACACAATCTCAGTGGATGGAGGAAACAGATCAATACTCTGTCCAGAGATTCTCTGTCAGTTTCATTTAAATGAAAGCCAGTCTTAAGGAAAATACAATTTGTGAAATTAAAGGGATAGTTCACCCTCAAGTTGTATCAAATTTATGTGAGTGTCTTTCTTCTGTTGAACAAAAAGAAGATATTTTGAAGAATGTTGGTAACCAAACAATTTCTGGTCCCCTTGGAATTGTACAGAATTTTTGATGTGGGGAAAAAAAAGACGAATACCCCTTTAACACCAGTCCACAGATGAATATCATAAGTCCACCTTTACAAACATTATTTCAGCTATAGTTTTAAATGTTTCATTTTATTTAATTGTTAATGGCAGAAAGAGACATAATTATTGAAATGTACAGTCCATGAATGTGCAGATTTCAAAAGGAAGCTTTGTGTAGATATTTAAGATGAAAAATCAATTTCGATAATAGTTTTACTGATAAAAATATGGAAACTTGTGAAACAGATTAGAGGAGCTTCATTAAACACAAAAAATATAAAATTATAAGCAGGAATAAGAAAACAAATTAAAATGCTAATTAAACTTACAATGTACATTTATACAGCACAATAGAAACATGTCCAAACATACCTTGGTTTCTGTGGTGATTATTTGTCCTATCAGTTTTTGTGAAAGTGACACTTCAATTGAGCTGAAATACATTTGTACAATTTTTCTACACTCTCATAGTAGAACCATTAATTTATTTCCCAAAATAATTTATAATTTATTTCCCAGACAATATAAAATACTCAAATTCTTGAATGTCTGTTTATATTCATTTATAACACAAAGTAAAATCATTGCATAATCTGATGGTAACATTTTCATACACAATAAATTGAAAATAAAATTAATATTCTGAATCCGATAAATAATTTTCTAAACAATGCACAATGACTCTACAAATATAAAGAGCAAATGAAACAGGTTTACCTGACAATGAGCTGCTGCTGCGGGTTGATTATGGTTGAAAGTAACTGATGAAGAAACAACAGAGAGGGAGGAGCCGCTAAGACTTAACCAGATCCATCCACCTCTGCATTTTCATCATATCATCATGCAATCAGACTAATATTTGGCTAGCATTTCCTGAAACTTAATTATGCTCACAGTGATCGACAGAAATGTTGCTACATTTCAAATGTGAGTAATGATGAGAACTCAGCGAAGTGGTCAAATGCAATAAATTGTTTCCTGTAATGCCTTTGATACTTGATACAAATGAAACTTTATACACATCGAGTTAAGGGGGATCGAAATTAACATAGCAGCTGCTGAATTGAAGGGCTACACCTGATTTTCATGTAGCTTCTTACAACACAAAAATCTAAGCATGCTATGAGCGTCCTTCCTTATGAAAACATACAGCAAAGAGTCAGCGAGTGGATTCAAATACATCATGATTCCTGACACTGAATGTAAAGAATTATAATAACTACTTATTCCATGCTTAAAGGATACTGCAAAAATGATGTTTTGAACAATGCTCGGTAGGAACAACACAGTGTAATTGAAAAGTACAAGAGCCAGAATCATCAAAATCCTCTTTCTTTCATCAGGGGGGACTGCGACTGAATGAGACAGTGCCTTCCACGAACCCACAAAGCAAAACACAACCAGTGGATAAGGTAACAAAAAAAAAATTACACTTAAAAGAAATGCAAGTTCCACATCCACTTTAAATGCTATAATCGCATCAATCACCATTAAACCACAGAGTGTTGCCCAAACCAACAAGCATATCAGAAATAAGTTCCTACAAGAATGATGAAGTCGGTACCAAACAGGGTATTTGATCATTATGTATCTTTCCACAGAGATACAGACCATGAAGCCAATGTTAACTATTATGCTCAAGAAATACACATAAAATACAAAAAAGAGTACATTTTTTGATACATTCAGTGTACACAAATGCAGAACAGGCTTGACACAAATCTGGATAAAATCACAAACAAATAGATTTATGACGAATAAAGGGACAGCATGGTTAGATCTAAGCAGACAACACAATCCATAGAGTGCCAGACATATGACAACAAACTCTATGGAGAAAATAATCCAGATGACCACCATTTCAGATGAGGATGCACAAGCAGCTGTTCTCACAGATGTCAAGTTTAATTTCTCTGGTATCCAAGCTAAATAGTTTACTTTCAACTGGAAAGTCACATTGGTTGAGGTTTCAGGGCAGGCCATGTTCTGTGAACTGAGATTTGGACGTTGAAACTGAAATGGAAACAAATCTGTTTTCAAATCTGTTTGTCAAAATTCATGTAATTGGTTGTATTTATGTAAATTATTATTATTTATTATCATTATTATTTTTTTTATTATTATTTTTTGCCAAAAATCTAAGGCATATGGCAGAATGCCCTGCATTTGTACAGCTTTTAGTATAGTTTTTTTCCAGTAAATTTTTGCGGGTTTTTAGAATGTATAAATATATTTTATGCCTATTCACATTATTACAGGGAGTGTTTTATTTAATATTATTTAATATTTTGTCAAAAAATGGTCAAAAAAGGGAATAAATAAAAATAAATCAATAGTGAATCACTTGGCAATTAAATATATAAAATTTATTATCATATGCACTTTAAAACACATATAAGCAAACCTTAATTGTATGTTGTGATTTAGATTTCTGTCCGTCCTGTCAATTTTTGTGATACTTCTCAACCTGAAACACATGACAAGAATTTGCTTCATTGCCATTAGAAAATAATCCACTAACAAGCAGTAGAAAATACTTGAAAAGCAACACAAAGGTGAATATGTATGGCTGTCTTCAGTAATCAATTTAATAGCTAACACTGCTTTAAAAATCAAACTCAATGCTGATTAAAATTCAAAGGGTGCTTGCCAAAATCTGCAACGGAATAGAATAAAAATTAATTTTATGCATTAATTTATATAAAAATAACTTATATAATTATAAAATCTGGTTTGTTGTTCTAAGAAATGAATAATGAGCTCACAGTTAAAAAAGAACAAAGGAAAGGTTTTACCTGACACAGAGGCTGTTGGCTGAACTGGCTGGCAGAAACTGATGAAGAAACAACATTACAAAGAAAGGGAGGAGTTATTAATTGCCTCCATCCTCCATGGGTTTTTCATTTTAGTTAATGAGGGAGAGTACTAAGAGTAATAGTCGGCTAAATGTCCTTAAATGCAATTATGGTAACTCTGGAGGGAATTCCTTCTGTGACAGTGTAAGATAAAGAAACGAGATCTGGGTTCATCTTGGGGGGTACTGATGTACTGATGATGTACTTTTGGTGCATATACTGGTGTGTGATATTATTAGGGGTCTACCGCCTATAAAAATGCCATTATTTCTATAATATTTTTAATGGATAGTGCTGTAAAGCAAATGATAAAAAAAAAAAACTGCAATCTGTAAAACAGGGACATCAAGGAACATATTACTCCATACACTACTCAAAAGTTGGGGTCGATAAAATTTGTTTAATGTTTTTCAAAGACGTCTCTTATCCTCACCAAGGACGAATTTATTTGATCAAAAAATACAGTAAAAAGAGTAATATTGTGAAATATTACTGCAATTTGAGATAACTGTTTTCTATTTTAATATATTTTAAAATGCAATTTATTCGTGTGATGGCAAAGCTGAATTTTTAGCTTTGTCACATTAGATCAATTTAAAGGGGTCATGAACTGAGAAAACAAAATTTCCTTGATTTTTTGACATATAAGAGGTAATTGTACTATAAAAACATCCTGTAAGTTTCAGAACTCAAAACTTTGTCGTTAGCCTAAAAACAGCTTATATTGAAGCCAGTCTTCCAAAACAACAGCTTTTGGAATGTTCTACTCTATGATGTAATAGTGTGGATAAGCACCGCCTCTGCGGAAGAATATTGACATCACTGCCTGTTTAGCCCCACCCACCGATTCTCACATATAGAGTTTACAACAGAGGCAAAAGCAGAAACCAAAAGATAAAGATGGCTCTGAAGTCAACAAGGCGCTGTGCAGTGCCGAGATGCTGAAAAAACAGTCTTTGCGTTGCCTTTCTTCTGATCCCAACATTAGGAAAGAGTGAATGAACTTTATTTTTTTAATTAAGATCCAGACCCCATCAATAAGAACTCAGTCCTTTGTTCACCCTACATTTTTACCGCGGATTCATTTACAAACAATTTGACGCAGGATTTTCAAAAAGATTGAAACTAAAAGAAGATGCTGTGCCGACTAGATTGGATCTGAAGTTGCAACAGGTGAGTAACTGTTTTCATTATGTGGTCACTATTGCTTTGTCTCTTCCTACAGATCGTTTGATATGTACTGAGTATTTATGCATTTTTGACCTAAATCACAGCAGCGTCCATCTGTGAGGAATGTATGCTGTCAAGCAATATTAGCCAATCACAGCAGTGGGCGTTTACTTCAGAGTCTACAATCCGCCAAGTTTATTCAAACAGAGCATTCAGATGAGGGGGTCAAAAACAGGACAGAAAATAGCCTATTACTTCTAAATTATTTTTTGATGTAAAAATCTTGATAGCATTATAAGTGGACCTCAGAGAAAAGTACAAAATAAAAAACAAAGGCAGTTCATATCCCCTTTAATAAATCTCAACTAAATAAAAGTAAGAGCCGCCTATCTATTGGGCTGCCTATCTTGGCCAGGACACTCCTGCAAAAGAGATTTTAATCTCAGTGAGTTTTCTTTCCTGGTTAAATAAAGGTTAATAATAATAAAAATAAAGAAATTAATAAAAAATTGAAAATTACACAGTAAAAAAGAAGCAAAGATAAAATGAAATGTGCTTATCTTCAATGAGTTGTGTAGAAATATATACTGACAAAATTTTCACAAGATTTTAAAAACTGTCTGCAAGGAAACCTGAAAAAATCCACTTTCTTTTTATCAATCATGACAATCAGATCAGCTCAAGCCCTTTTAATGATACGTACATGATGTGAGTTAATAAATCCCAGCATTGAATGATTATGTACAAAAAGAATAAAGCAACAAGTAGTCAAACCATCAGGACTGTTTAGCTCAATCAGAGAATACAACCAAATTAATTCTGTGCCAGACATATTACGGTGTATAACAGTTTTTTTTTTTTTTGGCCTTTATGAAACTTTTATTCATATGGATAGTAAACAGAGGTGTAAAGTATTTGAGTAAATGTAATTTATTACTGTACTTGAGTATCTTTTCAGATACTTTGTAGTTTTACTAAGTATCAAAGATATTAGCAAGTTTTATTCTCTACTTCACTACATTTTTGAATAAGCATCTGTACGCTTTACTCCGCTACATTTGAAATGAGTGTTGCAGTATCACATTACATTTTGCATGGCATTTCATTGGTTCCCCTTGATTAGTCTCCCCAGGTGTGTCTTGTTTGTTACACAGCCCTAGTGTTTCTTCCTTGTGAGCTGTTGAATGTAATGGTTGTCTGTTTGGCTATCATTCTGTTCTTTGTTCCCTTTGGTTTTTGGTTTGTTTGTTCTAGTTTTTTCCATTAAATATCTGCACATAGATCCTTGCCTCTGCCTGTTTTCCCCAGCTTCTCCACAACGTTACAGTTTTTCACTGGCATGTCTCTTTGACAGGTGCAAGATAGATAAGAGTACTCAACAACTACTAAATAAATACCATGAAGGAAAAAAATAATAAAGTGCATAAGATGTATAAAATGCAAGCAATTAAGTTGGTTGTTGCTATGGCAGAGTTATGTAATCTTATGAACAGATAAACTGAAAAAAAAAAAATAAGGTGAAGAACCTTATGCCTTAAAAAGAAAGATTATTTGTTATCAACTGACAACAGCCATACAACATCTAATGTGAAAATCATATACTGATAATACAACAATGCCAAGGTCTCTGGAAGAGGTTTGGATAAGTGATAGTTACGTTCTCTCTGTGGTCGAGTGAGCAGTCTGGCGGAGGTGACTTCTTCCACTGGTTGTGTGGTAACAGTGCAGTGGGGAAAGCAGCAGGAATCTTTTTCAACAGCCTTGAACACAAAGCGCTGTGGAATGCTGATCTCCTGGAGCATCAATGCAGTTAAGGCCCTGAAGTAGATGCAGAAAGTCCTTAGTCTGGAACACGCAGATGAAAGTTGTCGGACTTGTAACCTGAAGGTCTCAGTACCGGCGGGAAATGTAGGTGGGGGGAGTGAATGACCAACGCTTTCTTCTCTTCCACCCTCATTACCCACAACTGAGATGCCCTGGGCACCGCTGCCCACTGCTCCAGGTGTGTGTGCACTTGGATGGGTAAAATGCAGATCACAAATTCCCAGTATGGGACACCATACTTGGCTACACGTCTCTCACTTATCTTGAAGTATCTTTAAGTGAAGGTTTGCTCGCTGGAGCTTTACCTTGTTGCGAACGTCTGTATGTCTTCTGCCTCTCTGGACTCAGAACTTTGTCAATCTGCTTTGTCTCTCTAGGATGGAGACCCAGGATGTGCTGCATCTGTTGTTGTGTCATTAGATGAAGACTTTGAACATCTTTCCTCGCAGACTGGAGGCTCAGAACGTGGTCGTATCTGTTGTTGGCTCAAAAGCTGGAGACTCAGGGCATGGTCGTATCTGTTAACGCCCCAGAGACTCCCCAGGACTTGAATGTATTGGTTGCTGCCTTTCCTGTAATGGGCCGCAGGCTCAGAACTTTGGTGTTTCTGTTACTGTCTCTCTGAACAAGAGACTTGTCAATCTGTTAGTATATCCTACCATGCAGGCCAGAGTCTCAGAACAAGGAGTGTCTGTTAAAAGGGGACCTTTATCTCTTTTCCTTTTGATTAGGAGATTGCAATTTGGCACTTCTCCATTTCAGTGCTGTGACTGGCTGTTTCCATCAGAGTAGAACTTATCCTGTGGAATTTATTTTCATAGCCCAAACACACATTTAGAAAAGTGTCACTAATGTTTTACCAATGCATTTCTCACTTTCCAAACCACTACCAGAATACCTTTGGCATTATTCTAAACAAATGGAAACCATACATGATGGGAAAAGATTGAACTGAGGAATTCCTGAGGAATTTTTATGGCGGTCACAGGCCACAATCTTAGGAATCAGTCTAGATGGGTGGATGGCAGAAATTTTCTTCTGCTGAACACAAAATAATAATCTAACAGGTTCTGGTCCTCTTTGACTTCTATAGTATTTTTGGATGATGAAAAAAGAATGATAGAATTTTATTTTTTTTTTGGTGAACTATACCTTTAACACCAGTCCAAGAATGGCATCAAGTCCACCTTTACAAACATTATTTCAGCTATAGTTTTAAATGTTTCATTTTATTTAATGGTTAATGGCAGAAAGAGACATTAATGATGGAAATGTATAGTCCATGAATGTGCAGGAAGTATAATAATAATTTCAATAATACTTTTACTGGAAAAAAAAAAAAAGACAACTTGTGAAACAGATTAGAGGAGCTTCATTAAACACACACACACACACACAAAAAAACTCATAAGCAGGAATAAGAAAATGCAATGTAAACTGCTAATTAAACTTATCAGTTACATTTATAAAGCTCAAACATGTCCAAACATATCTTAGTTTCTGTGAAAGTTTTTTATGAAAGTGACACTTCTACTGAGCTGAAATGCAGATTTTGCTACACTCTCATAATAGAATCATTTATTTATTTCCACATAATAGACATTATAAAATACTTAATTTCTTGAAGGTTAGTCTGTTCTAGTGACATGATGTGGCCAAGTACGGTAACCCACACTTGGCCACATTTGTGCTCTCCATTTAACCCATCCCCGTTTATACATTTAAAACACAAATACATTTATTTATTTATTTACATTTATATAGAAAGTAAAATCATTGCATAATCTGATTGTAACATTTTTATACACAATAAATACATAATAAAAATAATTTTCTGAATCTGATAAATAATTCCCTAGACAATGCACAGTAACTGTGCAAACAAAGAGCAAATGAAACAGGTTTACCTGACAATGAGCTGCTGCTGCAGGTTGATTATGGTTGAAAGTAACTGATGAAGAAACAACAGAGAGGGAGGAGCTGCTAAAACTTAACCAGATCCATCCACCTCTGCATTTTCATCATATCATCATGCAATCAGACTAATATTTGGCTAGCATTTCCTGAAACTTAATTATTCTCACAGTGATCGACAGAAATGTTGCTACATTTCAAATGTGAGTAATGATGAGAACTCAGTGAAGTGGTCAAATGCAATAAATTGTTTCCTGTGCTGTCTTTGATACTTGACACAAATGAAACTTTATACACATCGAGTTAAGGGGGATCGAAATTAACATAGCAGCTGCTGAATTGACGAGCTACACCTGATTTTCATGTAGCTTCTTACAACACAAAAATCTAAGCATGCTATGAGCGTCCTTCCTTATGAAAACATACAGCAAAGAGTCAGCGAGTGGATTCAAATACATCATGATTCCTGACACTGAATGTAAAGAATCATAATAACTACTTATTCCATGCTTAAAGGATATTGCAAAAATTATGTTTTGAACAATGCACGGTAGGAACAACACAGTGTAATTGAAAAGTACAAGAGCCAGAATCATCAAAATCCTCTTTCTTTCATCAGGGGGGACTGCGACTGAATGAGACAGTGCCTTCCACGAACCCACAAAGCAAAACACAACCAGTGGATAAGGTACAAAAAACATAATTGCATTTAGAAGAAATGCAAGTTCCACATCCACTTTAAGTGTAATAATCACATCAATCACCATAAATCCACAGAATGTTGCCCAAACCAACAAGCATATCAGAAATAAGTTCCTACACGAATGATGAAGTCTGTACCAAACAGGGTATTTGATCATTATGTATCTTTCCACAGAGATACAGACCATGAAGCCAATGTTAACTATTATGCTCAGGATATAAACATGAAATGCAAAAAAAATTACATTCCTTTGTTCATTCAAAGTACAAAAATTCATAACAGGCTTGACACAAATCTGGATGATATCACAAAGAAAAAGATTTATGACGAATAAAGGGACAGCATGGTTAGATCTAAGCAGACAACACAATCCATAGAGTACCAGACACATAACAACAAACTCAATGGAGAAAATAATCCAGATAACCACCATTTCAAATGAGGATGCACAGAGAGCTGTCTCCACAAATGTCCAATTTAATTTCTCCAGTAACAAATCTAAAAAGTTTACTTCCAGCTGGAATGTCACGTTGGCTGAGGCCATGTTCTGTGAACTGGACTTAGGATGTTCAAACTGAAATAAAAACAAATGTGTTTTTGATTCAAAATTCATGCAATTGGCTATATTCATGTACAGTTTCGGTTGTAAACTCATGATATAACAGATTACATAAATTAATTAGACACACTTCTTTATATTATGGATCTGTTGAATGCTTCAAAAGTCCTTCCAAATAAATATAGTAAACAACAAGATAAAAACGAAAAATATTTCAGCAACTTAAAAGCTACTTGTCATTTCTCACTAGCGAGGTAATAGTGTTTTTGAAGCAGATGAACTTATAGTTTAGTAGAGATGTTGCTGCCAACCTCCGTTGAGAGACGCACAGATGCTTAATCTCTCTCTCTCTCATATAACTGTATTAGTCTGTTATCAATGGCTCAAGCCTAAAAAAAAAAAAATAAAATAAAAAGTCTAAAATGACCTTTTGGAATTTGCAAGAGAGGCGTGGGATGAGATACATCGGAAATTAATCCTACACACAAGAGCATTTTAAGGACAAAAAGCTGACGAATGTCTTGAAATACAACATTTGAACAATGCCGTGAGGTGTGATAACTGACCGTAGTACTGTAAGCAGAATAACTGACTCCACTTCACGTCGTTGCCACATCACCACCTCAGGTGTATGTCAATTAGGCATACGGCACTGCAGAATGCCCTGGAACAAGTGTACATGTACAGGGAGTGTTATATCGGTAAGTTTCATTTATTTGTTTTTATTTCATTTTTATTACCCCCAATTGTCAAAAAAAGAATGAACAGATAAAATGTATTATCCTATGCTTATTAAAACACATATACCTTAGTTGTATGTTGTGATTTAGATTTCTGTCCATCCTGTCAGTTTTTGTGATACTTCTCAACCTGAAACACAGGACAAGAATTTGCTTTATTGCCATTAAAAAATAATCTACTAACAAGCAGTAGAAAATACTTGAAAATGTAAATATGTATGGCTCTCTTCAATAGCCAAATCAATTTAATTACTAATACTGCTTTAAAAATCAAACTCAGTGGTGATTGTAAAATGCAACATCTACTTACCAAAATCTGCAATGGAATAGAATTAAATTTTCTAAAAGTCCAAAAAAATTAACTCTAGACGCATGAATACACAGACAAGAACAAAACATCTAAGAAATGAGCTTGCAGGTAAGAAAGAACAAAGGAAGGGTTTTACCTGACACTGAGGCTGTTGGCTGATATGGTTGGCAGTAACTGATGAGGAAACGACAACAGAGAAAAGGAGGAGTTCTTAATGCTTAATTGCCTCCATCCTCCATGGGCTCTGCATTTTAGTTAATATGGGAGAGTACTAAGAGTAATAGTAGGCTAAATGTCCTGAAATGCAATTATGATAACTATGGATTACAAGAATGAATAATGGTGAGTGGCTGGTAAAATGGTTAACTTGGCTGTGTATGAAATTTAATATTTCATTACATAAATTACTTCTGTGACTTTACAGTTTAAGATAAAGAAACAAAAGGTCAAATAATAATAACAAATAATAAAAAGGATCGTTATTACATGTGATTTTATAAAAAACTGGTTTTATTGAAAAAAAAAAACTGCAAAATATTTTACCACAAATACTACAGAACATGTCATTTAGCAATTAAAACTCATGCAAAGGGTTCCTACTCATGGTAACATGCTCAGAGGCCAAACTGAACCACTGAAGAACTGCCAAAGCCCCCAAACACAGCATGTTTTACAGGTAATACAGAGCACTGAACTTTATGTTTAGCAAAACAACTTTTCAGCACTTCTTCACTCATGACTTCATGTACTTCCATTAGGATCTTTATTATCCGAGTCCTCATGGTATAAACATATCTGTCACATATCGCATATCAGCATTAGGCCTAACATTCACAGTAGCGCTGCTGTCTTGTAAAGAGATGAAAAACATCCTCTGATAATTTAAACAGATTGTTTTAAGTACAATGTCAGTAAGCGATAGTTTCAGATCCAGAATCTCTCCAGGGACTTTGTGGCTGGTTTATGTACAAATATATAACTCGTTTCAGGGTGATTACATGAATGTTGAATTACTATTGATCTTAGATCTCCAGCAAACCAATGAGTTAGGGGTGGAAGAAGAATAAATCATAGGGAATGATGTATTTTTTTTTTTTGTATTACTGGTGTGTGTTATTAGTTTTTTACCTAACAACAGCCTATAAAAATTCTGTTTTTCTGTAGATTTTTAATCGAAAGAACTGCAGAGCAATTGATAAAAACAAATGTGCAATCTGCAAAACCAGGACATAGAGGAAAACATCACTCCATACACCTCTATTCAAAAGTTTGGGGTCAGTAAGATTTGTTTAATGTTTTTGAAAGAAGTCTCTTATCCTCACCAAGGATCCATTTATTTGATCAAAAATACAGTAAAAAGAGTAATATGGTTAAATATTACTACAATTTAAATATTACTACTGTTTTCTATTTTGAGTTTCTAAAATATAATTTATTCATGTGATGGAAAAACTGAATTTTTAGCTTTGCCGTCACATTAGATCAATTTCATAAATCCCAGCTAAAAGTATATATATATATATATATATATATATATATATATATATATATATATATATATATATATATATTAAATTAAACCCTTAACTTTTGAATAGTAGTGTACATTTATTTATGTGGGCATATTTTGGCTACATTACAGAGTGATTGAAAATTAGACATGGTAAAAAAGTAAAGTTTAAATGAAAGGTGCTTATCTTTGAAGAGCTGTTAAAATATATACTGATAAAAACTACTTTCACACATTTTTATAACTGTCTATAAGAAAACCTGAAAAAAAATCCACTTTCTTCTTATCAATCATGACAATCAGATCAGCTCAAGCCCTTTTAATGATACACGCATGATGCGAGTTAATAAATCAAAGCACTGAATGACTATTTATGTATAAAATGAATAAAGCAACAAGTAGTCAAACCTTCAGAACTGTAGCTCAATCGGAGATTCCAACCAAATTAATTCTGTGCCAAACATATTAGTGCACGTTTATTTTATTTTTGGCCTTTATGACACTTGTATTTATATGGATAGTAGAGAGAGTACAGGGAGTGTTGGGTAAACAATTAGGCCCCTGCTGGAAATACTTAACTAGCAGGACTGTCTTGGTTAACCAGCTTTACCATGCTAGTCGATCAGATTGATCAAACTACAATGAGCAACCCAGCTCATTATGCGCATGTGCAATAACTGCTCCAACACACAGGATCCTAAACTGAGAGTTACAGCATGAGAAACACAGGAACAGATTGAACACATGATGCAGCCACATAATATAAATGTCTGCTGAGAAATAAAAGCAATAATGATACCCTTAATTTCATGGAAATTACTGCAAATAGTTGACAAGCAAAACCAGAAACGTCTCGTGTGAGGCCTACCACCTTATTTAAGAGGTTTTTCTCCTCTTTTACTGTGCTAGTATAAACCCTTTTACATACAGGATTGCTGAGCTGCTAAAGGAAACGTACTACTATGCGCTGCAATTTGTTTTGTGCTTTGTTGGTAAACTTCAATAAATAAATAAATAATCCCTTAGACCATCTCAGCTGGGTAAAATCATAATCATGACCCTCATGACATCTTCCAGATTAAATGGTGAGTCAGTCTCTCTGAAAAGATTAACAAGAGCACAAAGCACATGAGCGAGTCTAACCCTCAACTCTGTCCAAATGGCTTTCTTCATTACATGACACAGAGACTGGACAGACAGTTTTGTACATCAGAACTGTCCATTTAAGTCACTTTAAAGAAAGGGAAAAGGAGAAACAAACACACAACCATACGAAATGCCACTTTCAGAAAGTGCTCCTGGTTCCTCTGGGCTTGTGAAGTCTTACAGACATGCCAATCAAATTATGATTAAAGCATCTGATCAAAGCACGCTTTGGATTACTCATACTTAAGAGCAGAAGTGTTTAAGGTGAAACTCTGACAGCCCTTCCTCCGGGCCGCTGTGGTTTGTTGGACACCCTCTTGTGTTGGGCTTCTACCGAAGACTAAGAAACCCCTCTGTAGCTAAACTGTTTACCTTGGGGAACATGCATAGGGTTGAAGAGCGTGCATGAGATTAGAGTTTGAATAAGAGAAACTATTGAGAAGAATCTACAGTACAGTCTCTGCTTCCACAGAAACCCAGCAAGAGTGACCATATTGCACTGTGAAGGCAACTCAGCCAGTTCCAACATCTCTCATGTCTGTTTTAAGGGTCTGTGAGCCCTTAAGCTTCACAGTTCATTCCCTCATTCCACAGAAAGTGCCCTCAGCTTCGCTGGCAGGCTCAGGGGGAACTGAGGCAGCATGGCAGCATGGATCTTCCCTTGCTGAAGAAGAGCTGATGGAAAAACTTAGGGCAGAGAGCAGTGTGGAGGGAGGTCAAGAGGTGAAAAACTAGAAGGTTTCATCACTGCTAAAAGCCGCTCACTCGCTGGGGTACGTGGGGTAGTGCGTCGGGGGTTGGGGGCAGCCGTGGCCCACAGGAAGGGTTGAGTGTCGTTCTGGAGGAAGGTGTTTAGAGAAGAGGTCAGTGTCCACTCCTGGTTGAGTATCATCGTAGATGTCACCTGAATAAGGATGAGAGGTGTTAAAGGGATAGTTCACCCAAAAATGAAAATGTGATGTTTATCTGCTTAGCACCAGGGCATCCAAGATGTAGGTGACTTTTTTCTTCACAAACAAACACAGAACACAAACAAAGATTTTTAACTCAAACCGTTGCAGTCTGTCAGTCATATAATGTCAGTCAATGAGCTCCATGGCTTTGAGAGTCAAAAAAACATACACAGACAAAACCAAATTAAACCCTGCGGCTCCACAACAGCCGGCGGGTCTTCTTCTTGCTTTACCAGGGTTCCTACCCATTTTCCATTTCAAAATTCCATACTTTTCCAGATTCAAATTTCCAAACCTCTCAGTAGATTTTCAGACCATATTTAACATAAATGGTCCATAGAGGATTATTTTCCGCTTTATATTTGGTATATAATAGTCATCTGTAAATATTTTTATTTTCTCAGGTTTTTTTTCATTGATTTTCTTGAAGTGACAACATACAGAGCCCCTAAAAAACATGTACACAAGAAACATTTTTGTGCCCTCGAGAAAATATTCACAGGCGTAAGGGAATTTTTCGCATGCTTACACATTACAGTTTCTAGTTTTCTATAACCTACTTCCTGCCATCTTACTATGAATAAAACAAGAGCATGGATGCACATGAATTAACATATCTATTTGCTCAAAATTTGGCTTTTCTCATGGTAGTACCTCTAATATCAAGGCCTAATGTCCAATTTAACACATCCTCTGTGGTGGCACACAAACCATGACACGAAATGGGCTGATGGCATAAAATTTGCCAAGTTCAAGGGTTTATAAAAAAGACAGGTACTGTAAAAAAGTGTTTAAAATTTGGCTTTTGTTAGGGGAGTATGCCATATTTCAAGGCCTTAGGTCTCTTTAACGCATACTTTGTGAAGGCCAAGAAACCACACCGCTAAACGGGCTGATGGCTCAATAGGTGGCTCAGTGTGCATTGTCCTATATGCTAAGTTTCTCGTGCGCACATAAAAGTCTGTATATTTTTTATTCTTGCAAAGGTCCTTAAGGCTATGTAATACGGTGCTAAGAATATGCTTATAACCTGCAATTTTGCATAATGAAAAAGTGCACCTTGAATTCATTCAGTCGTATTTTGACTTTGACTTCTTGTACAATAAAATTATTTTCAATAAATTCTTAATTTTCTATTATAAAAAAAACAAATACTTTTCCATACTCTGCTTTCTTTTTTCCATGCTTTTCCAGACCTGGAAAATACTTAAATCAAATTCCATACTTCTCCAAACAGCGTAGGAACACTGTTTATGGTTGATCGCAGACTTAAGTGAATTACTGCCACCTATCTCTCAAATGGACCATTGACACTCCTAATTGAGATTGTAGATAGAGTGTCAATGGTCCATTTGAGAGATAGGTGGCAGTAATGCACTTAAGTCTTACCGTAAAGCAAGAAGAAGAAGAAGACACACCAGCTATTGTGGACGCGCTCAGGATAGTTGGACATTGTGGCGTATCAGAGGTAAAAAACGATATAAATACTGATCAGTTTCTTGCACAGACTGTTAGTTTCGTGTCTTTAGACCTCAATGTATCGTCACGAGCCGCAGGATTTAATTTGGTTTTGTCTGTGTATGTTTTTTTGACTCTCAAAGCCGTGGAGCCCATTGACTGACATTATATGACTGACAGACTGCAACGGTTTGAGTTAAAAATCTTTGTTTGTGTTCTACTGAAGAAACAAAGTCACCACATCTTGGATGCTCTGGGGGTAAGCAGATAAACATAAAATTTTCATTTTTGGGTGAACTATCCCTTTAATGGGAAGGTCTAAATAGCACAGTCTGTTTAACATTGCATGCACAAGCAACAATGGGCTGCTTTAAAGCGCAAAATAAAGTGATTTCTGGGTTACTATACAGATTTTTGGTTTTATTAACATCAAAAATGATAAAAAGTCATTAGAAATTTTCTTTATACATGGAGACATATTTACACTACTGTTCAAATGTTTGGGGTCACTAAGATATTTTATTAATCTCACAAAGGTTTATTTGATCAAAAATACAATAATACAACAGTAATATTGTAAAAGATTATTACAATTTAAAATAAGAGTTTTCTACTTCTGTATATTTTAAAATGTCACTTATTCTTGTGATGGAAAAGCCGATTTTTTAGCAGCCATTACTCCAGTCTTCAGTGTCACATGATCCTTCAGAAATCATTTTAATATGCTGATTTGGTGCTTAAGAAACAATTCCTGTTGTCAAAGTTGAAAACAGTTGTCCTATTCAGTATCTTTGGGGAAACTGTGATACGTGTTTTTCAGGATTCTTTGGTGAATAAAAAGTTAACATTAAATAACATTATTTATTTGAAATAGAAATATTTTGAAACATTATAAATGTCTTTGTCACTTTTGATCAATTTAATGCCTCCTTGTTGAAAAGAAGTATTAATTTCTTTCCAAAACAAATCCTACAGACCCCAAACACTTATATGAATTTAAACTGAAATTTATTAAAAAGTGTAACTATGTAAACATTTGAATCATCAGCATTGACTCGGATCTGATAAATAGGTGTTTGTCACTTTGTGTGGAACACTGTGTTGTTTCAAACGTAAAATACCTATTTTTTTCAAACATTTAATTTACCCAGTTCTTTTATGTTGCTTCATTGAAGACTACATGTCACAAGGTTGTTGATAAAGAGTTCAATATTGTGGTTTTAGCACATTTCCTGGGAGTGCTACTTGCAACTACAACAAAAATTCAGTTATTGTGACTTGTGAAATACATACACCTATACACAGTTCAGTCTCACCATTGGCAGTGTCTACTCCAGCCTGTGATCCGGTGATGTGGTGCCAGAAGGCACTTCGTGGTAAGATTGCTGTCGGGGTGCAGGGGTAGGACGTCCCCTCTGAACCCTTAGATAAAAGCTGGGGAAAGAAAGAAGAAGAGAGATGGGAAAGAATTTCAATTAGGCTGATAGTAACACAAAATTCTGGCTTTGGTTCTGGTGTTTTGAAAGTTGTATGACAGGAAGAAAATCAGTTGATTTGCACTGCTATCTCTCAAGCTTTGTTTTAATAAACACTGTGTGTGTATGTGGGCATATATGTACAGTGGTGTCTGAGATCTTGAGTGATGATGCTTTTATTTAGCATAAACAATGTCATTACAAATTAAGCTACCACTCAAAAGTATGGGGTTAGTATGCGTTTTTTTTTTTTTTTTGAAAGAAAGTAATACCTGTATACAACAAGAATGCATTAAATTGAATTAAAAAAAATTGATGATTAGGGGAGTTTTACATAGTGACGTAATTCTTATTTCAAATAAACACTATTCTTTTTAACTTTGGATTCTTCAAATAGTTCTAAAAAATTGATCACTGTTTCCATAAAAATATTAATCAGCACAACTGGTTTCAACTGTGATAATAAAACGCTATTTTCTGTTTAATGTTACTTAAAAGATCATGTGACACTGAAGACTGATGGCTGCTGAAAATTCAGCTTTTCCACCACAGGAATAAATTACATTTTTAAACATATTATACTAGAAAACAGCTGTTTTAAATTGCAATAATACTTCATAGTATTACTGTCTTTACTGCATTTTTGAAAATAAATTAAGGTTATAAATAAATATGAACTGTAGTGTATATTATAAGCATGAGAAAAAAAATTTAATCGATTTGAGACTGTTCTAAAAAAGGTCTTTTACACAAAGGAATTCACAAGGCCAGTGTCGCAAAATTGCTTATTATAATGACCTAGATAGAAATTGAGAACACTATTTTTTGTTGAAATGTCTTCGTTTTAAATGTGTCAAAACTTTGTCTATTTCATGTTTTAAATTAGATCTTCAATGTGGCCTCAGGCTTTTGAACACACTGCATGCTTTTGTTACCTTGCTGTTTTTTTCCATTTCCATGAGGACTCTCTTATGTTGCTCAGCTATAGCTAGAGTGGAAGAATGAACCCTTTGGTAGATCTGCTCTCCTTCCCGTGTCTGGAAAGTGTACAGGCCCTCCCCACTGTCACACATCCTAACAAAATAGCAAACAACATAACAATACACAATAAAAGCAAAGCAAAGCAAAAGTGATGAACTGCAAAGAAAGAACCCAAATGTTACACATGCTTTGTGTGTTATATTATAATAGCCACTAGGGGGCAGTGTTAAACCAGACTCGAACTTCTTCCTAAAACTCTCATCTTCTTTCTCAAAGGGCATCCAGCTGGCGATGTGAATCTTCTTTTATTATTTGATCAAAGCAGTGAGAGAGATAAGAACACCTAATCTGCCTCTGAACTCCTTGTAATCCACTCAATAAATCCTTTTATGAGGTCCACAGTTCAATGGCTCCCTCCTCTGCTTCCATGTTTCTCCTACATATACATGACCAGACTGAATTGAATAAACATTTCATCTTAAACATCTTTTGAAATGTCACACTAGTTTTAAATGAATGATATCTTAATCATGCTTTACCTGCCAGCCTCGAAGGTGAAGCGAGTAGCATCCCGTCCGTAGCGTCTAAGTGAGCAAAGCGGCCAGGTTACTAGCTTGGTGCGAGGGTTGTGAATGTCCCACAGGTAGATGTTTTCATGCGTGATCTGCATCATACACTCCCCGTAGATGTCAAGATTAGGGCAGGGCAACAGGAACACGTTAAAACGCTCTGTATGAAAAAAAAAATTGAGACTGATAGTGAAAAAACAGGTATTCGATTAACAGTTTAGTCACCACACTGTAAAAACAAAAATGTAATTTTTAAAGAAAAAATAAAATTGCTACAGTAGTAATCTGTTAACAGGTTAACTATTTAGATATATGGTGGAAAACTAAATTGTTTAGCATCACAGTGTAAAATTTCTGACAAATGCCAGTTTCTGCAAATGAAAATGATAAATTTACTGTATAATTTATGGTGAAAAATAGTGAAAGCACACAGTCCCTGAATGACACATCACACATTTTACATAAATGTGACCCTGGACCACAAAACCAGTCATAAGGGTCAATATGAAATAATTAAGATTTATACATCATCTGAAAGCTGAATAAATAAGCTTTCCAATGATGTACACTTTGTTAGGAATATGATAGGACCATATTTGGCTGAGATCTGGAATCTGAGTGTGCAAAAAAATTAAAAATAAATAAAAATTTTCGCCTTTAAAGTTGTCCAAATGAAGTCCTTAGAAATGCATATTACAATTTAAAAATTAAGTTTGATATATTTACGGTAGGAAATTTACAAAATACCTTCATGGAACATGATCTTTACTTAATATCCTAATGATTTTTGGAAAAAAAGAAAAATCGATAATTTTGACCCATACAATGTATTGTTGGCTATTGCTACAAATATACCTGTGCTACTTATGACTGGTTTGTGGTCCAGAGTCACCAATAATCCACTTTATTCTTATTTTTGTTATCAGAAATATACATTAGGGTGGTTAGTGTTACATTTTCAGTTATTTAAGAAATGTTTATTGCATTATTTTAGTGTCATGTTATGGATAGACCAATTACAAAGAACTGTGATTGATCATGTGGCTTGCTGTTTTACCACCTGCATTATTACGGAGGTTATCAGTACATTTTAAGGTAAAAAAAAAAAGGCAATTTTGAATGTTCAAGTAGATCAGTGCATCATATCACTTAATGAAATATACAGTTGTAAGTTGTAAAATATACCAGCATCAATATTCCTGAAACACTGTCATCATATTTTCACAATGAATTTCTGGCAACCACAGCTGTTTTTTATGTAAATTTAACAGAATATATTCTACAGTGTAGATTAAACTAAGTACTACCATGTTGTCACTAAAGTACACAATAAATCTAAAGCCGTACTCTCGATATAAAACAAGCTACAGGAATCCAGCTCATAGGTAAGCAATAGTACTAATGTCTTTAGTATCTTACTGTACCTGTGTGTTCACACTGAACTCCAGCAGCCAGGAGGTCTGGTTCTCCAAGACTGATGTCATTAAGACGCATCCCCAGGCACTCGATAGACAAGGTCTTAAACCACTCTTCAGCCTCCAGCTCTGTGAGAACAGGAAGATTCAGTGATGTCAATGAATGTACACGTTCTTTCAACAAAAATGCTCTATGAATAAAACATACACTAGGAGGTGCGGTTTGTAAATGTGCCAGAGAGCAGCATGTCATTAGACCATATAGACCAAAATGCTAATATCAAGAATGAAAGCCGGGGCAGCAAAAGATGATGTACCTGATTCACAGGTGAAGGTTCGAGAGGTGTCATCTGTAAAGACGATGGCCACGGCTTGCCGCTTTGTGTCACGAGGCAATCTTGTGATGTTCTTCACATTACTAATCTCTGTCACCTGTGTGTAAAAGAAACCAGTGCAACTCAGAAGCAGTGACAGGGCCTAGTTATTCAGAAAGGCTTCATTTGCATCATTTGGAAAGGCACTTGTGCTCTCTTAATCATCTAATTTATCTTTCACGGTCTATAGCGGGTTGTGGGAGCAGCAGAGTGCAGTAAAGAAAGGCAAATGAGAGCGATAAACACAGAAACTGGAGGCCTGTGAGTCAGCAAAGTTAGAGTGAATTGTGAGAGTCTGTGCGTGGATACTTTTATTCAAGAAATTATCTGTTTACACACTGCCGGTCTCGTAATCTCGCCCGCCAGCTCTTGCAGTATGAATGTGCTCTACGTGGCTGTTAGTATAATTGGAGAACTGAAGTGACACTTAAATGTTTTCCTTGAATGTTTCATTTCTCCTGTGACATTTTCAGGGCTTAGATTAGACCTCAACTGAACTGTTGCAGTGAGAAGTGTACCTTAGGACAGGCTCTGATGTAGGCCGACTTCTCATCAGGGTATTTTTCCAGTCTGCGAGGTCCTTTACTGGACGACTTCTTAAACACCAGCCAGCAGCGCCGATAGATCTGAAACACATGTGCACATAATCACATAAGGTCCGAAAATAACACTCACCATAAGCAGAAATTGGCCTTAGTGAGTAAATCAATTGAATAACTGTTAAGTAACTTTTTTTAGTATTCACTGTATGGTAAAAAATAGGAATGTATTCATAAGCCAATCAGTTTATAACGGCAGAGAAAAAAATAGAAGATTAATGCTGACACTACTAATATCAACATTTTTTATCTAAATAAATAAAAAACACTGAAAATGAAAGCAAATCATTTTAAGTGGATTTAAGCATCAAAACTGTGTACAGCATGAAAAATGAATATTCCGTTTGGGATTTGCTTAAGATTACATTTAACAGTGTTATTAAATGATTAATGTTGTTAAATATTAAATGTCAGAGTTAGATAAAGGCAAACATAATCTAAATGTAAAAATATGGAAAATTAACTTGTACATTTAAATATCAACTGAAACAGATACACTACTGTTCAAAGGTCAGTAAGTTTTTTTTATGTTTTTTTTTTTTTTATATTTAATGTCTATCATACTCACCAAGGCTGCATATATTTGAAAAAAAAAAGAGTAAAGTATTGTGAAATAATAAAATAATTTAAATACATTTTCTACATTTTAAAATGTAATTTATTTCTGTGATGGCAATGCAGCCATTACTGCAGTCTTCAGTGTCACACGACCCTTCAAAAATCATTCTAATATGCTGATTTGGTGCTCAAGAAACATTTATCATCATCAGTGATAAAAACAGCTGTGCTGCTTAATATTTCTGTAGAAACCTATTTTTTTATGATTCTTTGACAAATAGAAAGTTGAAAAGTGCAGCATTTATTTGATCTTTTGCAACATTACATTATAAATGCCTTTACTGTCACAATCAATTTAACGCCACCTTAATGAAAGGGGAAAAATAAATAAATAAATAAATACATAAATAAACCCCAAATTTTGCATGGTAGTATAAATAAAAAATCTTTAGTATTATATAGCAAGTGGCAGGACATTCTTGAATGTCTATTCTGGTTAAACCACCAAAACAAATATTTGATTTTGTCATTGATTTGACATTTTTGTGTCCGCTTGTTCTGCACTGAGAGACTGGATAATATATATTATGATGCTGTGTGTGGCACAGTGACCTATGCTTCACTGCAAATATACAAGGGTAAAATAAGAAAAACACTGGCTTAGAAGAACATTTCTTTCCAAAGCTAAAACAAGTCATTCTGCTGGTTAAATGTGCTATTTGCACAATATGAAAGCTTCTAATCAAACCTACAGCACTTGTGATCTGACTTTATCTTTTGTAAACATTCTCTCTCCCTCAATCGACCCTGCTGCCATAAAAGCTATTTTCTGTTTATATACCTCTGATGTCCTTCAACGACAAATCCTACAGTTGCCACGGTAACCTCAGTCCATTTAGGCAAGTGCTCCAGCCAGCCCAAGGCCAGTCCCACTCTCTATCATCACTGGAAATTGTTCTGAGCAACATTATTTCTACATCATCTATTCAACAACCATTATGACCCTTTAGAACAGCCTGATGTATAGGTTCGGCAGTTCAGCTTTAAACCGTCCTTTGTCCTATTTGTCTTTTTTTGTCTCAATATCCCTTTAGAGAGAATTAAAGTCGACATGTTTAGATTCTTATCAAATTCCCTGGTGTTCAGACAGCGTTTTTAAATAAAGTTACATTCTGTCATAAACATTGCATTAGTCGTCAGACTTGTATAATGACAGGCCTGCATTGCACCTAAAATACGACAGAGGTTTAACAAGTGAGTCCACACACTTTTAACCATATTGCCCATGAATGAACATATCAATAGGTGATTTGTACTAAAAGGAGTCCAAAGATAAAATCGTACCTTCGGAAGTTTCATGCAACTTCCAGCGTGTCCAGTTTCCTGATGACATGACTGACAGAAAGCTGAGATGAGCTGATGAGCTTTTGTTTTTATCATCATCTAAGCTGACCTTAATGTCATTGTCACTCGAATGCTTGGACCCTTCTTATGGAGAAAAGGAGAAAGTTAGCTGCATGGTTTTCCATTCACAGCAGGTAAAAGATTGATCCCTTGTTTGCATCATATTGTCCCCTGAGGTTCCACTAATCCTCTGTAAACAGACTGCAACAGCAGAGAGCGACGACTGAGAGTGAGTATGAGTGTGAGAGTGTGTGTGTGTGTGTGTGAGAGAGAGAGAGAGACGTGCCCTTTCTCACTGTTGTTTTACTGTTTGTATATCTGTCTGAGCAACATTAATACACAACTGCATATGCATATACACATACACAAACCAAATACGATCCATCCTGGTGTCATTCCCTTTCTAAAGAAGTACTGTGATAAACAATTTCCATTGAAATAGTGTAGTTTATACAGTTAACATTTAACTTGATATTAGCTACCACTGTCATCGAAAAGTACAACCCGAATTCCGGAAGTTTTTTAAATTTGAATAAAATGAAAACTAACAGAATTTCAAATCACGTGAGCCAATATTTTATTCACACATAGATAACATAAATGTTTAAACTCAGAAATTTTACAATTTTATGCACAAAATGAGCTGATTTCAAATTTGATGCCTGCTACAGGTCTCAAAATAGTTGGGATGGGGGCATGTTTACCATGGTGTAGCATCTCCTCTTCTTTTCAAAACAGTTTGAAGACGTCTGGGCATCGAGGTTATGAATTTCTGGTGTTTTGGTGTTGGAATTTGGTCCCATTCTTGCCTGATATAGGTTTCCAGCTGCTGAAGAGTTTGTGGTCGTCTTTGACGTATTTTTCATTTAATGATGTGGCAAATGGTCTCTATAGGTGAAAGATCTGGACTGCAAGCAGGCCAATTCAGCACCCGGCCTCTTCTACTACGAAGCCATGCTGTTGTAATAGCTGCAGTATGTGGTTTTGCATTGTCCTCCTGAAATAGACGTCATCTGGAGGGGAGCATATGTTGCTCTAAAACCTTTATATACCTTTCAGCATTCATAGTGCTTTCCAAAACATGCAAGCTGCCCATACCGTATGCACTTACGCACCCCCATACCATCAGAGATGCTGACCATGTTCTAGGCCAGCCGCCGAACCATCAGAAGTTCTGCAGGTATTGTGAAGAAACAAGCGAGGACAACAGCGAAAATGGCAGATCATGGAAATAAATGTTATGTTCCAGGCTGTGCGGGGGATGTGAAGTGCAGGGATGGGTCGGTGTCTGTATTCAGAAAGGCACGGAAAACAAATAACACGTTCTAATAAAATAACGCAAGCCACTAAAGGGACATGGTTAGCTCCTTGCTAGCGGTAGCCTGTTATATTACAGTACATAAGATTTCACTTACCACATAAACAGAGTAAGGAGAGATGACTGAGGATGATGGCGAATGATTTGCAGATCCTGAGCACCACTGACAATCATCTGATCTTGTAAAATGTGTGGTAAGTACTGCCGCTCCATAGTATAACCAGAGTTTGTGCGATCGCAAATCTCGAAAGCGAAAGTAAAAAGCGATTGTGCATCTGAAAGCAGTTTCAGTGCCCAGCATATTAATAGCGGCTCCCTGATGCCGGCATTTTATATACAGTATAATTACCCGACGATATAACTGCAAGAGAAAGTATTTAAATATATATTTTCCTCCCTGTGTTTTCTTCCTGCTGTGAGCTACTGAAATGAGCCGCACTGTGAAACAGCCAATCAAAGCAGAGCTCAACATTATTATTCATGACCCTTCCAAATAAGCCAATAACAGAACATTTCATTCTAGGGAGAAATCCTAGGGTTGTAAATGCACATGTAAAACCGTTTCTGGAGAATTTTTGCCCTTACCTAAGCCACATACCTTCTATGTAGATATCAGAGAACAATTTAAAAATATTGTATCAATGCATTCTATGGCACCTTTAAATGAGCCTTGGCCCACAGGACATGACGGCGTTTCTGGACCATGTTCACATATGGCTTCCTTTTTACATGATAGAGCTTTAGTTGGCATCTGCAGATGGCACGGTGGATTGTGTTTACCGACAGTGGTTTCTGGAAGTATTCCTGGGCCCATTTAGTAATGTCAATGACAGAATTATGCCGATGAGTGATGCAGTGTCGTCTGTGGGCCTGAAGACCACGGGCATCCAACAAAGGTCTTCGGCCTTGTCCCTTACGCACAGAGATTTCTCCAGTTTCTCTGAATCTTTTGATGATGTTATGCACTGTAGATGATGAGATTTGCAAAGCTTTTGCAATTTGACATTGAGGAATGTGGTTTTTAATAGTATTACACAATCTTTTTACGCACTCTTTCACAGATTGGAGAGCCTCTGCCCATCTTTACTTCTGAGAGACTCTGCCTCTCTAAGACATCCCTTTTCTATAGGGATGTCTTATATTTCTTTCACTTTTCTATAGCTGATCATGTTACAGACCTGATGTTAATTAACTTAATTAGTTGCTAGATGTTCTCCCAGCTGAATCTTTTCAAAATTTCTTGCTTTTTCAGCCCTTTGTTGCCTCCGTGCCAACTTTTTTGAGACCTGTAGCAGGCATCAAATTTGAAATGAGCTCATTTAGTGGATAAAAGTGTTAATAACGCGTTAACGCAAATTCATTTTAACGGCACTAATTTTATTAACACGCGATTAACGCAGTGCGCATTTTCTGTTTGACCCGTGGCCTAACCCGTACTACTGTAGTTGGAGAAATGGAAATGGATGGAGATGCTGACAGTGTTGCCAATTTAGCGACTTTTCAGACCACTTTAGCAACTCTTTTTTTTTTTTCTTTCAAAAAGCGCCTAGCGACCAATCTTTATAAGGTTTGCCCAAACCTTATTTAGTTTCTGAGACTCGCCGGTACTGCCGCGCGAGCGCGAGGTCTCTCTTTCCTGCTGCGCACACACCTCTTTCTCTCTCTCCGCGTCTGCTCTGTTCAGCGCACGGATGAGAGGAACAACGCTTTCAGTTAAAACAGATATTATGTTGCTTCTCTAATTTAACATGCAAGTATAGCCGAAATCACAGCACAGCTATTGTCTTTATCTTATGTATAGCCTATTTGATTTTATCAGACGATGACTGGATTATAAATCAGGATTTTTGTGCAGATTAACATCTTGGAAGGGAGAGCTGGTTATTTAGTCTTAATGGGTCGCGTTTCAGTCACTATTTCATATTCATTCCGTTGTCTGACAACAGAAACAGAAAAATATATCAATGAAAACAGTTTTATTGAGAATTTAGCTGCATCAAAATACAGTATGTGGGCACAGAGAGGCAAACAAATGTAATAATAAATAATAAATGTACATTTTGCACGTTCAGAAGAAGTGAGATGCCCTGTCCTGCGAAAATGTAAACAGGTTTGTGTAAGTAAATTGCTCAGTGCAAAGAAAGAGAAGTAATAGGAACCTGGTATTTCTTTTTTCACGTGTCTAATAGACATGAGCAAGTTCTTTGAAACACATCTATGATCTTTGAAACTTGTCTAGTTTTCAGGCTCTGTTAACTATGGTTTCACTAATAATAAACATATATTGCATAAAGAATCCATATTTGTCATTGCCCATGTTGATTAGAGTATTTAAAACATGAAAAGTATTCATTTAAGGTACATTTAGAACAGATAAAAATGTGTGATTAATCGTGATTAAATATTTTAAGCGACTAACAGCCCTAGTTTAAACATTTGTTATGTTATCTATGTTTTATTGTGAATAAAATATTGGATCATGTGATTTGAAAATCTTTTAGTTTTCATTTTATTCAAAAAAACAAAAACAAAAAAAATTTCCGGAATTCGAGTTGTAAAAATGAAAGAAAGTGAACTGTTTGAAGGAGTTCCTACACTACTGTTCCAAAGTTGGTGGGTAAGAATGTTTTGATAAATTATTAATTTAATACAGCAAGGATGCATTAAAATTATGAATATGGAGGTCATAGGAACAACAGCATTTTTTTAAATAAAAATATTTTGTAACATTATAAATCTGTTTACTGTCACTTTTTCCTTTAAAAAATATCAGTTTCCACAAAAATATTAAGCAGCACAACTGTTACAATAATAATAAGATAAAAATGTCTCTTGAGCAGTAAATCAGCATATTAGAATGATTTCTGAAGGATCATGTGACAATGAAGACTGGAGTAATGACTGCTGAAAATCCATCACAGAAATAAATTACATTTAAGTATATTAAAATAGAAAATTATTTTAATTATAATATTTCATAATATTACTGTTTTTACTGTATTTTTGATCAAACAAATGCAGCCTTGGTGAGCCTAAGAGACTAAAATACAGTTTGTATTCAGTTTGTATGACTGTACTTGTTTGTTGCCATTCTAAACCTGCTTTGGCTTCTTTTGGATCTATTGTTATTGTCAGAGCAAATGCTACCAAAATGGCCATGGTAATTGACATTAATTTATTGCTTTTAGCTGTTGTATGAAAGCAACGAATCACTCTCTAAATCATACCACATTACTGAATATTAACACAGCTACAATAACAGTCCGATTTTATTATCCGTTTATTTATTATTTTATTATTCGTTATTTTGCTCAATTAGTAACAATAACTGAAGTAAACATGGTATATTTTGGCAGAAACCATGGTAACCATGCAAATTTAGTTTCAGGGTCAAACTTCTCGCACTATATTGGTACTTTGCATAAAAATGGGCAGTTACCTTCATATTGTCTTATTCTCTATATAAAAACATGCTGTAACCCTCAAACCTCTCCATGGAGAATAAATCATCATAGCAGTCAAAGCAAATGTGTTGGGGGAATAATGCATGGAGAACTACACAACACTTAACACAGCACTCTCAAGTGCTTACTGCAGCTTAATATAAGAGAAGAGGAAGGAGGAAGAGAAGGAAGGAAACAATAACAGCTTATGGAGGCACAAGGAAAATTCAGAGTTTAAACTGAAGCAGTGAAAAGCTTTAGTTATTGGATGAAAAAAGGGAGATAAAACAGAGGCAGAATGTGCCAACATTTCACAAGATAATAAGCCTATAATGAGTCTGTTTGCCCCTGGTATAAATCCATTTCTGCATTTTTGTCAGCTGTTCATCTCTCATCTGCTCTTCCCCTGAGATCTGACAGAACTCAGCCAGGCATTCTAGGATGGTCAAAGGAATAATGACACCATTGTAACAACAGTTGCTATGCTTAAAGCTAAAATGAAACCACTTCCTCTCAGGCAAGACTAAATTTAAAACGGCAGCTTGTGTCCACTGAAACCTGTTAGGGATTTTCTGAAACTGTTCTAAAATTCAGTTACTGTCTGTTTGCATCACAGAACTATTGCGTCACTGTAGCTTTAGATCTTTGCATAGCAAAAATAGTATTGCAATGTTTGTCCATTTGATTTTTGGCCTTTATTGTCTGCATCGACCAACACACTCCCTATCTAATGTCTTGGGTTGTTTCATAATTGTGATGCCCGGTGTTGGGCCGCTTACGATTGCAAATGCACTCAAAAGGGCTGGCAGTGGCTGAGGAGCAATTAGGGTAATTCCAGCATGGCAGCGAGGCCGGCGGTACGGGGCTGCCGGAACCCGAGCAGAATGCTAAACAGCGCTCTGATTAGTCTGATTGGGGCTCTTGGTCCCTAAGTGGACCGCAGAGATAGACAGTGAGAAAGGGATGGAGAGATAGAGAGGCATACAGTCTGGCTAATTAGCATCCCTAGAGGTGCACAGGGAGCTTGGCGAGGAAGGTGAAGAAGGGATCGTAAAGAGGAAGGGAGGGGGAAGGGACATAGAGACAGTGGTCCAGAACGGTGTGACGAAAGGCTGCTTGATGGCAACATGTTTGAAGGCAAAGAAAGCAGGTGGCACCACAGTGTACAATTAACCACAATAATTTGATGCAACAACATTAAATTCGATCTGACAAAACCGATGATTACATTTACATGTAGGCATCTGACAGATGCTTTTATCCAAAGTGACTTGCATCATATTCAAGGTATACATTTTATAAATTGGGAATTGAACCCATGACCTGGCCTTGATAGCGCCACGTTCTACTGTTCTAACTACAGGAACGTCTAAATAATATGATAATTTCATGTTATGGTGACTAATAAATACTTTGTTACAATTTAAAATAACACTATTTTAATATATTTTAAAATGTAATTTATTCCTGTGAAGGCAAAGCTGAACATTTCTTATTATTAGCAGTGTTGAAAACAGTTGTGCTGCTTAATATTTCTGTGGAAACTACACAAAGCTATAAATATTCATAAATATACATTTTCAAAGTCCTCCATCAGAGTTCCATTAACTTTACTATTATCGATGGTATTTATTAAATTCCACAATTCCATACCACCAATACCGCAAATGACTTTGTTATTGAAATACCATATGACTTTAAGGGGTAGCTCAGGCATCCTCAAATCTGGACCTCAGGATCCACTTTCCTGCAGAGTTTAGCTGCAACCCTAATCAAACACAGCTGAACAAGCTAATCAATGTCTTCAGGATCATTAGAAAATCACAGACAGGTGAGTTTGATCAGGGTTGGAGCTGGACTCTGGAGTGGATTGGACCTCCAGGGTAAGATTTGAGGAACCCTGAGGTAGCTTATAGGGGTTGACCGATTATCAGTGCCGATATTAAGCATTTTTATGGTTACCTGTATCAGCCATTTTTAAAACCGATTTGCCAATAAAGTAATTTAAATACACTTAAAGAAAGTTTTTGTCAGAGCCCTTGTCATTCTTAATTTTGACAATTTTTACACCAGACATATATATTGGTTCAAAATATCGGTTATCGTCTACTTGATCTGTAATAATCGGTATTGGCCTCGGCCCTGAAAAACACATATCGGTCAACCCCTAATAGTTTACACAAAAATTAAAATCTTGCATTTTCTCTCCCTCATGTTGTTTTAGACTTTCTTTCTTCTTTGGAACATTAAAGATATTTTGAGAAATGCCTCAATTTTTTTTTCCCTTACAATGGAAGTCAATGATAACCAAAATTCTTGGTACTCACGTCACCAATGACGTTATGATTTTTGGATCACGTGTCACTTAAGGTGCGGTTATGAGTACATCACATAAGAAAGATTGGTAGGATATCTAACTTGTAGAACGTTTACTGCATTATCAACACAAGGAAGACACAAGGGTAATAAAATAAATTTTATTAACAAAAAAGAGACAAGAGTAATCAACAACTACTAAATGAATACCATGAATGGGAAAGGAATAAAGTGCATAAGATGCATAAAATACAAGTGATTATTTTGGATGTTGCTATGTCAGAGCTACGTTATCTGGAAAGTTTAATCATTTATCATTTCATTTAGTCATTTAGCAGACACTTTTATCCAAAGCAACTAACAAATGAGGACAACAGAAGCAATCAATTGTACTATTAAAACAACTGAAACAGGTCCAAAACTAAAAGCTAATGCATAAAACAAAATTTCAAAACTTAACATTTAAATGAAAACAAAAAAATAAAGCTAAAAACAATTCAAAATATTAAAGAACAAAAAGTATGAGAGTATAATAATGATTCTAACATAACACTAAGCCAAACACCAAAAAAAACAACGTGTATGTACAACCACACACAAGCTATATATATATATATATATACACACACACACACACATACACATTTATAAATTAAATATATATTTTTTCATTTCCATTTAGTTTGTTGAAGTACTAAAATAACTCAAATTAAATAAAAATAAAACTCAAACCTATACAGACATAATAATAAAAAAAAAAACTAATAAAATGACAAACATTATTCCAACTTTAACTAAAATTAAAATAGATAACAAATACAAATCAAACTACATTAGTTTATCAGTACTCCTAAAAAAATAACACTGAGCCAAACACACATGCAAGTAGTAGGAAAGAGGAGAAATAAAAAGCGATACTTATATCCTTTGCCGGTGTCCCTGCCCGGTAGAGTCGATGGTCTTTACCCTTTTCGGTCTTCACACGAGGAGGCCTTCACATGACCGCTGCCGCGGTAAACTAAGTTTTTTTTATACCCATCTAACGAAATACTAATTGAATTCAGCTGAACACACTTTCCTTTTATCACAACAAATCCCCAAGCAAGTGCACAAGTCGACACTGACAAGGCACACGATACAGTAAGAAACCAAACACGATTTCAGCACGTCTCTACACAGTAAACTCACTGTCACAACTCTGAAACAAGTAAGGTGAAGAACCGTATTATGCATCAAACAAATACCTGAAAGATTATTTGTTATCAACTGCAATCAGCTATATAACATCTAATGTCAATTAGAAAAATTATATACTGATAATACAGAACAATGCCAAGGTCTCTGGAAGAGGTTAGGATAGATGATAGTTACGTTCTCTGTGGTTGAGTGAGCAGTCCGGTGGCGGTGACTTCATCCACTGGTTGTGCTGGTAACAATGCAGTGGGGGAAAGGAGCAGGAATCAGTTTCGACAGCCTTGAAAATGAAGCGCTGGAGGATGCTGATCTCCTGGAGCACCAAAGGGTCCTAAAATCTGGAACACGCAGATGTGACCCTGAAGTAGGTGCAGAAGGTCCTTAGCCTGGAACACGCAAGCAAAGGTACCTTGGAGTGAAGGTTTGCTTGCCGGAGCTTAACCTTGTTGCAAATGTCTGTGTGTCTTCTGCTTCTCTGGGCTACAGACCCAGAATTTGGTCGATCCGCTTTGTCTCTCTAGGATGGAGACTCAAGACGTGCTGCATCTGTTGTTGTCTCGCTGGATGAAGACTCTGAAATCTGAATGTAAATTATCTCTTTCCTCGCAGGCTGGAGGCTCAGAACGTGGTCGTATCTGTTGCTGCCTCAAAGCTGGGGACTCAGGACTTGGTATCTGTTATTGCCTCTTCCCTCATGGGCCAGAGGTTCAGAACGTGTTGATCTGTTAGTGTCTCCTGGACGTGCCAGAGACTCAGAACGGAGGTTGATCTGTTACAGTCTCACCTTTACAGGCCGGAGACTCAGAACTGGTTTATTTGTTAGTGTCTCACTGGACGTGTCGGAGACTCAGAACTTCGGTGTTTCTGTTAGTGTCTCCCTGAACATGCCGGAGACTCAGAACAAGGAGTGTCTTTTGGGAAGGTAGCCCTAAAGAGAGCAGCCCAGAAAATGGAGCGCAGCTGGACGAAAACAAAACTAGAGGTATTTCGTATAGCTTGGCGGGAAAGTACCCTATCCTACAGAAAAGCATTAAAAACGGCTAGATCTGATTACTTTTCGTCTCTTCTAGAAGAAAACAAACATAACCCCCGGTATTTATTCAATACAGTCACTAAATTAACGAAAAATAAAGCATCAACAGGTGTTGGCATTTCCCAAGAGCACAGCTGTAATGACTTTATGAACTACTTTACTTCCAAGATCGATACTATCAGAGATAAAATTGTAACCATGCAGCCGTCAGCTACAGTATTGCATCAGATAGTGCACTATAGATCCCCTGAGGAACAATTCCACTCATTCTCTATTATAGGAGAGGAAGAATTGTATAAACTTGTTAAATCATCTAAACCAACAACATGTATGTTAGACCCTATTCCATCTAAACTACTAAAAGAGCTGCTTCCAGAAGTCACAGATCCTCTTTTGGCTATTATTAATTCATCATTGTCATTAGGATATGTCCCCAAAACCTTCAAATTGGCTGTTATTAAACCTCTCATTAAAAAATCCACAACTTGACCCTAAAGATCTAGTTAATTACAGACCGATCTCAAATCTCCCTTTTCTGTCAAAGATACTAGAAAAGGTAGTATCCTCACAATTATATTCCATCTTAGAGAAAAATGGTATCTGTGAGGAATTCCAGTCAGGATTTAGACCGTATCATAGTACTGAGACTGCTCTCATTAGAGTTACAAATGACCTGCTTCTATCATCTGATCATGGTTGTATCTCTTTATTAGTTCTACTGGATCTTAGCGCTGCATTCGACACTATCGACCACAACATTCTTTTGAATAGACTAGAAAACTTTGTTGGCATTAGTGGAAGTGCCTTAGCATGGTTCAAATCGTACTTATCTGACCGCCATCAGTTTGTAGCAGTAAATGAAGATGTATCATATCAATCACAAGTGCAGTATGGAGTACCTCAAGGCTCAGTACTAGGGCCGTTACTTTTCACGCTTTACATGTTACCCTTGGGAGATATTATCAGGAGACATGGTGTTAGCTTTCACTGATATGCTGATGATACTCAGCTCTATATTTCTTCACGGCCCGGTGAAACACACCAAATTGAGAAACTAACGGAATGTATAGTCGATATAAAAAACTGGATGACGAGTAACTTCTTACTGCTAAATTCTGAAAAAACAGAGGTGTTAATTATCGGACCTAAAAACCCCACATGTAATAACCTAGAACACTATCTAACACTTGACGGTTGCTCTGTCAATTCTTCTTCATCAGTTAGGAACCTAGGTGTGCTGTTTGATAGCAATCTTTCATTTGAAAGCCATGTTTCTAGTATCTGTAAAACTGAGTTTTTCCATCTCAAAAACATATCTAAATTGCGACCTATGCTCTCAACGTCAAATGCAGAAATGCTAATTCATGCGTTTATGACCTCAAGGTTAGACTATTGTAATGCTTTACTGGGTGGTTGTTCTGCACGCTTGATCAGTAAACTACAGTTGGTCCAAAATGCAGCAGCTAGAGTCCTTACTAGAACCAGGAAGTATGACCACATTAGCCCGGTTCTGTCAACACTGCACTGGCTCCCTATCAAACATCGGATAGATTTTAAAATCTTGTTAATTACTTATAAAGCCCTGAATGGCTTAGCTCCACAGTACTTGAGCGAGCTCTTATCACATTATAGTCCTCCACGTCCGCTGCGTTCTCAAAACTCTGGCCATTTGATAATACCTAGAATATCAAAATCGACTGCAGGCGGCAGATCCTTTTCCTATTTAGCGCCCAAACTCTGGAACAATCTACCTAACACTGTTCGGGAGGCAGACACACTCTGTCAGTTTAAATCTAGTTTAAAGACACATTTCTTTAACCTGGCTTACACAACACACTAATACACTTCTATTATTCAAATCCGTTAAAGGATTGTTAGGCTGCATTAATTAGATCAACCGGAACCGGGAACACTCCTCATAACACACGATGTACTCGTTACATCGTAAGAAGAATGGCATCTACGCTAATATTTGTCTGTTTCTTTATTATTCTGTTTCTCAGTCCGTGTCCGGATCAGATGGTGGATCGGCGCCGGGAGATGATGTCTGCGACCCTGACCGTCGGCAGAGGCCGGACACCTGGATGAGCCCCGGGGACATATCCCCAGTGAAGACCTCGACTTAAATACAATAAAACTTAAAATTAAACAAAATAACTATAATATAATAAAATACCTAACTACATAATACTATTATTGTTAGAAATTGCAACAATATAAAAATAGAAATATAATACATTTATACATTTAAAATTTAATTACAACAATAAGTAAAAAAAATAAATAATAATATCCTGGCCAGAGGAGAACTGGCCCCCCGACTGAGCCTGGTTTCTCCCAAGATTTTTTTCTCCATTCTGTCACAGAGGGAGTTTTGGTTCCTTGCCGCTGTCACCTCTGGCTTGCTCAGTTGGGGACACTTCATTTCTAACGATTATCGTCAATTTGATTTCATAGATACTATTTAAACTAAACTGAGCTAGACAATGACATCTCTGAATTCAATAATGAAATGCCTTTAACTGAAAATTGAGTGTTTAATCTTATTATTATACATTACTGACACTCTATCCTCCAATTTGATACTGTTAAGTGCTTTGACACAATCTGTATTGTTAAAAGCGCTATATAAATAAAGGTGACTTGACTTGACCTTTGTCTCTTTCCGATGAGGAAGAGATTGCAATCTGGCGCTTCTCCATTTCCAGGCTGTGATTGGCTGTTTCCATCAGAGTGGGGGGACACAGTGTGGCCCACCCTTCTTTCCTCCTGTGGAACTTATTTGAATAGTCCAAACACACATTTAGAAAAGGGTCCCTAAAGTTTTACCAATGCATCATTCATTTACCAAACCACAACCAGAATACCTTTGGCAATGTTACGAACACATTAAGTCCAAACATGATGGAAGAAGATTGAACTGTCATGCATGCATTCATTTGTCCATTAACAGCTGAGTTTGTGTAAGATGTTGCACTACACGTCGCTGTCACTGAGAATACTTATTTCTCTGAATAAGTATAAGACATGTGTGTTGTAGTTTGCTTCAGTTTAAGGTTTGAGAACATGGTTATGAATGGATTTGGATTGAACTTTGTGATCTCTCTGTTTCACCCACTGCTGCTGCATCCAGAGGTCCTAAGGAATTTTTATGGTGGTCACAGGCCAAAACCTTAGGAATCAGTCTGTTGGTGGGTGAAGGGCAGAAACTGCATTTTGACCAATGAGAAGTCCTGTCCTTCCCGGGCTTTGTACCAAAGGTCTCCTTGCCCTCTAAGAGGTGTCTGGCTGTTGTCCTGGCATCTTTATCTGATGGCATTGGACAGTTTGCATATGTTAGTCCACCAAGATCCAATCAAAATGTAGCAAACCTTTGTCCACTATAGTGGTCAGAGAGGGGCCCCGCCATAAACTGGGCCATGGAATGTGCTGTCCACTACACAACATTCTTCAAAATACTCTTATTTTTGTTTCACATAAAACTCATATAGCTTTAGAATGACATCAGTGTGAATAAATGATGACAGAACTTATATTTTTTGTGTGAACCATCCCTTACAAGGCATGGATGTGTGTGAGTGGACTTGCATACATTTATTAATGCATTTGTGTGCAGAATCCAGAAGCATCAGTCAGTAAGTTCCAGGTCTGAGAGAAAGCTACAACCAAAGTCAAAAATGACTAAGATCTCATTGACCAAACCCTTCTTTAACAAACACAGCAACGACTAAATAAACCTGGGTGGTCAAAGTCTTGCAAAATATTTACCTCCCGCAGTCAATACAACTCTCAGATGGACAATACAGTGAAAATGCTGTAATGTGGGAGCTTTTAGCCAATGAAAATGGATTAGTTAGAACACAATCTTTCCTCCAATCTGTGGAGGCTAGTTCCTCTACATCCAGAAAAAGCAAGAGAGAGAGAGAAGGATAGGGCTTTGTCACAGCTCAGACACAAATGCAAATGCCGCCACGCACTCACTGCTGCTGCCAAATCAGAGCAGAGGCAGCGGCATGGATGTAAATAGTATTAGCTGTGCATAAGCGGGGATTTACGATATTGTGCTTGCATTACGTGCACTAGCATAACATTAAATAGACGAAGAAAATTTACTTACAATTAGGGAAGCCATTTGTTAAACAATGACGGAGGAACGGTGCCTGTTTTGAGTTTGCACAGCACAGGAGAGCAAAATAGAGAGACAAGGACAAGCACACATACAGACACAAGATGTGTCCGTGCAAAAGGAACAAGAAGAGAGAGAAATGAGAAAATGAAGGAAGAGGAGAAATAAAGAGTGACGAAAAAAGAAGCAAAATGGGAGAAAATATAAACTCCTCTTAGATTATTTAGCACTGCATTCCCCAGGGGAACCATGTGTCACAACCCCGCTGCTGCCACAGTAACCACAATCCTGCTGACTACATAATTCAGCCATCGACCTGTGCATGAGCTCGAGAGGCACTCAGAAAGTCACTAGACACGGTAATGCTGGAACTTAGACATTTCGAAACATCAATGCAGCCGGCTGATCCAGATTGATTTCAGCAGTGAAATAGCTTAAAAGCATATGCTTGTAATCATAAAAGCATATGCGGAGCAGGAAAACGCGTAATGAAAAGTGATTGTAATGCAAATAAAGCAAAGACATACGCTAATGAAAAATGACATGTATAATGACAAAAAGAAAGTAAAGAAAAGAATGAGATTTTTTTTTACAAAGGGAAAAAACATATTTAAGTACAACTAACTGGGACAGCAGAGATGCTCTCAGAGCCTGTGAGACTGAATCTCCTGTCAGAGGAAGATTGTAAAAGTGTAATGAGGTCTCTGGGCCAGAGATGAGGTTAAATTAGTAGTATGAATGTAGTCCCCCCATGTCCTGCACCATTACTGCTTGAATGAGACTCTTCCAAGGGAACAATTTGCTCAATCTCTTCAAAAACATACAATTACCCAGTAAAATGGAGGCAATATGTTGTGTAAGACGTCTAGTCTGATCTGGATGAAATGTTAAACAACATGAAGAATACTTGGACGTTCTGATGCCACATACAGCAATGCTGTCATTTATCTTGCCAATCACACTCCATTAAAGTAAATGCTAACAAACACAAACTGATATAATGCTTGGCTCCAGTATTATTATCATTAACAGAAACTAATAAAAAGAAGAAAATAGAGGAAAATATTTTCATTAATTTATTTTTAATTTCAGTTAATTAAATATAATTGTGAAAAACTAAACTAAAATACATTTTTTATTTATGGTCTATAATAAAACTAATTAAAAATAATAAAAAAGGGAAAAATTGAAGTTGAATAAAACAAGGATTATTGGAGTGTTTTACAACAGAATACCATATCAGTATTTCTACTTCAAAGTTCTATAATTTATTCAATGTGTTGCTAGCCATTTCTTTGTAATTATTTGTGAAATTAGTAAATCCTACATCAATTACTAAAAATTTAATAATCTAAATCAGAATAGAAATATAAAAACAAAATAACCTGAAACTAGAAAACTCTGAAATAAACAAATATAATTCATTCATTCATTTAACAAAATTAAACTAAAACTGACCAACTTAAAAAAAAAAAAAAAAAAAAAATTAAAAACCAAAACCATGACAATCCTGGAACTGAAGTCTCAATGACAATATGAGTTAACCAGCATAAGACCGAGCCGCCCATCAAGTGCACTAAAAGCTAATAATTATTACTCACCCCCAGTTTCCTGCTCCGCATGCGGACATAGCCCTGCTTGACAATGTCATTGAAGTTGGAGGCCATATCTGAGGAACCTGGGAACTTCTAGAATGAATAAAGGCTTGCATCCAGCCCTTCGGTTTCCCCCTTCAGCCAGTCCAACCAACCCCTTCCTTCCTTTGTTCACTTCCTCGCTTGTCTTCCAGTCTTCCTTGATCTCGTCTGCTCTGCAACTTTCGTGGAACTTCACGTCCAGAAGATCATGTAGATCTTCAGACCAGGTTCATCAACAGGATTCAGTCACCTCAATCCTGCATGATCACTGAGAGATGAGAAAAGGGCACATATTTTATTCATTTACAAGAACAGCGATTGCTTGTTAGATGATAGATTATTCATTGATTTGCTAGACATCTTCACTTGGGTGAAACCTACCCACCCTTCCATGAGAATATACTTTTTTCCTAGACATTTTTTACTGAAATTTTCACTGAGTTAAATAAACATAGTTCTATATGACATATTTCTACCCAACGGCTGCTTCAAAAGTCATAATGGCCTAAATTAAAATCCACTCTGACTGCAAACATTATTTCCGCACTAAATAGCTCAAGCCGCGTTTTGTGGAGAATGAGAGAGATTAAACATATCAGAGTAGCAGACTTTAAACTGTTAGGGTAGACAGTCCTTAAAGAAAAAGTTCACCCCTCCCCAAAAAAAAAAGATTTTTTTTGTTTTGTTTGCATTATATGGAAGTTATGCAATGTTGCTTAGATGTCGTTAATTGTATGAGCAAACAGCTGAAAGAGTCTTCAGAATATCATCTTTGTTAGACTGAATTATGACAGGATTTAAATTTTGGGTGAACCATCTCAAAATATCAGGCCGAGAAATCTTACCCACATATCCAATCTTGTAAGCCTTTACAAACCCTCACTTTGAAAGAAAAACAAAGAAGAACCGCTGACTTATAATAAGCAATAGAGGCATAATGTGCTAAACACACAGTTTGAGATGAAAAGTTTCTAAGCATACATAATAATCCTCTGAGCTCCGGCCCTCAGGCCAAAGAACTGGGACATGGTTGTAAGTGCGAAACGAACAGCATCATCAGCATGCTCTGGAACAACACCCCAATGTGGTACACTTCCCCAGAAGAGAGCCGGAGCTGGCGCTTAAAATTCTTGACTGCAGTGGAACACAGACATTAAACTTTAACAAGGAGCTCATTAGCCAGGACAGAGCCAGGCTAATCGTCGTCGGCGCTGTTGGTTTTAAAAAGTGACTCACTCAGGGAAGGAAGGACCATTTGCTCCAGTAGAAGATCAGTGAATCATAATGCCATTATTACGTGCTCTCATGACCCAGCTTCAAAAGCCCTTGTCAGAGGAGTGAATGGAGAAATAAAGATAAAAGGGAGAACAAGAACAGTTGAAGGAGGATATGAACGATGAAAAAAGCGGTTTTGAGAGGACCTCAATGGAACATCATAATGAAAGATCAAAACAAATCACAACAGTCTGAAAATCAAGACATTTAGTGTCAGCTGAGCCTCTTCGTACAGCAGTAATAAATATTCAAATCCTTTAGACAGAAGGGGAGTTTAAGGGCAGAGGTAAAGATATAAGAAGTGCTTTATGATGCTGTTATTTTAATGTCATTCTTTTTTTACCCGATTTACAGTGGTCAATAAGAATCAGTCACCTTTAAAGCCCCAGAATACATTTGAGATGTCACTATGCTTACATTTGAATTTACATTCAAATTTATTTTGATGGCAGATGTTCTAAGCACCGTGACTTGTATATTTGTGTATGTAGTCTATCATGATTACTGCTGTTCAGCAGGAGGCAACAGACACAAATCAAGCACAAAGTTAGAGCTATAAAGTAACAATTTAATATAAGAGCTGCTAAGAGCCTTCTGCTGTATGATGAATGGGTATATTCAACCAAGAGTGTATAGCAATATGCTGAATTGTTAAGTATTAGGCCATGTGCAGTGATTAGGCACCAAAAGAGATAATGAGCAAAAAGTTAATGAGCAAAAAAAGGTAGAATACAAATGGCAAGCAATTGTGAGTTATATTCTTTTAAATATTTAATAACATATTAAATATATTAATCTAAAGATACATGGTCTAAATGCCAGACAGAAAATATATTCATAATGTTACAAAAGATTTTATTTCAAAGAAATGTTTTTAAAACTTTTTATTCATCAAAGAATCCTGAAAAAAAAATGTATCATGGTTTCGACAAAAACATTAAATAATAAAAGTTAATAATCATGTTTTTGGAACACTAAATCAGCATATTAGACTGATTTCTGAAGGATCATGTGACACTGAAGACTGGAGTTATGGCTGCTGAAAATTCAGATTTGCCAAAGGACTAAATTACATTTTAAAATACATTAAAATAGAAAACTAACCAATAAAATAAATGCAACCTTGGTGAGCATAGTTAAGACACCTTTTTTCTCCCCAAAAACATGAAAAATCTTACCGACTACAAACTTTTGAATGGTGGTGTATATACGCACACATAACCGATTACTTTTAATTTGAAAAAATACTAAAATACTAAAGAATTAATAATATATTTGAATAATATGTACACATACTATATAAGCACACACATGCACACAATCATAGCCAGTGAGTAGGCAGCTGTAACTGTGTTGAGTGGAAATTCCAAGTAATCTCAGGCTTGGACGAACTTGAGATCTCTTTTATGTTGGCAATCTTTGCCAATCACTTCTATCTTGAGATTGCCAAAACCGAAATTAGCCGAGAAGCCCTGTCGTTGCCTGCGCTGAGGCTTCGCTTCTCTTCTCTTGTTTGTCACAGGGAGAAACAGCGGTGACTAAGAATCCAGGTGTGAACAAGACTCAGAGGCAGCTAATGAATACAGACACCAGAATATCCCACCCAGCGCCCTGCAGCACTAGCAGAAAACAGCTTGTTAAGACACAGGTGACACTCAACGTGGGAGGAGGAATGGAAGAAGAACATCTGTTTTCACCGTTAAGTGCGGGTATTGACAGAGAGCAGAGAGCAAGCGGCAGACAGACGCGTCTCTGTTGAACGCCTGGCTAATGATAGGCCTGCCATGCCTTGTCGCCAAGTCTTTCCTAATCCCTGAGAATTGGCCAGTTACACCACATTGTTATAGGTTTAAGTCCCATTTGGAAATATGGAGTTAGCTTTTCCAAACAAATCTTATTTTTGAGGAAGTGGTGATAAAAAAATTGTGGTGTTATTCATTGTAACCATGACAACAATAACTTCCTACACAGCAGATCCAATATTGTTAAGCTAAGATCAGGAGACAATCGTTCAGTTGAACAAAATGTGCCTTCAATGATGAGGGTGACAACTGTACAATAATGCAAATGGCACAATTATACAATCTCTTTTGTTGTTACAAAAATAATAAGTACATAAAAGTATTGCTGAAATTTGTGAACTACTCAACATTGTGTGGGTGATTTCTACTAGTACATTTATTTCTTATTTACTTATATAATAATTTATGTCTTACTATATTGTATAAAAGTACACAATTTTGGAATAAAATTATTTACTGTTCTAAATTACAATGTCACAACTGAACAAAATTATTGTGAATTTTTGAGGGATTTTTTATTTTTTTATTTCTGTATCTTCAAAATCACTTTCTATACTTTTTACATCTCTTCAAAAAAAAAAAAAAAAAAAGATTACTAGTTAAGTAGTTATAATAATTATTAAAAACTAGTCACTCTTATATAAGCAATGACTAACTTTCTATCCAGTTAGACACCCTGTTAATTGTCTTGCTATTAAATCAAGTAATAAATACGTGCAAGTGCCTGATTACACACAAACATATTTCATTTTGGTAACACTTTTATTTCACAATATTATTGCTGTATTTTGGATCAAATAAATGCAGGCTTGGTGAGCAGAAGAGACTTCTTTAAAAAATAACAAAATCTTACTGTTCAAAAACTTTTGACTGGTAGTGTAGGTTTTCAACTTCAATTGTGGCTTCCAACAATTATGGAAAAAGATAAATGAGGTGAAATGATTAGTGTGTTGCTGCCGCATTCCGTCCAGCACAGCTTCCTTTCGTTCACAGCGGTATACTTTTGTTCCTCCTTACAAGTCCAAACTTAACAACCAAATCAGTCAAATATGTAAGTGTGGTAAAATTTACTCGCATGAGTTAACCTAGAACTAGTTTTTGATTAAGTATTGATAATTGTGAAACTTCCCTGATATTTAAAATGACTAATTTCATGAAATACTTTATAACGCCTACCAATAATCATGCTAAATAATCATGATTTCAATATTGATTAAAATAATTGTGTTCATGATATTTCTGCTATAATTGAGCAGCTCTAACTAGTTTACAGGTTCATCTGTAAAATGTTTCTTCTGCTTCATCTTATCACAGAGAAAGGAGTGGATGAAGAATGTTTTACACTACTGGATGACACCAGCATTGCTCTACTAATTCCAAGAGCTTTCAGCGGGGAGACAATGGAACAGAAGCCCTTACTACAAGCAGTGGATCTGTGTTGCAAACTTTTCTATGTGTATGACATCAACTACCCAAAGCCTTTTGCTCCCATTTGGGAGTTTTTGCAGCACAGTCTTTAATATTCCAAGATTTCCTTCAACACAATGCCAATGTTTTGTTTAGTGATCAGTAATAGCTTTTTATTTTACTGATCATCAGTCGGTCCAGCAGCCAGCAGATTTGTTTTTATTATTATTACTACAGTTTTTTTTCAACTACTTACATTTTCAAAACTTTGCCTCTTTTTTTTTTTCAAAACTTTACACACAAATCCAAGAATTGCACACACAAAATGCAAAATGCCTCACATCTCTTGCAAAATGAAGCACTGCATTCAAAATATCACAAACACATCTCAAAAGCAAACACCTTTGCCATAATATTAATTCCTGTTAGATTGTTGTGTGTTACATATAGAATGGCGTGTTGTGTTTTGCAAAAAGTGTTTTATGAAATTGAAAACTGAGTCAAAGGCTGAGAATTAGTGTATGGTTTTGCAGATTTGGTGTGTGCTTCTGCTGTTTGAGTGTCAGCTTTCAGAAATTGTGTGACAAGTAAAGATTTTGTGTATATGCAGTTGAAAAAAAAAACTAACTTATGATTAATTTTAATTGATATATGTTTGTATGTTATGTTTGTTTCATTTGTGTACTGTGTTTGCACATTTGTGTATGTTTTGATATGAATAGGAATTGAGACATTTGTTGGTTTTGAATTCACTGTACATCTTGAAAATATGTTCGTTGTATGTGCACTTTTGTGTTTTGAATTTAATATTTTTACACATTCTTGTGCATTTATTTTGTAAACATATGAATTTACAGTACTTACTAAAAATGTTTTACATTTCAAAATATATTTGTTAAAAATGTATTATTTGCATATTTAAATAAACAAAATCTGTATTTGAAAAAGTAGTTTTATTAAGTAATTTTATATAAAAAAAATACTGATCTGAATTTATATAAATAATTAACTCAACTGTTGGATAACTTTTAACCCAACTGGATTTAACCCAATTCATTGGGTTAAAATAACCCATAGATGGGAAGGTGCTATACCAACCCATAGTTGGGTTACTAGTTGGGTTATTTTTAACCCAACATTTTTTAGTGAGTGACTATGAGAAACTTTGCAAGTATATGTCAACTTATTCTACTAACCCTAAACCTACTCTAACAGTCTACTCTGAGAGTTAGTGGTTGCAAACTAATGAGAATTAGTTGACGTAGTTACAAAGTTACTTATAGTTAGTAGAATGTCTAAAGTGGACTATCAAAATAATGTGTAACCTTCATTTTTAATAGTTGAAGAATTTATAGGTACTGTTAAACAGTTAAAATGAATTACATGCTATAAATTTACACGTGTCTTTAATCTTGATATAAACAGCGATCTTGAGAATGACAGAAACAATAATGAGAGATATTTAGGAAAAATTACAGTGTAAAGTCCTGGTCTGGACATATTTCTATTAGCAAGGGATGAAGCATTTCAAGACTATCAATACAAGCTGAGAGTTGCTCATTCACTTCTAAGTATTATGATACTGCCATAACACTGTCTCCTAACCAGCCGTGAAGTGATAAAGCGTCAAGCAATAAAAGTTCTCTCTTCCATGTAAATCTGATTTCTGTCCTACCCAGCCACGACAGGAAATTTAATCTGTTATTGGTATCTATTTTTTTGCTGCTTCACACTTGCCATTGGTCCAACATTCTACTCTACACAGTACACAGATTAATATTTCACGTCAAATATGTTCTAATTGTCTGTGATCATTAGTAAAATATTTTCAATTTCAGTGCAAACAGACATTACTCTAAAATCTGAAAGACTGTAGATACGGTTAGATAGCGTTACATTACCACTGTCCAATAACATGAACACACAAGGCTTCATATTAGTTAATACCTAAAATTTACATTTTAAAAAAATAAGATGTCAATTTAATTCTTTTAACTTTTAGAAGTCAGAAAGAGTATGTTTACACACACAAGGAATTTGACTTGGCGACAGGAGCTTCCAGTGCAAAAGAAAGTATGGAAATAGTGCAAACATACATGATAATACAGACATACATAGGAATTACACAGGAGATTTATTTGATCAAAACCTCATGCCTTAATGCTTTGGGTGCCCCTAACATAAGTCTTTGACTAGAAAAAGGCATTGTGGGTGGTTAATTTCATGGTTGTGGTCATAGCTGGCAAAACTTCACCGGGAGGAGTAGTAGTAGCAGTAAATAAGAAAAGAAAGTGAACAGGAGGCGCAGAGGTGTGTTGATTGTCAGTTTTGATGAACCCTCACAGCTGGAGTCCATCAGAGGAGAAAGTGAACTGAAAATTGAAAGAGTGGTGCAGTGACTCATACAGGCAAGGAGGCCAGTAGAGTGGACAGTGAAATACTAAGTGTGCTTGAGGGAAAGACAGAGACAGAGAGATGGAGCAATGGAAAGAAAGGTCATTGGTTGCAATTGTGTGTATTTCAGGTGTCACCTATATTGGCCAGAGCTTGAATGTGAGAGCAAAATGGTGCTCCCACACACACACGAACACACAGATTTTCATGGAACAAAGCCAACAAAGCAGTAATCCATTTTTCTTGGCCAACATTCTAAAGGTTTGGTGCACTTAGTGAATTTTCTCAGGCAAAATCTATGAATCCAAACTATCAGGTTTTTTTGCATGAGGGCAAAGGATTTGCTCAAACAGAGTTTGCAACAGATTTGTGGATTCGCCGCATTTACCAACATAAAGCTGACTGTAATACAATAACAATGCATCTCTTTTTATTGATACAAAAATAAAGAGTACATAAAAAGATTACTGAGATTTGTGAATGGTTCATCATTGTGTGGGTGATTTCTACTAGTACACTTTTATTTCTTATTTTGTTATTACTTATATTGTTATTTATGTTTTACTATAATGTAGTCCACAAGTTTTTCAGAGGATGGAATAAAATTTAGTTTTCTTTCATCAAAATATCACAATTGAACAAAATTATGGTGATTTCTTGGGGATTTCTTTTAAGTGACAATCAGTTTTTTCCCCTGTCTTCAATATCACTTTCTATCCTTCTTTAACATCCATTAAAAAAAACAAAAACAAAAACTGATTGTCAAATGATTTGAATGTTACCTGTGCTACTATACTATTGACAATAGATGATGGACCTATTTGCCTGCAAATTTTCAGGCAAATTTTTCTTTTCAAATAAATAAATACAAACAAAAAAGTATATAAAAAAACCCAAAGTGTATAAAGTGTCATTTTTGTCAAGTAACACTGTCCAGTGGCCACATAAGCAGATAAAGTTTCAGAGGAAGGCACCATCTCTTTTAACCTCCCTTGAGATCATTGCGGTTTCACAGAGGTCCTATAAAGTGGCATGAATGTGACAAGGGGCAACAGCAAAGTACAGATAAAAAGACACGGTTAACTGCAAATAAATGTAAAATGGAACCGAGATATGGGTTCTTATATATAAAAAAATAAAAAACACACACACACACACAGACAAAAAACAGAGAGGGGCCTCCACACGCCACTGGTCTAAAACAAACCTTGATATTCTTTAACCTTTCTTCCTCCTATTCTATCATGCTATCACATAATATCCCTTCCTGGAGACATCCTATTCTTATAAGGCTCCAGTGAAGAGGCACATCATCTGAAAAGCATTAACACAGTGAGAAGGTTGTCGGAAAGCCCAATAGGACACGCTGGTTCCCTTTCTGCTTCCTGAGGGCAGACAGCTGTGCAAAACACCTAGGGTAACCAGCAGCTGATGCAATACATGAACAGTGAAAAGAGCAAATGGATGCAAACCACAATGTACCACAGCGCATTATAACGGCAACAACCTGGCACAAAAAGTCCCCAGTTCAGTTCAGTCACTCCCTGGAAGTGCATTAAAGGGATAGTTCACCCAAAAACGAAAATTCTGTCATTAATTACTTAACCCTCATGTCGTTCCAAACCTGTAAGACCTCCGTTCATCTTAGGGACACAAATTAAGATATTTTTGATGTATTCTGAGAGCTCTCTGACCCTCCCACAGACAGCAATGTAATTAACACGATTAACGTCCAGAAACGTATAAAGGAGATCGGTAAAATAATCCATGTGACATCAAGGGTTCAACCGTAATTTTACGAAGCTACGAGAATAATTTTGTATGCAAAGAAAACAAAAATAACGACTTTATTCAACAATTCGTCTCCTCTGCGTCACCCAAGCGCCATTTTTCTACGTTTATTTACGCTTTGATTTGAACGAAAACAATGTATCTGTGTGGTGTGGCTGACACAGAATAGCATACGCTGTTTGCGTTCAGTGGATACTCTCCAAAATGGCACTAGGGTGACGCGGAGGAGATGAATTGTTGAATAAAGTAGTTATTTTTGTTTTCTTTGTGCACAAAAAGTATTCTCGTAGCTTTGTAAAATTACGGTTGAACCCCTGATGTCACATGGATTATTTTACAGATCTCCTTGCTACGTTTCAGGAAGTTAATCGTGTTAATTACATTGCTGTCTATGGGAGGGTCAGAGAGCTCTCAGATTCCATCAAAAATATCTTAATTTGTGTTCCGAAGATGAACGGAGGTCTTACGGGTTTGGAACGACATGAGGGTGAGTAATTAATGACAGAATTTTCATTTTTGGGTGAACTATCCCTTTAAGATGTCTATAATCGGTTGTGTTTGGGATCTTGATAGGCTTATACAGACTCAGCCATACTTGAAATAAACTCCCCAACATGATATTCCTTCAGAATTATACCTGCCATACATCATACAGTATTTGCTTGACTATATGTATATTTTGAAAAAGCATAACATCTATCATTCTCAAAACAGCAGAACCTTATAGCCTAATTAAAAATGTATATGGTGCAAAGACTAATTAGAAAAAGAGGAATGAGAAAATGTGCCAATGACACATTCACTTGTGTTTTTTTTTTTTTGTTGGTTTTTTATTCCATCATCAAATATTCAACAGCATAATAGAAGCAGCTCATTTTGTCTTTTTGCAGATCTAGAAAAAACATCATCATATAAATGATTTAGTAATGCAAATTGCCAAAATAAAATTAAGAAATGAGTACATTGCTTGCTAGCATCAAAACCATTGTAAGCACATTGCATCCCTTTCTCTGAAAACAAAAGCATAATGAAATCAATTCAGTCCAGTACAAAAGGGTCAGGCAGGACTTAATGACTGGATCGGTAATAATACAGAAAAGCAAAGATTGTTACTGACATTGACCCTCACTCTCTATTGCTAATTAAAAGAATTGATCAGGAATTAATCGAAAAACACTCTTGAAAATCAAACAACGTAGACTGGTGAATGCAACCCAAGCACAACAAAAGGTGACAAATAATTGTTCCTCTATTTTAATCTTTCAAAACATTAACAATTTAACACTGCAGTTGCAAGCAATGCAATCTTTAGCAAATCTCAAAATAAATATATATTTTTCACACTGTACATTATGAGGTTGCGATGGATAAATTTACTTTTAACATGTAAAATGATTGATTTCAGTTTTTAGCCTTTTATTTTTTAATTATTTAAATAAAATGGTGCAGGCTTGTAGTTGTAATATTGTCCACTTGTCTTTAATCAGCCATTAAATGAAAATAATTATTGCCTATATTGGTATCGATGGCATTTTTAATATCAGTGCCTCCCTACAGAAGATGAAAGGAAGATTTGGGTTTCACAACCAGCAAATGAAAGATAAAGAAAGAAATGAAGAGTGGTGAAGTGAAAGAGGAGAGAGAGTTGAAATTGTCTCATTTCACTAAAGTTAATATTGCTTCTGCTGTCTCTCGTTATAAGTCACTTACTAACAGAATACTCACAGAATATAGAACGCTTCTATTCATGCCACGCTAAAAGAACGTCAGGAGCCAGAGAACAACACAGTTGAAAATACATTTCAACAAACTGAATTGAACAAGCGTAAAAACGAGGATAGAGGGAAAAAACGGCTGAGCGAGATAAAGAGTTGAATTCAAGAATTCAAGAAAGGTAGCGGGTTTCTCTCTTTTGTGGAGCTTGTCATTCATTTATCGTTCAAGGACGATGGATTTCTGTTGAATAGACTTTTTTGTTGGTTCGGCTTTTTTTCGTCCACAATGTCAGCACAGTCGAGGTTACCCAGTGCCTGTGACATGACTCCTACTACCAGGTACAGGAAAAAGAGGAGAAAGAAAGCGGGTGTGGTAGGAATGGGGCTGAGGTGACGGTAGGACGCAGTGGGGGCTCAGCTGGCTTCATGATTGGCCGATTGAATTTCCTCTCCTGTGGTGCTGCAACTGTGCAAACCACCTCCACACAGATCTCTCCTGCCTGTCTGCATGTGTGTGTCAGCTTTTGTCTGCCAAATCTCCCCACAAGGAGAGTAAAACCTGAAATCACCTACATCATGGAGACCGGCCAACAGCTCCCATGAGAAAAGTGGCTTAATAAATATCCTAAATAATCTCTTAATGAAAATGTAAATGAAAATGGATCCAGAATATCATTAGCTCAGTATAAGAACAATAGAAGTCAATGGCAAACCCCTACTGTGACAGAAAACGTGTGTACATTCTAATGAAAGACATAAAATCCACCGCATACATGCATCTAGACTCGAACCCAATTTCACACTGAATTAAAGGGCTTTGTTGTCATCTGACTGCTTTAGGAGGGAGCAAGGACATGTCCTGGTCTCCCTCCACCTCTGTCTTACCATCATTCTGTCCTTCTTATCCCCTTAATCCAGCTGTCGTATCTCACATAAAACCCACCATACAATTCACATATCACATCCAATTATGGGCCCATGGTGTCCTTTCAAGCTCTGCCACAATGACATGCAAAAATACCTATTCAGTTAAGGAGGAATGAAAATGAGAAAAAATGAAAAGTGATTCTTGCTGCATTTTTTTATTCATTCGGTATCATGGGAATTCTTGGCTGAGCAATGTGAGATCGGCAAAGCTTCATAGCCAATCATCTGTAGGTTGAATCGATGCCTGAGGCTCATGTAACCCCGCTGGGTCCAGATGAGGTCAAAGGGCAGCTTTAATTAATACACTACGCACTGCACTAGAGGCAATCTGACTCTATATCCACTAGGTTGTCTAATGGGATGAACACAGGTAATTATCAGTGGGCAGCTGAGAGAGAGAGAGGGGAAGGTATGGCACATTTATCATATATGGATACAACTTGTCAACTAAACAAAAACACTATACCAAATCTCTACATCTAATTCTTTTCCCCCATTTACCTGTTTGTTCTTGTAATGTATTTTCTCATACATATTTAAGTGCCCATAGCTCCTGTAAATCAGAGTTTATGATCTCCCTTGGCCAATAAAGCTCGATCAGATTCTGAAACTGAAAATAAGCCTATTCTTCTTTTTTATTCCACCTCTTGCTTAGTTTAACTCCTCCTTTAGGAATGCCCAAAAAAAAAAGCACAAAATCATCAGGACCAACAAAGCTAAACACACCACCCACACACAAGTGTTAATACACACTGCCACATACATAAGTGAATGAGAGCATTTAAAGCTGACATCACCATTCATTTACATGACAGTGGGTGGTCTACTGATTTCCCAGGGTCCATTCTGATAGAGTAATATGTCGGCCGGGTGTTTAAGATTATCAGAATTGAATAAAAAAAAATTTCAGATTAAACTAAATAAAAGTCATTGTCATTTTTTGGTATTTTCATATTGGACATTTTTCAGTTGATATTAATATTTAATAAGTTATTTGGGGATTTTAAGAATAATTTTCCTTTCATCTAGCACAAACTAGATTACAGCACAGACTTAAAATGCTGATTTTCTTTAAGTGCACTATTTCTTGAAAGCACTTCATTATTCTCAGCAATTGCAGTATTCTTAAAATCAGCAGTTTCCCATAAAACAAACAAACAAACAATAGTACTATATCAATTTTTAATATTGTCCAGAACATGAAACTAATTATAAACATTGGCCAAAACTGTTTTAAATAGTTTTAGACATTTTTTAGTGAATATTTTTTTAAAGGGGTCATGAACTGAGAAACCAAAATTCCCTTGATCTTTTGACATATAAGAGGTACTATAAAATCATACTGTAAGTTTCAGAAATTTTCTTGTTAGTCTAAAAGGTTTATATTGAAGCCAGTCTACCAAAACGACAGGTTGTGATATATGCCACTTTATGACGTACTGTAATAGTGTGGCTAAACACCACCTCTGCACAAGAAGATCGACGCCTGCTTCTACCACATCACTGTCTGTTTAGCCCCGCCCACCGATTTGTGCAGAAACCAAACAATAAAGATGACTCCTGAAGACAAGAAGACGCTGTGCAGTGCCAAGTTGTGGATAAACTTTGCATCGGCTTCCTTCTAAACCCAACATTGGAAAAAATGGATGAACTTTATTTTTAATGAAGTTCCAGACCGCGTCTGTAAGAACTTGGTCTTTGGTTCACTTTATTTGACCGTGGTTTTGTTTACAAAAAGGCACAATTCGACGTAGGATTTTCAGAAAGATTGGAACTAAAAGAGGATACTGTGCCAATTATATTGGATCTGACAGTAATGTCGCAAGTTTGAGTAACTGTTTTTATTACATGATCACTATTGCTTAGTCTGTTAAACTGATCATTTGATATTAGTATTTTTGCATTTTAAACCTAAATCACAGCAGCGTTCATCTGTGAAGGATGTAGGCTGTCAAACATACACAAGTGTTAGCCAATCACAGCAGTGAGCGTTTAGTCTACAATCCGCCATGCCTATTCAAACAGAGCGTTCTGATGAGGGGGTCAAAAACAGGACAGAAAATAGCCTATTACTTCTAAATGATGTTTTTTGATGTAAAAATATTGATAACATTAAGTGGACATCAGAGAACAGTACAAAATAAAAAAAAAAACAGAGGCAGCTCATCATTACACCTTTAAAAGAAGTGTTCATTTAAATAATTTTAATTTACTTTGCTTTTTTGATGTACATACAACATTATGCATTGTGTTGGATTTTTCATAATTTTTATGTTTTATATATTTTAATTTTCTTATCTTACTATTATTAACATTTATTTTGCCATTAATTATAACAACCCAGTGAGATTAAAAGTGAGATACATTTTTTGTGAAAAAAAATCGAACAAGATTTACAGAGTACTTTATATCTGCATTATTTCAGCTCTCAAAATATTGTATCATACCACTGAAAAAAAAAAAAAAATTGTTCATCCGCTTGAAAAAATCTATTTTTTACCATTTAGTAGCCTCCTTCAACAAGCAATCATCAGAAACCACAGAGTCGTCAAAGCACTCAGAGAAACATCATCAACGTACCACTATTCAGTGAAATGAGATGGAAGAAACAGCCTTTCTGAAATCACGTTGAGTAGAGCTACTCTTCTTCAGAAGAGGCAGGAAAGGGCCAAACAATACACAAAAATGGGCTGAATGGGGATGAAACAAGACAAGTCAAAAAATAGATGAATAAAGAAGAGGAAAAGGGGAATAGACAGCTGGAGGAACAGAATGAAGACGCCTCACTCTAGTTTATATGCCCTGATTTTGACCTCGTGGAAAAATTCCAGACTTTACTCCACAAAGTCCTAACAACCGTCCCACACACAAACACACAGATACACACAGACCCCCAGAACTAGAAAGCACAGGCAGATGAGACATGATGTCTGCAAGCCTCTATCTATCAAAGATAACAGAGCAGCTATAAACACAGACAACTGGTTTCAGCACCCCTCCTACAGCCTGACGCGACACTTTGTCTCTGGTCCTTTTATCAGATTGACAGAGATAAAGCAAACAAAACACACAAGTATGCAAATACACAGTGCTAAAAGCAAAGAAGATTTATTACATACAGACACTTATTCTTGTTCATGCACTTGTTTCTGACAAGATAATAATCAGAATTTGATGTAAGAAAAGAATAATTAAAAAAATGGATTCTCTTGCTTGGGTATATGGAAAATAATGGAAATAAGAGAGAGAAAAAAAAAAGAAAAATCGACAGGTTGGGTACTTTGAAGTGGATTTTTAGCTTTGGTGAGTTTCCAGGCATGCACACTGCCAAACTTTGCATGATTGATAAGTAGTGTTATATTTGGAGGATCAGTCTCTGCCTCTCTGTTACAGTTTTATTGCCTGGTCTCATTTCAATTAGCACTGTCCATTTAATGCATTCATTTAGTGTTATTACTATTAAACTAAAAAAAAATAAAAATGCCATAAAAATGTAATTAATTATGCCTTATGGCTCATATGCAAGTTCTGATATAAAGAATTTTCCTACATTGGAGCTTGAAGTGTCACCTTCATATATTTGTGAGTCCAATCACCACACACCACACAAAAGACCCTTCACCAAGGACACATTTTTCCATTCAACTAGATGATCTATAGGCTAATGAACAACATGGAAGAGAATGCAGGGGTCTTGAGATATGTGATTCAATACTGAACTACGTTTAGCTTAACTTAAAACATTGTGTGTACCAAGTCTGCCTAAGACAGACTGACAAATTTAACTGCAAAATGCATTGCTGTTGACTATAGGCTAATGACTGACTTCACTGACATAAAGCAAAATAAATGCATTTTTAAGGCCAAATTTTAAAAAATTTGCCCACAATATTTTTTGAGTAATTGTGATTAATTTTACTTATATGCATTTGGAAGATGCTTTTATCTAAAGTGACTTACATTGCAACCTGTCAAAATAAAAAGTTCAGTTTAGCTTGAAATTGTGAAAGAAATATTACTATTGCACTGTGCAATATTATTAGAACTTAAATAGTTAAAACAGAAGTTCAGAAAAAGTAAAACTGATTTCATAGTGCCCCTAAAAATTTTATTTTTGTTAAACTTTTTATAAATTGTTGAAAAGTTTCATGATTTCATTTAATTACACATGCTGTTTGTATACAAAAAGTTTTAATTGAACCGTTATGGAATTTACAAAAGTTGTGAAAGTGAAAAGAATTTTCTCATACTAGCACCATGCTTTTACTGTTTGAGCTACAGGAATACTGTACTTGAATGCAAATTTGATTAATTATATGCTAATTTGATAATGTTTAAACACATTTGAATGCTCATTTGATTAATTAATCAACATCATGTACTTAATTACTTAATTACAATGTATAATATTATATATTATCGCCAGCCCTAATTTAAGTTGGATTATTTTCTTGGGTTCATGAGAGGCAAGAAAAAAAAAAAAAAAAAAAAAATAGCATGACCGTCAGTGTTTGAGTGTGTGTAAGAAAGTGAAGTTTTTGAATCTCATTGAGTCGAATTCCACTTATTGAGTGAGAAAGAAAAGGCTCACACAGCAGCGTCTATCTTGAGTGGCTGTCTGGTTTCCAACACTGTGCAGAGCCACTCTATGAGTCCAAAGCCCATCTGACTTCAAGTGTCTCTCTTACCCAAGACAGCCTCTAATAAATGGGACAAACACACACACCCTTACACATACACACTTCCAAATCTCCCTAATGCTGCTGCAGAACAACAACAAATAAAAACATTTATAATTCATAAAATTCCCTTAGGCATGAAAGGAGAGGAAGAAAAGACGTAGTTTGCGATCATCTGAGAGACATTTATTGGTTTTTAACTTTATGGGGCTTTTTTATGCCTGGGAACCATTAACCACATTTAAACATTTTTAATTCTGCAGAGCAGAGAGACGTTTCAATAAGGTGTGGGCCAGTCCCCGTCTTCCTACCCTCCTTAACAACATTCCAGTGTATACACATTAGAGATAAAGATGAGAAAGTGTAAACACAGCCGCTTTGTTTTGTAAGAAAGAAACATTATGACAGATCTCGTTTTGCCATCTAACCTGACTTTAATCTTTTCTGCTTTACGCCAACCTCCAAACATCGATTTTTCTGTTTGGTTGTACAAATTGCTACCAAACCACAGCAAAAGTAATCCCGGTGGCACAGTTAAACAAACATGAAGGTGTATAAAGGTTTACGCGTGAGTGTTTTGAGGCTTTGGAACTGTGGGAAGAGTTGATTATACATGGGCATTAATATCAGAACCTCCTGTAATCAGATAGCAACTGAATTATCGCCACTTGAATTAAACTCAAATTTACCTACCTCAAGAAAATGTTATTATATGTGAAGAATGAGAATTTGCTTTTAGTCAATCTTTTATCTTTGCCCATTTCTTAATCTTGCTCTCATGACTGCATTTCTGACGCAAAGAAAGCAATTTTGACAGAAACCATCTCCCCTTCCTTCTGTTTAACCTATTCCTATTGGAAAGAACTAATGAAGGGGCAAATGAAGGTGTTATGACAGCCTAGAATTTATCACGTCATCTCACAAACAGCATGAGATGAATGAACAAAGAGGTAACAGCGAGAAAGAGACCTGGGCTTGCAGAGAGAAACAGAGAGAGAGAAAACATATTTCAGATGGATCCAAATCCCCAGCATTGTTGTCACACAAAGCAGGCATTTGGCTAGGCCATCAGCTTTGTCTAGCTCCTGTGGAGCTGAGGTAGTCTGTCTGAAGTCTCTATCGCTTCCTTTTCTCATCTCTGGTGAGCATTTGCTTTGACAGTTGAGACACAACTGAGTCTAGATTTAGTCCTTTCTTTTAAACTGCTTCATACAGAAATCTGCTTCTACTAGTTGTGTATTTATGATCGATCTATGAATAAGTCAGGAAAACTGAGGCAGACCAGCTCAGATTGCAAATTCCAAGGGACATTTTAGTTAACTAGGCCTAAAGAAAGAGTTATCCTAATTTGTCGGCTCTACAGGGAGGAAGAGTGAAGGCAGAGGTTTGTAGGGCACTTTGTGAGACTGCAGAGACGCTGCTGGTTTCACTCTCACAAAGCATCAACCAAACACCCTGAAAAACACCTCAGTGTAACAACTTATTCCTCGGTGCAGGTCAACAGTCAAATTTTCAAACTTTTTTTTTTTTGCCCGTTCTTGGCACCACGGCATCATGTTCTACCGCTGCCAAACTAGAAACTGCCAAAGTATGTCAACTTGTTTTTTATGATAACTTTCTTTCATGAATGAAGAATTTGTATCATTGCATATCAGTGACTCTTGTGCCTAACAGAAAAAGTAATGGCATAAGATGTTAATATTATTGCACCACTTTATAGGCTTAAAAGTGCTTATATTAGCCAAAAGTAATTTTTTATATCTATTATGCAATATCTATTAAAATGTTACCCAATAATGCTACTTGAAGGAAGAACAAGCGTAATCGCTGAGAAAACATTATAATACGTTGAATTTGTTTAGTTATTCCAAACATTAGAAAGTTAAAAACAATTAAAAATTATACTGAATGAATTTTCATTTTGGTGCATTACTCCCTGGTCCAAATGTCCACATGCAATAATCATCTCCAGAAAACCAACTGGTACTTTTTTTGTAAATGGTTTAGTGGCTGTATGAAATGGTTGCTGATGTTCTCTTAAAGTGACTGTCTGTTCGTCTTTTTCAGGTAAATCTGATGAGTCTGGCAACAAATTAGGGCTGTCGCGATTCGTCGATTATATTCGACTATTCGATTTTTAATAATCATCGACTTCATTTTGCCCGCGTCGACTAACCGGTAAAATACCGGAAGTGGTGCATTTCACAGACGAGAATCCATGAAACACATTATTAGACTGTTTTCAAAGGCTGCATGATACATTAAACCCATTTAAAAATCATAATTAAGCATAATTGTGAATTCACAAATGCTAAAATTTAATTAAATATTTATATGCGATGCAGTTCTAATACAGTATATGCGCTTTAATTATCTACATGCGTGTAGGTTGCGTACGTGCGTGTCAGAGCGGCTCCATTCTCAGTAAATGCTAATCTACGCGAACTGTTATCATTTATATGAGTGGAACATCTCAAACTCCATCGCTGCATGTGAGTTTGAGTTTATTATAACGTTCACCTGGGAACGCAACATGCGCCATTTCATCAGATTTGTAAGGTAAATCATTTAGAAACCTACGCAAACTCAGGAGAATACATGAATATCTTTCTCAATATGCTGCTAACTGTTCATCGCGTTTTCAAAATAAAAGCTCAAACCATCACGCTGAGTTTACACGTGATGTCCACACATTCATTAAATTACAGTGGCTATAGCATTTATGTCGTAAAGAAATGGCCAAATATTAAAGATTAAGTGGACATTTAAATTAAATGGTGCTTGGTCAATATTAAACAAGTATTAGATCGCGCAGTAAACTGTAAGACAATCGTCAGTCCGTTGGCGCCCCTGCAGGCCTTTGTTGTAATATGTAGTGTACATTAGCTCTATTGTTTATAATACATTATGTATTTTAACAGTTTTGTTCAATAAAACCATATGATTTCTTGCTTTTGATACTTTATTTGAACTAATTATTATTGCCTCATTGCTGTTATATATGTATTTCATGTAATTTTAAAGGCTATTGTTCGCTTACATCTATTTTTATTACCACAAAAAATAATAATAATTATAGGGCTCTATGAAATCTGTTTCCAAATTCATTCTTACACTACAATACTGAACATTGATTTCAGTGATTTGGACTATGAGACGGAGATTTTTGACTTTTGCTTTAAACAAAGGATTTCATAGAAATTTGGATTTCATTTGGAGTTTCAGTACTGAAGTCCTCTGTTCATTTTTTCATCATTCTGGAGATGTGTTTACACATTTCTTAGAGTACTCAGACTTTTGTTATTTTCTTTTTATTAGGTTTGTTTACATTTTTACTCTTTTAGTGGTACACTACTGAATGGCAAAGTTGCAAGTTTAATAAAACGTTCTTGTTTATTTTTATTTTTGGTGGGAAAATAATCGTTTAGATTAATCGATTAATCGATAAATTAGTCGATAGATTAATCGAAATAAAAACAGTCGTTAGTGGCAGCCCTATAACAAATTAGTCATGTTTTCCAAGAATCTCTATCTTGCTCAAACAGTGTTTCTTTCTCTCGTTCTTGTTCGCTCTCTGTCTCACACAGATGTGCCCTGACAGCCTTGCATGACTGAGAGTGAACAGAGAAAGAGATGGAGAAGATGAAGGAAGCAGAAATGAGACAGACAGATCCTGAGATACAGAAACAGGGGCTGAGGGAGGATGTCAGAACTTGGGAGATTGTACACGTCAGCATTCTGGAGCTTTTGGCTTTGAAGTTTCTCTCTTATGGCAGACTGAAGTGACAGACACGCCTCGTACAGGAAAACGTTCAAGCCACAACGATGTGCAACACTTTGTTATAAATCAATGTGTCAAAAAATGAGGGAAAGATGCAGAGAATGAGAGAAAGAGAGGAGGAGACATTTACGTGCTCATCATTTAGCTTTGTTTGTAAAGCAGGTTTCAAATCTGAATTTATTTCTTCACAGCAGCCTATGAGTGATGATAACACCTCAGCTCTAGCCTTATCTGAACCTGCAGCTGTCACGTACCATTAGGACTATAATATATACTGAATACTCACAATATATGCAATTTGTACTGAAGATATAAAATTAAGAAACACTGTGGACAATGAAATGATTTTTATGCACTTATTATTTGATCATCAACTTTCCTAAAAACCTTGCCTCTTTAAGTAACTAAGTAGCAAAATTCTGTAAAAGTTCAAATAGCCATGAATCAAGAATGATTCAATGAATCAAGTCAAAACTCTGATTCAACTATTTGTTCGCCCTCAAAAATGTACATGTATTAAAATTTTAATATAAAAATAGAGGGAATATTTCAGTTTATTATATTGAAATTTTTATATTTGTGCATATAAATGAAAAAAAATTCTTCCATTTAGTTATCTTTAGTAAACTATTTGAAAGAACACCTTGATTATTTTTTTACATTAAATACTTCAAATCAAAATTTCAATAATAGCTGACTGGTATATTTAAAAAATATATACTGCAATATATAATCTTTTTAAAATAAAAACAATTATATATAAAAATTTAATATGAATAAAAATAATTATATACCAGGTAGCCCACATAAATAGATTAAATGAAACTTATGCTAGACAGTAAAGCATATTTTAGGATTATTTTACTGTGCTCAAATAAAATTCAACAAAGTAGACTTTTTGACTGAGAGTCTTTATAAGCAAACTCTGACAGCTTATTGTCAAGCCTTTTGTACAGCACTTTTCACAATACATATTGTGTCAAAGCAGCTTTACAGAAAATGAGAGAAAATTGCACTCTGATAACAAAACAAAAAAAAAAGATGTTTTGCTACAAGATGGAGAACCAGACTCGTTTAAAGATCACTAAAGAGAGATCAAGATGACTAAAAAAAACGAGGTAGCATGGAGAAAACAGGGGCATATCCATAAACTAATGCTAAACCTGTTGCTGGAGTTCTACCATGACCCATAATTTCTTCTCTTGCATAAAGTTAAAAACTCTGAGAAGAAAATATGGCCTAATGTCATATTCTGATCTCATAAGTTCCCAGCTGATTTATTGGATGGAGCAGAACGGGGAACACGAGGGGAAAGAGAGAGGAAGATACAGAGGGAAAGACAGCAGGAGGAAATGCGTTCACTATTCATTTGTTACAGAGGGAGTGCACGAGGGCACAACTTAGACACAAAAACAAGCCGCAAGCCGCATCTCTATCTGTGTCATAAATTATGGATGTTGTCTGATGTCTCCTAACTGCTGTGGGGCTCTCAGGGGGCCTTCTCAGCAACAGGCCTGGGAGAAGAGCCGAACTTATAATGTAGAGCCTTCCACTCTCAATGTCATCTCCAGCATAGGGAGTGCTTTTCAAAAGTATGGGTCATGGACTTGTGCACCAGTGGTAAAACACATTACTGCAAGATCGGCTCACTTTATTCATTGCATGCTTTTTGTATGCTTAAAATTATAATTAGTTGTCCTTGCCAAGGTAAACTTCACTATAAATATTGCGCAAAAAATTAGAATAAAGTAATAAACTTTTAGGACATATCAAATCATGAGGCTTGTTGAGTAGAGTGTGCTTTTTAAAATAAATCTAACAATTTTCACCTGGCAGACAGAAAAAAAAAAAATCCCACATTAAAGGTGTGGTCACATTTACCATTGTTTGATGAATCTTGGCAGGCGAAATCCAGTCAATTCAAGAATCCACATGATTGGGAAGAAAGAGACTTTGATGACATCTTCAGACATCACTGTTTATCATTAGCTGACTCTTTATGCATTAACTAACCAAACAGCAAGACATAACTTGTACCACAGGAAGAACTGATATAAACAGGAAACTGCAGTTCGGCAAATCCTCTTCAGCAGAGTCAGCTGATGAGACCATAGAGAAATAACAATATGAATGCTTTATAGAAGCACTATACGCAGATGGAACATATAGACATGCACTATAAAAGCACAATATTCAAACTGTACATTATTTATTCATATATATATATATATATATATATATATATATACACACACACACACACATACACAATACAAAAGCACTAAATTTAGACGCACATATAGTACAGCACATAATGTACAGTACAGCTGGATGTATAGAGAAGCACTATATGCTATTAGATATATAAATACACACTTTAACCAGCATGTTACCTTAAGTCAGTGTTCTAGTTGCATAGTAAGAAGAGTTTTTTCTGGCATGAAGTGATGATTCACCCAATTTATTTTCTAAATGCATGTTATTCATCTTATTGTGATTCATTCATCTTTGCATGTGCTTCATTTTTGACCTCACAATTATTAATCAAAATGTCTAAAAATCAATCTTCCAGTGAAACGGCAGACTGTTTGGTGACTTCAATTATTTTGTCTGATTAAACTCCGCCCCTTTCGTACAATCGTCTGCAAGCTCACATTTACATCTGCCTCCATCCAATCAACATAGTCCATGCAGCACATTTTTTCTTTCTCAGATAATCACTCAGATGTGCGTCACAATACAGAAGAAATGATCTGTCACTACTTCTGTTTCATCGTGATTTGAAACTAGTACTATTAATCTACCAAGACTATATTAGCATATGGCGTAAGACAGAAAGAGAGGGGAGGGGACGCCACTTGTCCTATATGGTGTGCTGTACTCAGACAGGCACAGAAACACGCACACCCTCAAACACATATACAATGTCACAAAGCTCATTTGGTCCCTCAGCTGGGTCCTCTGTCAGGGTCACAGCCATTTACTCTGTCCCATCCATCAGCAGACTACACATTATCGTTACCTACACACCCACTCTCACAAACACAGCTCTCGCCTTCAGATACATTTTCACAAACACCAAAAACTGAAGTCCATACTTTACTTCAAAAATTCACATCTAAACCCAACACTGTAACCATGTCTTGAACATTGGGAGGGGGGATTTAACTCATTTTATTTTTAATAATAATAATAATTATTATTTTATTTTAAAATATGCACACATTCAATCTTAATTGTGTGCATAATATGCCAAAAACATCTGTTAATGTTTGTTTTAGCTCATTTAATTATGAATTACATTAAAAGCTAAATTTTACAAAAAAAATAAATAAATAAAAAGTTGTGCATCCTTGGACATTATTGTTGGTCATTTAACAGTTCTATCATAAAACATGTTTTGAACTGAAGTTAATCACAAGTAGCTTTTCCATAAGCTGTGATAAATATAAATAAATAAATAAATATATATATGTGGTTATATAAAGAAGTGCACGGTGTTATACACACAAATACAAATTATCATTATGGTAACATATAGTACATGACACTAATATAATACAATAAATATTAATTAAACAACATAAGATGTAACAAAACCTAATAAAACTAAGAAGAAACTCTTAAGAAACTGTAGAAAAAACATCAAATGTGAGTGAATTCTGTTAATGTCAATTTATGGTTTTCACTGTAAATTATAAGATGACGTTTTTTTTTTTTCACTTTCAGAATTTAACAGCATTTTAAAAGTATATGAAATAACGGAGTACAGCAGAGAGAACAGCATCAAAAACATCTAATAGCGGTAAGGACAATATGACCATATCTGATTATTGCTGGTCCGCAACGTCTGTGTTGGTTACAGCCCTGTCTAAACCCACTCATAAGCTCCGAGCAAAGACCTCTTTGCAGTCTCAAAGCTCTGTAGCACATTTTGACACCTTTACACACACAATTCCTGTTAACCTCCTCAAAACAAAGCGTATTTTCAAATCCCAACGCTTCAATTCTTAATTTAAAAAACCTCCTGTGTTATGGAAATGCTGTGCATTTCAGTGTACGTGCAGTTCGATAAACACCAAACTCTTTAAATATGCCGCTCAGACATGACAGGCAGCAGTGTAGGGAGTTTGTGGCGTGTATGCATGCCAAAGCTCTGGGGAGCAGAGCAGAAATCCAAACAAATCAATGCAGGCCGAGCCCCGGAGAGACAGAGCATCCACCACCGCCAATTACTGCAGCGCAGAAACAAACACAGTGGAAGTGAACTGGAAGAGAAGGCAAAGTCTGTTGCTAGCAGGTAAAGTCGGCGTTTTGCGTGTGCGTGAGGTCGAGGGAGGGGAAGAGCGGGGTCTGGATACACTCACACAAGCAGGTTTGCTGGGTCTGGCAGTGCAGGCAGGCCACTCTGTAATTTACAGAGGTGGAATGCAGCATGCAGCCGCGGGTGCTAATTACAGAGCGTTCATCTCTCTCTCTCTCTTTCAGACTGTGAGCCAGCCGACCAAAACCAGCTGACTCCCACACTGCTCTGCTGTCAACTGCAACCTTCAGACAAAATGCAGAAGTGCGCACACACACACACACAAGGACAGATGTTTGGATAACATCTATGACTCAGGTGACTATACACGCTACAAAACCCACAAAAAGGTTTACTAGTATGTAAAGAGCATTGTAATAGGCCCCATTACAAAACCACTGGAAATTGACTGCCAGTACTTCTAAGGCTATTCATCTCTCTTGACTGGAATCTTGTCCTGTTATGTCTTTTTTAGCAGCTTCTGGTCAGGTCATATAGCATGCTCTCTTGGATGGCGCCGATCTCTCCAGTCATGGCATGTGTATTGATGCCTGTGCACAGAGACTGAATTCTTTGAAAGCCATCAATGAACTGCCAGTGGAAATGCACTTATGCATACACACATATACAAACACACTCACACTGCCAAAGAGGCAAGTATTAAATTCCACCACATATATACAGTGTGTGTGTACACCTCCACAGCAACAGTGTCTGTTCTGCCCAGTAATCATATTGTGTTTAATTACATGAGTTGGATTATACTGGAGAAAGCCTAGGTCAGCAGGAAAAGAGCACAGACTTACTTAGAGAAACATCCACCCCCTTCAGTGCTAAAATTCAACGTTACAGCTTTCTGGATGTGAACGAGACATAAATGAAGAAAAAGACAAAAGACAAACTGTTTTAGCTAAAACCGAGTGCTTGAAAGGCTGAACGTCCAACTCATCATGTCAGATTTATTATGAGGTTCTGCCAGACCTCATATACTGAAATAAAGTGCTAATTTTAATACTTGCTGTCTTATACAAACATGGTTTGACTGCTTACTAATGTCATTTCTAAATACGATTATAGCATATTAATGTTTCTGTTGGAAAATGCTAGACCAAAAATACTGCGAACAAAGGTTAAAAGAAGGGTAACCTCTTCAGTTGACTAGAGTGACAAGACTGACATTTATCTAATGGGCTTCATTCAATCTCTATCAAGCATTAAATCAGCAGAGTCGGGTTCAGTGTAAAGGGGTTATAGGTTAATAGGCGTTTATCCACCTTAATCTTTATTGTGCTCGAAAGCAGTTTACCTATGATAACACCATCACAGTAATAAGCTATCACATTGACCGATAAGATAATTTTTTTTTTTTTTACTTTGTGTTCTCTACAGCCGTGGAGGATTTGCAGACTAATTTATTATGAGCTTTAGTGAAGCTGTTTATGCTCAGAGAGATAAGGCTCAGATTAAACGCTGTCCTTTATCAGCATGCAGCACATTCAAAAGACACTGTTTCAATTTAATTAATTGCCCACAAGACAAGGTGCAAGGCAATTATTTTCCATACTTAGACATTTGTGTGAAAATAAGGACAGTAAGTGGGAACATATCCAGGAACAGAGGTCTTTGTTTTGCCTCTGGTTACGTCTCAAAATCTACTGATCTGTCTACCTATACAGCTTTTTTTAGGCATCAGATGAGTCAGCTGAGCCAACCTGGAACACGCCTCTGAAATCCAAAATGCAGCTCTCTAGATTGAGAGACATAAGCTGTCTGAAATCGTTCACTCATTCACTAATCCCTACATAGTATATTGTGGTTGAGTGCACAATATCAGCAAGGAGTGAACTGAATTAAGAGAGTAAATTCAGACACTTACTTAGCCATTGATCAAGGTAAGTTGAGTTGGGCTACTTGAATATGACCCTAGAAAATAATTTATGAATGCCTGTCAAATGACCCATTGCAACATAGAAAACAATTAGCCTAGAAAACAGACCAACACTGCAACAATATTAATGAATATATCATTAATCTTCTCATACAGACTAGTTGGATAGCTGACATATTTTAGGTTTTCTATCTTCTAGCTCTTCTCTCTTTCGTCAGGGCTTCTGAGCTTATTTATCACTCAAAAGTTTTGTGTGCAGCTTATATAGAAAAATATTAACAATGTAATTCGAGGCCATTTTATTATAGGGTATAGTTGTAGTTACTGTTCTTGGTGTAAATGAACTGTTCTAACTTTTGTTTTGATATTGTGATATGAAACTAGGGCCAGTATTTTGCCATGGGTAATGGTGAAATATCCAGTTCATTAGTTAATTAGTTAGTTGGTTATACTTCATTGTCCTTTTTAAAGGAAATTTGTCTTACAATACAATACAATGCATATAATGACCACAATTATCCAACATTATTATAAATCTAACAACTGAAAATACTTGTATAAAAAAAAAAAAAAAAACTTTGTACTGATTACCTTTACACAATAGTACACTTCTCTGATGGCAGAGAATATAAAATATAAAATATGCATTAAATACATATAAAGTATTTGACTGCTCAATGACGCATTGACCAATTAGAAGTATTCTAGAGCCGTGCAAAAAAAAAATTAAATTCACAAAATACTATTATTAATACCAAGTATATTAAGAATATTAATACAAATGATAATAAAGACAATGCATAGCATAAACACAGAGTTTTCATTTAAAGACCTGAGCATAAGCACTTGTAAACGTCAAGAGCTAGTCATATGAGCATCTGAATGAACCAATCCAGCGCACAACAGCTTAATTAGCAATACTGAGTCTGAAGATGCATTTCTCAACTAAACTATGTCCTTCACTTCAAACACACTCTCTTCAGACAACGCAGCTGTTTAAATAACCATAACGTGTGGGATGCTGCTGCACAAAAAGTTTATCAAAGGAGTAAATGATGTACATAATTCAATCACAATATAATCGCACATTAAAACAACACCATTTTAAATGCCCCCTTTCTTTCTCTAGTATTTTGTTGGGGTGACTGGTGCAGTGGTCTTGGCCTGGAGACAGCACATGAACTTTCATAAACCTACCTGGATGATGTTCAGCTGAAGGTGCGGCCCCTTCCGAGAAGACTGCTGCTTTTAAAAGGTGAAAATGCGATGGCTTTGCCTGTGCCCTAACAGAGAAAAAACACCAGCAAGTTTTCTTGGAAAAAAACAAATGTGTTCGGGCTTTAGACCTGCTGACAGTAATCCAAGTGACTCTTCTTGGTTGTCGTCTTGGGTTTCGGGACGAGACGCCGTGCAGCGCGTCTGAATTTCCAGCACCAAACACACACGCACACACGGCTGTTTCACTCTCAGCTGTCTGTCTCCAGCTCCAGCAGACAACAAAAGTCCACCCTTTACCGTAGTGCGTCAAAGAAGAGCGCATAAAATAACGAGCGTGCGTTTAGTACGCGCGTTTTATTTATCGGACTTAGAAACGTTTAATAATATTTATGATTTATTAGTCTTGATTATAGAGCTTTATATCTAAGCTTTCTTGTTTGGTCAAATTTATTAGCCCTAGTTCATTAAATTTATTGATACATAAAATGTTGAGAGAGCAGGCTGTGACTTTACTGTGATCTTTATAGAGATTTTTTTTTTCTATAAGGCCTTTTTAACGTGTTATTTTCGTACCATTAGATAGCCTATTGTTATAGTTTTCATTAATATTTCGAAATAGTTTTATATATTTTCTGTTTTCATTTTATCTTTTGTTAAAATTTTACTAATTTTGCTGTTTTTGTCTTTTTTTTTAACATATTTTTATTCTTTTTGTTTTGTTTTAGTTAACTATAATAACCCTGGGAGATATATCTGTGGAAAAATAACTGCAATTAATTAACTAATAATAACTTATTACAGACTAATAACTAATAACAGACATTATTATATCATCAAAAGCATGTAGTGTATCAACCAGATTCCTTGTAAACAACTTTGTTTTCAGGTAGACTGATTAGAAGTGTGCTTTTATTCTTTAAAATTGCCTAAAGACAATCAAATTAGAGTTTACAAGACTGAAAAAGTGTATTCCAGTTTTCTGTGCAGTGTACATCAGATGGTCAGTAAATGGTCAGACTGAGGCCGAGACTACCGCCAGTGTGTCCTTGAGCAAGTCACATAAACCCAAGATGCCTGAGAGGGATGCTATTTACTGATGTGTCAACAGAAATCACAAATATACTATTCAAATGCTAGTAAAAGCAATCAGTATGAATTTTTGACATTATACTGCTTTTATCAGCCTTCAAATGATTAGTGGAATCATTCTAGGTAGCAAAATATTATGTGGATATGAGTTTGAAATATGGATTTTTTGTCTGTGTGCATTCTCACACACGTTGCAATAGAGGTGTTGGGGTGGTGTATGAGGCCCAAGAGAGCCACTCACTTACAGGGTAAATGATGGATTTTTGGTGGGAGCATTCGAGTGAGTCTGCTATTGCTGATGTTGGAGTTTTAACGCTAGATACGTCATCATCATCACTTACAACGAATGCTGATCAGAGTTTTTAGAAAGGAGTTATGAACATTTAAGAAAACAGTGTCTGAACACCAAGGATTTTTGGTGATGTTGAAGCTCACAGTTCTTAGTCATTAAGAAGACGCATGAAACATTTAGACTCTAATCTCATGTCATATTAAGTTTTGATGTCAAAATTGATTGCCCCCAGCTGGTTTGAAGTGGGACATGCATATGGACCACTTGGGGTTATCTCAGAATGGTGACAGCAAAAAATTTCAGCTCTGTCTTCGGTTCTCATGGTAACAGAGGCAGGAAAAGTGACGCACAGCAAAGCGGTAGAGAAGAATGACAGCGGAGGATTATGCACCAGCATGAGGCATAAACTGCTATTATAGCAACTAGCAAAAGAGTCAGGTTGTCAACTTACATTTCTTGGCTTGTCACCCTGGCAAACAGTTGTTATTAAAGGAAAAATTGCACAAGCACTAATGTTAGTCACATATCAGACTCACCTTAGAACTCTGCATTAATCAGGTCTGAAGTTCATAATACCGCTTTTTCCAGGGAAAAAGTCATCTCGTCTGAATCAGGAGAGAAATCAAGCACAGTTTACAAGCAAAAACAGTCCAAAACAGTTCTAAACAAATATGTCAGTGGATTTTGATGTGAGAGGACAGCAGGGTATGAACTTTTTTACCTTGGAAGCATTTTTATGGATTATGGGCGGGTATTTTTACCAGAAGCAACTGTTTGCAGTTAAAAATATCGTAATGGATTTGTTTATAACAAACACACAGCTTTTCACTTCACAAGATGTTAATTGATGGACTGGAGTCATGTGGATTAGTTGTGGATGTTTTTATCGACTCTGATTCTGATGGCACCCATTTACTGCAGATGATTCACTGGTGAACAAGTGATGTAATGCTAAATATCATATATATAATGCTTATATATAATGCTTATCCAAATCTGTTGTGTAATCTGATAAAGTAACAATCTACTGTACATCTTGGATGCCCTGAGGATGAGTAAATGTTCAGCAAATTTATTTTTTTGTGTAAATCTATTCCTTAAAAGTTAATCTTCAAAACACTGGTAATTTAAAAACACTGTTAAATGTGAGCTTTAGCAAATTTCAGAATGAATACCTATGTTTATTACTGTAGATGATAATAATAAATTCACTTGCATAATTTAATATGATTGATTTCAGATTTTTAGTATTTTATTTGTAGTTTACAAAATAGCAAATAATTTAAATATTGGCCATTTATTCATCAAATAACATGAAAATAATTATTGGCTTATCATATTGGCCAGAAATTTAATAAGTATGCAACCCTGGTGCCAGCAGCATAAGAATGTATAAAACTCATACACTGCTTATTCAATGTGAAAGGAAGAGCAAGTAATTGAGAGGTGATTGAGAATGCAGGACCATGAATGGGGGAGAAGCAGGAGGGCTGGAATTTGTTCAGAAAAATGGTGCCGCCACACTGATAAGAGTGTGTGATAACGTTGACAGAGGGAGACAGCAGGGGACAAGAGGCAGACATGAGGGCAAGTGATGACAAGCAGCGGCTCATGCCCGCATAAGCTTGCATTTATTCACACACACAGAGACAAAGTGCAGATACCATTTATGCAACTATTTAAAGTCTGAAGACATGTAGGTTATTTTCTTCAGTTCACTGGATCATAAACACACACAATGCTTATGTTCTAAGGTTTAGAGTTTTATACTCTCACTACTGACTTTTTTATGAAATGAAGAATGGGCAGCATATTGTTTTGAACAGTGTTTTGAATTTCATGTTTTGAAAATATACAGTGTTAATGGTTTATGTTTCTTATTTTGGCAGGATAACATACCTACAAAAGCAGGGTCACCATCAGTGGAATCGCTAGGGGTTCTGGGCCCATTGCACACAACTTGCTATGGGGCCTTCTCAAAATCATGTTCTCCCCAGCTGTGACGCCTCTGGTTACCACGATGTAATGCTCCATGCTGCAATGTAAAGTGCTTTTACTTTCTTAAAGGGGTCATATGATGCGATTTCAAGTTTTCCTTTCTCTTTGGAGTGTTACAAGCTGTTTGTGCATAGATAAGATCCCTGAAGTTGCAAAGACTAAAGTCTCAAAACCAAAGAGATATTCTTTATAAAAGTTAAGACTCGACCACGCTCCCCTAAAACGGCTCATTCAAACACGCCTCCACATGTCTACGTCACGGTGTGGGGAGATCTGCAAAACACCACCCAAACGTACACGCAAAGAAAGAGGGCGGGATTTTTATTCTCACTGTAGTATTGTTGCTGCCGCCGGCGCCATGTCCTGGACATGCTGTATTTCGTTGTGAAAGCGAAACTACTTTGTTTGGGCTTCCAAAAGAGGACACAACTAGAAATCAGTGGTTTAGTTGTATTTACAACACTGTTCCAGAACAGTTCAACCCAAATATTCGAGTGTGTGTAGCACATTTTACGGAGGACTATTTCCTGAACCTGGGAGTAGCCTGCCAGCTTTGCTCAAAGACTGTTTCTATAAAGTAGGACAATTCCAACTTTGCAAGGACAGTCTGGTGCTTCTGACTCACAGCCTGTAAGTATGTTTTCATATTTAAAGAATTTGCCACTGACTATTCAAACGCGAGTTTTGAGCTGTGTAGAGTAGTGCTTGTTTGTCATTTCTCCGATCACAAATGCAGACATGGTAATGTTTACGCGGCGCGATGCAACGCAACGCATAAAAAGACAGTATAAGTCATTATAATCAGTAATTATGTCCCCACTGGATGCAACAAATGCCTCATTTGTAATGGGTTTTATTGTTTTTGTGTCGTCACACCGGGACACTACAATATGGTAAGGGGCGTAACATTTCCGTCACACGCTTGAGGTATTCAGCCAATCACAATGCACTGGATAGCTGGCCAATCAGAGCACGCCTCGCTTCTCAGAATGATGAGCTTTGTAAAAATCGACATGTTTCAGAAAGGCAGGGCATAGAGGAGCAACAATTATGTACAGTAAGTTGAAAATAATGTGTTTTTTGAACCTTAAATCGCATAAACACATTGCATTACACCAAATACACAAAATAATGTTCTTTTTAGCAACATCATATGACCCCTTTAAAGTCGTGACGAAGTTGTGACGTACATCTGAGTGAAACAAATTATTGAAAAAGAAAAAAATGTAGGGTGGTGGTGGTTCAGTCCATCAGTTTTTGAGTGGATGGAGGCAGAACTGAATGCGAGCATCCAGTCGAATGCAAGAAGCAGGGTTTCAGCAGATTAAATTATTGGAGAAGTCCTGTATTGGGTCACTAGAAAGAATCTGTCATTTCACTGGAAGAGTGAGTTATGATATTTTGATTAAGAATAATGAGATCAAAACAAATAGTAAAAAATGAAATAAGTGTTGTGTTGTTCAATAGCATGTACAATATTTAGAAATCAGGGTGAATTTTCAAAAGTAGAAATAGGACTTATCTGAAATGTCTTTGCTAAATTCTTTAAGGTTGTTGCAAATAAATGGATATTAAGATGATTCAATGTGTTGTCTAACTAAAGCAGTGCCCTAGAAGTCAAAACAGTAAATGTCATCATGCTCTGTCAACAATAAATTTGTATTGTCATAGTTAGTACAGAGATTGGCTGTAAATATACAATCTTTTTACATAACAATGCATTTTTACATAACCCCACACGCCTCTGTGTTTTTCTCTCTCTCTGTATTGCACAAACTCAAATACACAGCCCTCTCTAGTTTAATTGAGTGCAGAGGACAAACACTTAGGAGACACAGCAGCAGTCTAAAAGCATCCAGTGTGAGACGTTTCATAAATGAGTGTAATCGTGGCCATATGGCAGCTTCTGAGAGCCTGAACCACATGTCTGGAAAAAATATCACTGACTCCTCATTTCACACAGCTCTGCCAGCCCAGTTCTCCTGAATCCACTTCATACCTGTTATTTATTTATTTATTTTATTTTTTATTTTTTGCACATCACAGTGTGCCTGATGTGTACGTGAATTCAGACACATGAATTCTACATGAATTTTTAATGAAGACAGATCACATACAAAAAAAAAAAAAAAAAAAACTACATACAAAATAGGACACAAGAAGTTTCCTTTAAATAAAATGCATTCTGTACATTGCTAGAACTCAGCTGACTGAAGTGTATATGCAGATGAGATTGTGGGAAGATGAGCACTGCAAAAAAAAAAAAAAAAAAAAAATACACCTACATTTTCCATAAACATTGAACAAATAGGTTTTGATTGAAGAACCGGTGCTCTTTTGATGTGGCTGACCAAAGCTAGACAGGTTTAAGAAGAAAAATCAATGCCGTGATCTCTGGAGATCTTCCTATAATCATATCTTGTTCACATCATGTCTTGAAGCCTCAGACACCAATTCCACATAATCTTTATCACAGCCTTTCTTATAGCTCTGTATTCTCCTCAAAATAGCTATTTTATCACAACAAATTTCTCTTTTCATTGCCTTTAGCATGTCGTAATTTTTACAACCTTTTATAGGAGTGCTATAGATGCAGTCAGTCATAAATTTTCATGTCATTGCTAATTATGCCATCAGTCACAGCATTCCTAATGTACTGTTTACTGGTCCAAGCCCAATGTTTTCTCAAGCCTCGCAACTTGCAGCCTTCTATTTCAGCACTCGACGTTATCAAGTAGAAAATAAAACCTGAATGCAAGCGTACAAAATTGAAATAATAATCGCCATAAAGCAGAGCGGCTTGCAATTTATGACCGCATTAAAACACTGTGGCACACCAGATGAGTGATTTTTATAAGGAATTTTCTTTAATCCATAGTTGTGAACAAAAGAAGCTGTTCAGCTCAGAGAACTGCAACAACAGCAGGGTATCTTCATTTAGGTTTATTCTGCCTTCACCCTGTTACTGTAGAAGGAGAACAGAGGCAATAGAGAGGAAAAAAGGGAAAAAGAAGTAATTAAATGAAACAGGAAATTTGTTTTTATGTCTTCAAATCAGTGTTGAGAAAAATGTAAAATTTAAGAACTGGCTCCCTTGCTTTCATCATTGTGAATTTGAATGGAATCGGTCACACCCACAGGATGCAGAATTGGAGTGACAGGAAGATCCATTCTAGTTAAAATTACAGTCATATGAATCTCTTTTCAGTTTATTTTACTTCATTCAAATTGCATCCTGTTTGCTACCTCAAATTCAGTAACTCAATAAACCCATTTCAAATAGAGATCCTTTGTCTCATTGTGCTGCTCCTAAAATACTTTGACATGTTTTTCTCTAGCTTCACAAACTCTATACTACACCAAGTCTCTAGCAAGTTGCCATAAGCTTCCTCCTTACTATCTGTCCTCAGATTCTTCACAGAACACTCTATGTTTCAATATTTCCCCTGATGTTACTGCATAGATAAAGCTTCCACAGAGAGCTGTGCTGTTTGCTAAATATTAAGTGTGCTAAATATTAAGTGGGGACAAAAGCTGCAAGTTGCACTTAATGCAAATGTGTTAATTTCATTCTAAACATGTTTTACTGCTGTTGTATTATGGAATGAAGAGTTTCTAATGTTACTGTGAATGAATTCTAAAGAGGAAACAGATAAACAAACAACACACAAACAGCACACCCACATCCACAACCAAAGCAACAAAATACACATGCCACATTTTTCCGGGATTCATTATCCATAAACCTTTCCCATAGAACAATCAATAAATGTGAACTCAGAAAAGCAGGTTCCCACTGGCAAAATTTGAGTATTTGTGCATGGGGATAGGATGTTTCTATAATGATAATTCTATAATGAAATAAGATAGGATATATATTAATGATAATTCAAAAGAATTGAGGATGTTTTTTGCACACATTAATTGCTGGAATAATTCTCCTAAATTACCATTCAGAGTTGAGGGAGAAAACATTGTAAACAGCTCCAATGCAAATGAAGGAAGAATAGAAGTGGATCAATGGGGAGAAAAACATCCCCGCTGCTTGATAAATTAGGTGAGAATTCTTTCCTCATTTATCGCCAGATGGTTAATGTTGCCATATCAGTTGGCGTGCTGTTCAGAAATGATGGGATGAGGTGCACCTAAAGCCAGCCGAGCGATATGCAAACTGTCTCGAGAACGGAGCTCAAATTGGATATTTATGATGTATTTATTGTATCTTGGCATTGTCTCGGCGAGGTAATCTTGTAGCGAGATAGCACATTTCACAGTGATAATAAGAGCATCTATTATCTGTGCGCATGATGGATGGAAGTAGTAAAAAAGAAAGCAACTCCTATAGCTGAATGAATTAGAGTAAAGCCCTTTTGGCTGCCATGCAAGATTCTGGCACTGAATCTTCCTCTTCCTCTCTCGTCCTTCTCTCTCTCATTAAAAGCAAACTGCTGTTCTCCACAAAGAGAGCAACATTCACACACTGATTCAAATTCACACTTTCACATGCATGCACAGGGGTGCACATTATTATTTTACAAGCAGAAAATTAGGTTCTGGCCACAGTTTATTTTCTTAACACCTCTCACCACAGGCTGCCCTGTCTGGAGAAAATTACACATGTGCAGAAGTCTCCAGCTTTCTATATTCAGAAGACCTTTTTTGTAACTTTTTCTGACTAAAAACACTTTAAAGGACATTTGCAGTAGCTGATCTGACTTAAACATGAAAAATACTTTTATGTTTAACTCAATTTAAAACCAGTTCATATATTTCCACACGAGTACAATTTCTATCCGTCCTTTTGTAATAATCAGCTTTAAATATAATAATGGCAAGTCATTTTTGTACAGTGCATTTTTATAGTTCATTAATCTTGGAGAGTGTAAGCGCAGAATGGTAAATCTGTTTTCTGCAGTGAAGTTTCGGAAATAATGTAATTGCCTCTCTACATGTGTTCTGTCACCACTGTGCCTTTCCCTTTGCTCCATCTCCACTGTCCAAAATAATGATTCCACAGCAGATCATTATTACTTGCCCCCAGCTGTCTCTGTCCCCTTCTGCATGGACACAGTCCAACAGCATGTCCACCAATCACCAGCTGTCCCCTTCTCTGACTTCAGATTGTCATGTTGATTCTAAACCATCTTTTCCCTACCAAAACCCTTTTAAAAACCCTCAAATCCAAACCGAGATCAATGAAAACTTCTTCTTTACACCCAAATGGCTAAACCATCGCTGATGAATGTCCTGCACCAATGGCAACTCTCATTCATCTCCCTGTACCCCCCTATCAGTGTGCCGACACTCTCGCTTCTTCTGCTGATTTCTATTATTATTCGAAACAGACAGCCTTCATATCTCTGCTACATGAGCCAAGGGAGTGCATCAGCCTGTCATCTACTCGTTCTCGCTCCTTCTCTCTCCCTCTTTCACTCTCTTTCAATCTCTGTCAGTGATTGGCAACTTGCTGTGGGGTTGTGTCAGGCCGGGTAGAGCATAGCACCGGGTGCTGTTGTGTGGATAGAATAACTGCACCCCAGGCACAGAAGGTGATTAATATGAAACAAAGCCTGTGTGCTGTGGCTCCCGAGCATCAGCCTTTACGCAGTTCGGGCCTGGTTAACAGGTCCCCTGTGATACAGAGAGAGAGAGAGAGAAAGACTGAGCGAGAAGACAGAGAAGAGCTGTCATGAGGAAGGTCAGTGGACCAACAGGGGCATTAGTCAAAATCGCACACAAAAAAAAAAAAAAACTGAAATAAAACTGCAATTGGAAACTTTTATGCAGATTTTAGGCTTCAGACAAAGACAAACTTAGTACATGCCACTTGATTGGTGAATTTTTCGGAATTCTGTGTCATGGTTCTCTAACTGCAAGAATAAGTGGATCTGAGCGGACGTTTTAAATTCATCCCGTGTGACACGCTCAGGCGGTGGATTGTGGGATTCACAGCAGACTGTGGTTGAGAGCATATAAGGTTGAGAAAAACTCAACTTTATGCAAATGTCAGAGAACTGTCAGGCAGCAGCCAATCACTGTGAGATACTGGCTGACGTCTATCATGAGCATTTCCAAATCTACCGAATAGCGTGCTGCAGGATGACGTATTTTTGTAGCCCAAACCATAAGTTAGAAACAGAGTTAGCAAGATCTCTTTGAAAAAAACCCAATGGGATTTTTTCATTGGCTTCTGACATATGATGAAATCGCATCATATGGCATATGATGCGATTTCAATTTTTCCTTTCTCTTTGGAGTGTGACAAGCTCTTGGAGCATAAAGAAGATCTGTAAAGTTGCAAAGACCAAAGTCTCAAATCCAAAGAGATATTCTTTATTAAAGTTAAGAGTCAGCCACACCTACCTTAAACGGCTCGTTCTAACACGCCCCCCACATCTCTACGTCACGATGTGGGAAGATTTGCATAACACTGCCCAAATGTATACGCAAAGAAAGAAGGCGTAACTTTCTCACTCTATGTTGTTGCTTCCGCCGGCGCCATTGTGGAGAGACGCTGTGTGTTTGGATGCGAGTAAAGAGGACATAAGAAATCTGTGGCTGAGTTTTATTTACAACACTGTCCCAGAGCAGTACAACACAAATATTGGAGTTTGTGCTGCACACTTCACGGAGGATTGTTTTCTGAACATGGGAGAGTACAAGGCCGATTGTGTGTAACCGGTCCTATTCACCCCGGTCCGAGCGAGATTCGAGCTGCGGTCTAAGCTCGGGAGACGGGCGCTAAGAGTCACTAGATCAGGGGAGTGAGGTTTACTGGCTTGCCGGACACCACGGCTGTTACATGTAGAAAGACTTTTACTCAAAATTGGGGCAGTTCCAACCTTACAAGGACAGTCTGGCACTTCTGACTCACAGCCTGTAAGTAACGTTACGTTTTATTATTTAAAAAATCTGATTAATTCAATTCAGATTGAACTTACTATTCAAACGCGAGTGTAAGTAGTACTTGTTGTTTGTGTTTCTCCGATCACAAATGCAGACATAGGGTTATGTTTACGTGACGCGATGCAACGCGATGCGTAAAAAGACAGTATAAGTCATTATAATCAGTAATTATGTCCCCACTGGATGCAACAAATGCCTCGTTTGAAATGGCTTTTAATGTTTTTGTGTCATCGTGGGGACGCACCATCATATTATGGTGAGGGGCGTAACATTTCCATCACACGCTTGAGGTATTCGGCCAATCACAACGCATAATTGGATCACTGGCCAATCAGAGCACACCTCGCTGTTTCACACCGATGAGCTTTGTAAAAATCGACCCGTTTCAGAAAGGCGGGGCGTAGAGGAGATAAAATAATGTAAAATATGTGGAAAATAATGCGTTTTTTTTTTTTTTTTTTTTTTTACTTTAAACCACGTAAACACATTGCATTACACCAAATACACATAAGAATGTTCTTTTTAGCACCATCATATGACCCCTTTAACGGATTAGAGCGTTTACTGCACACGGTTGTGGTCTGGCAGTGCGCTCCAGGAGCCGTGTGCAAAGCCAATAGAAGGCAAGCCTGCAACCATTAGCCGAAAAAGTGTAACGGTTAATGCTAACGCTTCCGGTCCCGGTCTGCCAGTACATGGGAAAGGAGACCAGAGGCTGTTTTTTTTGAATGGATGTCAATGGAGGAGAGGCTTCACTACGCTGAATAAAACAGCTTTTTAGAGAAAGCAGCTCATCATTTAATGATCATGTTTTACACTAAACAATACTTTTGGATTGAACTATTTTTAGAGTTTACCAAGAAAAAAATGCTTTTATAAGAGAAGTCACTGACTTTTTGTGACAGGTGGGATTCAGCTTATGGCACTTCTCATTCATTCCTATGGTATCCGTAAACAGCGACTGAGTGTTTTTAATTTTTTTTCAATGCTTTATTTATTCAATGCCACAAGAACAAGGAGTATTACATATTCACATGATCACGGCAACTGAGTGTAGCCAAAGTCCCTTTTAAGGAAAGTCCGTTCACTCGGCCGCCATATTTGCAACGCCTCCGGGCAGCTCAAACAAGACCAAGAGCAAGTTTGGTGTATTTTATTATTTTTTTTTTTAATAGTTTTTTTATTTTTACCAAGTTTGGTGTAGCACAACTCTGACTGAAATTCAGTGACGTCAAGGCTGTAATGTGATTGGTTATTAAGGCTCACGTGATCCAAGTTTGTCGTTACGCTTTCTCCAATAGTAAGTAATACAGACCCTCTCATCTCCATATAGTAAGAAAATCTCTGCCGTGTGTCTGCATCAATGCAGCGATCGTTTCTGCTGCTCGCGCTGAATTAAAGTGACAGCACATTGTTCTTTATGAACCGCAGGATTGCTTGTAAAAGATTTAAATGCGAAAGAAAAGGCAGTAGACCTGACTTTCTGTCAGTGGTAAGTTTTAATTTCGAATGTTTGTGATAATGTAAGAAAAGTAGTTTAAATGTTTTGTCACTTGCTTGAGCAAACTTAATATCTAAAATCTAGAAGTAAATGCAAAAGTAAAAAGCATTGAATAATGTGTTTCTTATATTTATTGTATTTAAACACATCTGTGAAAGATTGTATTACTGTACTGCGTAAAAAAAGAATCACAATGCTGAAAAAGCATTTTAAGTAACAATGTTTGGATTTGAAATCAAAATAATGGATAAATGTTGTGTTTGTAGTAAACAGCCATGGATCAGGAGCAGACTCCTGTGTGAAAGTCCACACTTAAAATAAATAAATAAATAAATAAATATTTGGCCTAACTCAAAAAAATAAGGCTATTTATTAGTTAAGCCTATCACAATCAACTTAAGTTAACTCAACTAGCAACGACAACTTAAAAACTTTAGTTCATCTAATGAATAAAAATCAGTCTACTGAGTGTTAAAAGATCTGTCAGTGCAACCAAAGATTTTTTAGCATTTAGCAATGCTAATCTTTTTTAACAATCTTCTTTCTTTTGGATTTGTTTATTTTCAAAGCCTTCTACATAATATGGGTAGTATTTGCCTCTTAAATCTAAAAGCATTATGCTGATAGACAAATGTATTAAACAAGTTGCAATGAGATGCACATGTACAGTACCTCGGCACATGATTCTCAAACATGGTGAGGATAATCAAATTTTAAATCAGTAAAAATATGAACTGTGATCCACATGACAGCTAACTGACAGTGACAGCAGCAGCAGCATAAATTAAGTCAGTAAAATTTAAAACAATGATAATATTTAATAGTAGTGCTGTCAAAGTTAACGCGTTAAAGCAAATTCATTTTAACGGCACTAATTTTATTAACAGCGCGCATTTTGTGTTTGACCCGTGGCCTAACCCATACTACTATAGTTGGAGAAATGGAAATGGGTGGAGATGCTGACAGTGTTGCCAACTTAGCGACTTTTCAGACCACTTTAGCAACTCTTTTTTTTTTTTTTCCAAAAAGCGCCTAGCGACCAATCTTTATAGGGTTTGCCCAAACCTTATTTAGTTTCTGAGACTCGCCGGTACTGCCGCGCGAGCGCGAGGTCTCTCTTTCCTGCTGCGCACACACCTCTTTCTCTCTCTCCGCGTCTGCTCTGTTCAGCGCACGGATGAGAGGAACAGCGCTTTCAGTTAAAACAGATATTATGTTGCCTCTCTAATCAAATCACAGCACAGCTATTGTCTTTATCTTATGTATAGCCTATCTGATTTTATCAGACGATGGCTGGATTATAAATCAGGATTTTTGTGCTGATTAACATCTTGGAAGGGAGAGCTGGTTATTTAGTCCTATGGGTCGCGTTTCAGTCACTATTTCATATTCATTCCATTGTCTGACAACAGAAACAGTAAAATATATAAATGAAAACAGTTTTATTGAGAATTTAGCTGCATCAAAATACAGGATATGGGCACAGAAAGGCAAACAAATGTAATAATAAATAATAAATGTACATTTTGCATGTTCAGAAGAAGTGAGATGCCCTGTCCTGCGAAAATGTAAACAGGTTTGTGTAAGTAAATTGTTCAGTGCAAAGAAAGATTAAATTATCGATTAAATAGCGATTAATCGCAGGTTAACTCATGACAATCATGCGATTAATCGCGATTAAATATTTTAATCGATTGACAGCCCTATTTAATAGTAAATAACATAAAATGTTTTCAAGCTGCAATGCATGCTGGGAACTTGTGCAATATTGTTCAATGTAAAATTGTTCCCCTTCTAGGGAACTCAACGCTGCCTCCTGATGGACACTTTGGGGAATGCTGTCTGTGTGACTGGTGCCTGAAGCATGCGTAAAACAACTCCAATCCTATTAGTCCACGTGGCCAGTGACGTCATAGGCGGGTACCCGAAAGTATAAAAGGGCACCTTCTGAATACGTCACCAACTTTTGTTGTCTTCGGAGCCGTATGTCTGTTGAACGTGTGTGAAACATCATCCTGGTGAGTAAAGCAGCGCTTTGAGGAATATGTGCCTCCATGTTGGGATTCTAACACTTGAGGGCATATTCTAACCTTTTCGTCTTTGTCTCGGCGACCACGCGCTCTTTGTGATGAGTCACTTTAATGCACTCGGCTCGCATTTGTTCCTATTCCCGAGAGATGCTGGGAGAAAAACGCCAGGCGTTTATGACTGGGTTTGGTTCCCCTTGGGCACAAGCTCTCTCAGGTAAGCGCTGAAGTCTTGTTTGGAATCTGCTGTCTGAGGATAGCTGTGTTCCAGCTCGGAGACTGCTCCCCCCTTGTGGGGTCTTTAAGTAGTGTTCTCCTTGAGCCCTTGCCTAGACTGTGCTGTCTCCCCTGTTCGGGTTTTAAGTAGATGGCCCACTTCATGGCCTGGGCAAACTTCAGCCTTATCTGAAGGAAAGGCTATTTGATAGCTGTGTCCAGCCACCTAGTGTTTTGACCGTTGCTTGCATCAGGCTTTGATCTGGACTAGTGGGTTTTATGTGTTCGCTGCTTAGTGAATCATTACTATGGTCTGGATCTTCCTATTGTGAGCCTCTGGTCAATATATCTGTAAAGACTCGCTAGCCGACTGTGGGACTGACACGGATTGGGGACCTCCTTAGTATAGCCACCTAAGGGTGGTTATATTTCAGCCATTGCCATGGCAGGACGGGTTTACTTGGATACAGCTTTCTTTGGCTAGCTGTGTTTGTTAATTTGCCCTTTCCTGGAAGCGTAGCTATCTGAGGATAGCTATGTGCTAGCTTGGTGATTGCTACCCTGCTTAGGGTTGTTAAGTAGCGGTCTCCTTAGGCCCTGCCTAGATAGTGCTGTCTCCCCTTATAGGGTTTATAATTGGACAGCCCCACTACTGGTGGTCTTGGCAGTTGCAGTGGTCCCCTTTCCTAGAGCCTAGCTATCTGAGGATAGCCATGTGCTAGCTCGGTGATTGCTCCCCTGTCTAGGGTTTTTAAGTAGCAGTCTCCTTGAGCCCTTACCCAGACAGTGCTGTCTCCCCTGCTAGGGTTGTAAGTAGACAGCCCACTCTCCGTGGTCTGGGTAGTTTCAGTCGGTTCCACCTCTGATAGCCCTTCCTACACACATAGCTATCTGAGGATAACTATGTGCTAGCTCAGTGACTGCTCCCCTTCCTAGGGTCTTAAGTAGCGGTCTCCCTGAGCCCTCGCCTAGATAGTGCTATCTCCCCTGCTAGGGTTGTAAGTAGATAGCCCACTCTTGTGGTCTGGGCAGCCTCATAGGAGGGCTTACTGCGGTTTTTCAGGCTAGCTGTGTGGGACCAGCTGCTGATAGCTCAGTGATTGCTCCCCTTCTTAGGGTTTTAAGTAGTGGTCTCCTTGAGCCCTATCTAGACAGTGCTGTCTCCCCTGCTAGGGTTGTAGATAGACAGCCCACTCTTTGTGGTCTGGGTAGTCTCAGTCGGTCTCCTTCTGGTAGCCTTCCTAGGTGCATGGCTATCTGAGGATATCTATGTGCTAGCTCAGGGACTGCTCCCCTTCCTAGGGTTTTTAAGTAGCGGTCTCCCTGAACCCTTGCCTAGAGTGTGCTATCTCCCCTGTTAGGGTTGTAAGTAGATAGCCAACTCCTGTGGCATCCTCATAGGAGGGCTTACTGGGTTTTTCAGGCTAGCTATGTGGGACCAGCTGCTGATAGCTCGGTGATTGCTCCCCTTCTTAGGGTTTTATGCAGTGGTCTCCTTGAGCCCTACCTAGACAGTGCTGTCTCCCCTGCTAGGGTTGCAAGTAGACAGCCCACTCTTTGTGGTCTGGGTAGTCTCAGTAGGTCCCCTCCTGTTCTACTATTCCTAAAATCCATGTTTATGTTAAGCATACACGCTAGCTTCTGTGCGCTTTCTAAAATCCACATTGTGGTAAGTGTGCACGCTCGGCACCCTGCGCACTTTTCTAAAATCCTGTATGGTATGGGTTACGCGCTCGACTTCGTTCTCATTCTCTGAGTGGGTTCTGGCCCCAGTTCACTTTGGGCCCCACTCCACTTATGTATCTCTGGCGATACTTCTGAACAGGGCTTCCTCTTGTTTTAAGAGTCATTCTGCTGAAGCTTTCACTCTTCAGAGCTCCGTCCTTGGGAGTAATATGAGTCTGTAGGCTCTTTCTTTGAGCCTCACTAACTGCCTCTGGCGTTGAGTGTAGCTAGGTCTCCTCTCGCTTTAGAGAGACGTTATGCTGAGACCTCCCCTGTTAAGAGTTCCCCTACCAAGATGGAAGGCTTCCTAGGTACATGGCTATCTGAGGATATATATGTGCTAGCTTAGGGACTGCTCCCCTTCTTAGGGTTTTTAAGTAGTGGTCTCCCTGAGCCCTTGCCTAGACAGTTCTATCTCCCCTTCTAGGGTCTTAAGTAGATAACCCACTCTCTGTGGTCTGGGCAGCTTCACAGGTAGGTTTACCAGGGGTTTTTAGTTTTTGGTCCTGTAGCCCCTTCCTAGGGATATAGCTTCTGAGGATAGTTATGTGACTGCTCCCCTTCTTGGGGTTTTTTTAAGTAGCGGTCTACCTGAGCCATGGCGTAGGCAGTGTTATCTCCCCTGTGGGGTTTTAAGTAGATAGCCATTCCCTTGGTCTGGGCAGCTCTTTAGGAATGTCCTTTTTCATAAGACTCTTTGGATATAGCTATCTGCGGATAGCTGTGTCCTAACTGGGATTGTTGGTAGCAATCTTGAGAACTCCTCTAGGCTTCCAGTCTCTCAGTGGTCTTATGTATCTGGCTACTATCGCTCACGCAGCATAGCTATCTGAGGATGGCTGTGTTCTTAGCTTGGTTAGGGTGTTCAACCTTATCTGGTATCGGGCTCCCTCATTTTACCAAGTTATGTGAGCGGCCCGAGGCGTCAGTGGCTTGGTGTGGTTTGGTGTATGTCTGTCACCTATTTGGTGCTCTCTCACCAGGTGGACAGGCATGCACCTCGGCATGGCGTGATTGTATATCGTTCCCCAAAGTGTCCACCAGGACGCAGCGTTGAGTTCCCTAGAATGGGAACGTCTCGGGTTACTCATGTAACCATGGTTCCCTGAGAGGGAATGAGACGTTGCGTCCCCTCGCCATGCCTTCAGCCTGCCTGTTTACGTCTCCTCAGACAACGGAGTTGGTGACGTATTCAGGAGGTGCCCTTTTATACTTTCGGGTACCCGCCTATGGGTGGCCGTCACTGGTCAAGTGGATCAAAAGGATTGGAGTTGTTTTACGCATGCTTCAGGCACCGGTCACGCAGACAGCGTTCCCCAAAGTGTCCACCAGGACGCAGCGTCTCGTTCCCTCTCGGGGAACCATGGTTACATGAGTAACCCGAGACCTTTGTTCAGATGACTCAATTTGAAAAGTTGGGAGAACATTTGGATATGTTGTGAACAAATACATGAGTATCTAAGTAAGGTAAACAAAACAACTTTTGCTAGTTACATTTTTAGAGTATTTTTGTTCAGTTCACACAAAAAATTAAACTGACTTCTCCTACTAAAAATTCTTTGTTCAGGCTACTTTTTCTACATTGGTTAGTAGAACTTTTCGAAAGTTGGATTTTTTACAGTGCAGTCAGTGCAGCTTCTGCACCACTTACGTACCGCACATGGACTGCATACGCACTGCAAACGGAGTATCTGTGTGAACCCGGTGTAAAAGGCCCATCTCACATGCAGCTCATGAAATCAGGCTTGTGCTGTGTGTAAACTATTGTGCAACAATTGCACGATTGTCAAAACAAAAATGCAGTGCATGATAAACTGCATTTTTTCTTTAGGTGAGATAAATATATATTTTTGAAAAATGTCTAAAAAATGCCCTCCTCCACCCATCAAATTAAAAAATCCTCTCTCACAAGAGTTACCTAAAAGGGGAATTAATTTTCAAAAATAAAATTCAGGCCCTGAATAAATGTCTAAAAATCTTGATTGGATCATCACTATAAATAATTCTACATGATAAAAAGAAGGCTTTAAAAAGATTGGTATCAGTGATCGGATCGGCAGAGACTGCTTTCTGTGAACGGTGATCGGCCTCAAAAATCCTGATCGGAGCACCCCTAGCTTTTGGATTATTGTGAACAATATGTTCTGTGACCAACAAAATGATTCTTAAATGTTTTATTCATCATGATAATCTTCACAAATAAATACAACTTTCATGAATTTTGAAGCTTAAATACAATCGGCAGAAGTAAAAATCTAAATGTAGGCTATAAACGAAGTACACCACTGTTGCATTGCAAGACTTCAGTGTCATCACCATTAAGCTTCCTACATGATGGACCTGGAAGTGCTAAAATGCTTACAAAAATAAGCCACCCCTGCAGCACTCTGATGTGGTGTAGTTCATATATGTGTGAATATAATATTGTTTACATATTAGTTTTTACCATATTTCATTCAGATTTCAAATTTGCAGTTTGGATGCTTTTGTTAGACTGACTGACTTAACAAAAGTGTATTTAATTCTTGACACTGTATCTTTGCTTTGAGCATTTCAAAAATAAAACTTGCTTATTTCCAGCAGTAATCATGTGTATATATGATGATATGGTCTAACATTTTTTTTTTAAGCAGATTATCATTGAGCACTTTTCTCTCAGTACAATGGACACGTACTGTAAATCCTGCACTATTTTCATGTCTCTCTCGAGTCTTGTGTGACAGTGGACTGACTCACTCACTCTTGTTTCACATACAAACACAAATGGTGTCCTTAGTTATTGGTTGTAGGGAAAATGACTTAAGGATGTTAGTATTAATATTACTGTGTTGAAGCATTCATCTTGCTGCAAAGCCAACAGTTTTGTACATTATCTTTAAGATAATATGCTGTTAAAATCAGGTAAAAGACACTTCCAAGTGAAATTAACATGTCATGTCAATGCATTTATTTATTTTGTGAGTAGCTCTGCGTCGGGCTCCTGATCACCTATGCTGCGATAATGACCGGATGACTGTACATACCTACTACAATAACCTTACATCCTTACTGTAATTGTGGTAAGTCGAAATTACTTTCTGCCACAGATACTGTTGATAGAGCTTAACTTTCATTGAACCTGGAACATTCAAGATGTTGTTTTATCTGAACAAAAGTGTAAAGAAAAATGAAGAGCATGATATAACCAGTAATATTTCTTCTCAATAAACAAAGACTTGTTGTGATATTTCCTTTGACAGTAAGTAATGTTTCTCGTCTTGAAATAATGATACATGGTTATGATTCCAACTCGTTTTATAGAGTCATTTCATATTTGAACAGGTACAAAGGCATGAGGGAGAAAGAAATATTTACTTTGAGGTCTGGAGCCTAAATCATCTCCGAAGGCTAAAGACTGCATCCCTTCCAAAGACACAATACAATTTATTAAACCTGACAAGCTGGTTCCACAAATCCTACGTTGTCTGTTTGAGAGCAGAATGAACGTGGGTGAATCAGAGTAACAGAAATTAGACATTACAATGGTGGGCAGCGTAGACTTACAGCATTATACAAGCCACAGAATTGTGTCTGTCCAATGATAACATTAAAAGGAGGGCCAAGCCCAAAACAGCAGTTTAAAGGTTAGGCAAGGCTTTATCATTCATGCAGTCTTAGGGATGCTACTTTGAAAGTGTAGCTTGCTAAGGTATAGCTATAGGTAAGCTACACAATCAAACAGCCATGAAAAAAACTTATACCGTTAAGAACTACACTGAAGGCAGTATATTTTTTATAAAATTAATAAAATTTATACTAAATACAACAAAATACTTTTACAGTTCAAAAACCTATCAGACCTAACATAGTAAAGGAACTTGAATTGGTAAATCATTTTTTGTGAATTTGTTCATTTAAATGAATCGTCCTAATTGAACAGATTCACTAAAATTAATCAGAATGAAGATTGTTTTTGAACTGATTCATAGTGAATAAATGGTCTAAAGTCTTCTTTCTCACTTTCCAGTGCTACATATGAGAGAGAGGATGAACCAATTCACTAGAATGAACCACTACACATGAAAGAAAGAGAGAGAAGAAGAACATTTAGCAGAAAGTCAAACAGTTGTCAGAGCCTCACAACACCTCCAAACACACACATGCGACACAGATACAAGACAGCCACATTAATAAATCCACAATAACTGGAATGAAAAGAGCAATTTAGAAAGCAAACTCACTGGGGCCAGTATAAACTCTTACTCTCTCATTTCGCTCTTCAGCCCTGCTGCCTCTCTCCCATCATCCTCTCTTCATCCTTCATTGTATATATTTTGGCATTTGGCATCAGCACTAGGGAAAAAGTGCTCTCCAACACAATTATGATCAAATGGGCAACAGATGTGTGTGCTATGCGAGAGCATGTACAAAAATCATTATATATGTCATTCTCAGATTGTTTGAGGACATTAAGCCACGGTCTTCCTTACCCTCTCATCTCATGTGCATTTCTAGAATTTGTGTTTTTCTCTCTGGAAAATCAAAAGCATGTACTGAGGGCAGAATTCAACAGCCGCAGCTCTAGAGAGATCGTCAGGCTTACATTTGAGTGTGAGTTTCCATGACTGTTACCACAAGATGAAACCAAATATCAATAATGTCACTGACCTCACCAACCACAAATTGGATTTTTTGAATCCCCTTAGATATTCCTGTGTATAATACCTCCCTATTTCAAAAAGACGATACAGGAAATAATATCAGTGAATTAAAAAGCATAACAAATGGTTGCAAAATGCAGATGAAGATATAAGCATAGCTTAGCTTTGTACATTTGCATGTCCAGTGAGTATTTTTATTTACTTTTAAATTCAATGTTCACTTAGAGGATTTCACTCAACCTTCCTCTCTGCCATTCAGGGTAGTGCCAGACGTTTAAGGGCCCTCTAAGCACAGTTTAAATGTGCTTTTATCTGAGATGCAGAGCTGCACTTCCATTTTTATTTGCGTGGCAAATGGTTCTCTTGACGTGGCCTTCTGCCATCTGTCAGCGTGGCCAGCGTGCAGGACAATAGACTGCATAATTTCATCATTTCGTCCATTTCAAACACCCCACGCAAAGCAAAGTTCTCCATTTCTATCCGTTCATCCATCTTTTCATCTTACTCTGTCCTTCTGTGCATTTCCATTCATTGCATTTCCATTTAATATCCAGTTTGTTCTTTTCACTGACAAAAAGCAGGGGGAAAAGGAGTTGTTTTTCCCCCCTGCTGTAATTCCTCAGTATGTATGCAGGACTTTCTGGCTTCACAAAAGACGTGAGTTGTATATTTAATTATGCATAGATTTCAACCTACTCTAGCACTGCTGGTTTAGAGGGACCAGTTCTGACAGCTCTGATTCACGACATGAGCAACTCCCTTGAACCCCTGCCAGTTAAAAACTTGGTTCTATCTCATCTCCGTACTTTAATGACTTCTCTTTTTTCTGCAGTTGCATGTTCCAGTTGATTGTTTACAATAATTTTTGAAGGCTTAAATGTTGCGCTCAAAGAAATCATAATCTCACAATTAGTCCTAAAGAAAATATCAACTTAAATGTGTCAGGCTCATGAGATATTTTTCTCTTTGAAATTCAAAATAGGCCCATTTTTTGAAGCATCTTAGTCTCAAGAAATAAACACACTCAATAAGCTTAATTATAAGAACACTTTTCCATGCAATTAAATGAAACCTTTTCAACCATTTTGTCCTGTACTTTGTCCAGTACTTTTTAAATATGCATTCATTATAAAGATGCAAAATATATATATAAAAAAAAAAAAAAAATTAAAATTAAAATGTGACTTTGTATCTTTAATTATAAATATGCAAAATACAATGTGAATGTTCAAAACACTTCATCTGCACAGTACACACTACCACAAATTGTATATGTGCACTGCCTATGCTTATAAATATGTGTATATAAAATAATAATGAGTAAATGCTTTCCAACGTGTCTGTGTCTGCCTGGATCTTGTATATTCAGTTATGGCCAATAAAAAAGAAAATAATTCATGTAGTCCCATGCAATACAAATTGATTAAACATCAATTTTACAAATATAGTTGATTGCATGCTCTAATTTAAACTGTGACAAAAATGTTCAAGAATTCATTTTAATTAACTAAATTGAGCATGCAGCAAAAATCCATTTCTGAGTGTAATGAAAATGCAAAATTTGCTTTCAAAGCTTAGAGCACAACAGGGATGATCACAAAATAAAGAACAGCCTGTAATCCACTGCAGACCGGCCTGTCATAACCCATTAAAACACAGGGAGCAGGCCTCTCTACAGCCTGCTCAGAGTTAGCACAAAGATATGTGGTTTAGAAGTGCTCTAAAATCCCAGTAATATGGAGCCTGTATTTATTTATAATCCACCCAGATTCTCATGAGACCTGCTTGAGTTGAACAACATGATAGAGACACAACGGATGGTATCAGACTCTATGCTGATTTTCTGCCAGCACAGTTACATGTCTAGATCCTCACAGAACAGAATTTAGATGCAATAGTCAAAGCTGACCACAGTAATGAGAAACAGAATTTCTAATGTTTAATTAGAGTGTGTGCCTGTAAGCCGTTATTAGACGGTCAAGTTCACAATGTACATTTGCTTTTTTCAAATTTAATTTTTGGACTTTTTGCCACTTTTATTTACTGGCTCAAAGCCAGTCCACATCTCAGACTAAACCAATTTATTTTTTGTGAGATCATGTGAATAGAACAAAACATTGTTTATGTAATAGGGCATAACTATAAATCGTATTAAAAAGTTTTTTGGTTATCTTATTCTTTTGGTTGTCATAACAGTTCTGTTTAGTGCGTTTAATTTTACAGCAATCACACTGCTGTTACTAAATGCTTATAATAAAGAAAATTTCTGTGTTTATTTTATCATTTTATTTGGCCGTGTCACTATGAATGAGGCATGGAGAACATTATCATATTGTATACAAACACAATTATCGCTCAGTTACATTAATACAAAATTTCCACCTTAACAAACAGGCAGTATTAGTCAGAGCTTGGAAACAGTCTTACAACTTCATTAGCATTGCCTCCCATTTGCTTGCCCATTTAATGTGCAAATTAGATGTAAACAGAAACACATGCATTTTTTTTCCTTCATTTTCTTTGGGCCACACAAGCCTAAGCCAGTAATAAGAAACAATTTGAATTGCATTTATTTAATGTAATATTTCATTCATTTTCATATAACAGATGGTGAGGCAGCAACAACCAAGAAGGGCAGAATAGATTCTTCCATTAGCTTCTGATATAGTTTAATTATCTGTTAAACAGAATATGACATGAATCTCAGATCATAAATCTGAAAGTGATTTTAAAAATTACCTAATTGAATGTTAAGTTCACTCACGGAAACAATAGTGATAGAAAGGGTCCTTTATAACCACTGAAGGATAATATCTACTGCTAGCAAGAACTTTTCTTTTGAACTTACTTTATATTGGCCTACTGCACTCAAAGCTAAATTTTAAGATTGATTGTTTTTGGTTCCCCTAAATGTGTTGGGAAATTAAAAAATGAAATGCATGGCTTCTCCTGGGTGGAAAAAAACTTAACACTTTCTTAAGGGCTGCAGTGTATTTTCTCAGACACAGTCTCTAAATGGACATTCAGAGCCACTCCACAACCAATCACTTTCCAGCAGCTCCACTTGTCATTTTCACCCCGTCCTCAGGAGTACGTGATCTCAGCAGAGAGAATGGAAGGCAATGTGAAATGATTAAGCTAATGCAAAAATGCATAGAAAATTACAAACCTGCATGTCTTCATATACCTTTTTTAATTTCTTCTAACATGAGAGATGTTCTCTCATGCTCTTCAAGTAGTTCTTGCGCACTGTTAAAAGTAACTACTGTACTGTACATATTTTCCAGTTTATGAGACCATCTGAGCCACAACTATAAGAAGACCAAAAGAATTAAACCAAGTCAAATGCAGTTGTCTGCTGAACAGTTCCCAGCATGCAGTGCAGTATGAATCCATATGAATAAAGAATCCAAGTCTTGTTAACAGATATGACTGCTTAATATGATGAACAGTTTAGCTAGATAATTTAGGCTTATATTTACAATACATCCAAACAAAGACTGTCAACACATTGAACACATCACATATCTTTTCACAAGACTTGGATTAAATGGCTCAATTCATGTGGATTTATTTTTCAATGCTGTTATAATCCTTTTGGATCTTCTAAATTGTTATTTCCTGGACTTTCGATGGAGGGACAGAAACCTTTCAGGTTTCGTAAAAAAACATTTTAATTTGTGTTTCGAAGATTAACCAAAATCTTAAACTTGGAATGACATGAGGGTGTATAAATGATGACAGAATTTTCGTTTTTGGGTTGAACTATATACTTTCAAAGGGATAGTTCACCCAAAACTGAAAATTACCCCATGATTTACTCACCCTCAAGCCATTCTAGGTGTAAATGACTTCTTTCAGACGAATACATTAGGAGCTTTATTAAAAAATGTCCTGGCTCTTCCCAGCTTTATAATGGCAGTGAAAGGGGGTCGAGATTTTGAAAAAGTGCATCCATCCATCATAAAAAAGTACTCCACATGGCTCTGGGGGGTTAATAAAGGCCTTCTGAATTGAAGTGATGCGTTTGTGTATGAAAAATATCCATATTTAAAACTTTATAAGCTGTAATCTCCGTCTCTGTTGTACATGCGTTCACAGGAGAGTGGCATTTGAACAAATTAAAATTGACGTAATAATAAAACAAAAGTGAACATTTTTTAAGACAATAGTTGAGAGAACCTAAAAATCTAAATTCATCAGGTTGCATTGTTTTCTCAGCAATTTTTTACTGTATACATACTCTTCATTTATTTCCAATTCTGTCTGTTTCCATCTGTATCAGCTGTTTTCAATTACAATATCAAGGTCACGATGCATCTTCATGCACCAAGAGGTTAGATTTCATTACAGCTGCAGAGAGCTGTGATTGTATTCCATTAGACTCCATTACCTTGCACAGGTTACAGAATTCCTAATGAACCAATAAAGCTGTCATTAATGCTGCGAGGTGGGGAGCGAGAGAGGTAACACTCATCTTCTGTCGCTTCAATATTAAATGCGATATCGTGCCAAGCTCCACACGGGCTGTAATGACCAGGTGTCACGGCCTGCAATTATCACCATGGAGATCAGACAACTGGTTTTGCAGACAAGGAAAATTTACAAACACACCTATTAGGTGTCTTCGTTTTACTATCATTCTGATATAATCTCAGCAGTGTGGTTGCCATGGTTAACTCATTAGCAGACCTGGTGAGTGGATGAGGTCCATTGAAGAGAGTTGTGTTCTTACGGCTGTTTACAATTCCCTACAGTCTGATTGGTATCTCCACATGATATGCTGCTGAAAGCATGCATGATCATTACTGAGTGCTTCCGCTCATCATGGAGACTGAAACATACTGGACGCAGCTTGCATGCGTGATGCAATTGTCAGCCATATTTAATAAAGAGCATGCTGAACACCATGAGGGAGCCAAATCCCCAGACATCTAAATGACAGAACCTATCATTTCAAACATCCTCGCTCAGGTTATGCTAGGCTCAAAACATCAAGAAACCTGCGCTATATACAAGTGCCTGAGGACTTATAGAGAGCTTAAGGGCTTAGAGGCACAGAAGATGGCTTCAGGTCCTCTCAGCCAGAACAGTGTTTCAACACAAACTCCTGCTGGCATTTGACATGAAACAAGAACCAGCGTTTATTTTATTTATTTATTTTTTTCCCACCTGAAGGTAGCTTGCTTGTGGGTAGGCTACAGAAGAAACCTTTTGGCACGCATTATACTGCTATACTAGTTCTTATCTAGCACAACTACTGTGCGGTCAGATCTGGTTTGTACAGAATAGAGTACATTTATGCTAATGTGTCTTGATTTAAGCCCAGCATTAGGAAATATTAAAGGGCACATATTATGCCCCTTTTTACAAGATGTAATATAAGTCTCAGGTGTCCCCAGAATGTGTCTGTGCAGTTTCAGCTCAAAATACCCCATAGATCATTTATTATAACATTTTGAAAATGCCAATTTTGAGTGGAAGCAAAAACATGCCGTCTTCATTAATGTATCTTTAAATGCAAATGAGCTGCTGTTCCCCCCTCCTTTTTCAGAATAGGCTTCTGCCTCGGATACTCCGCCAAAACAAAACATCTGTTTGGTTTTGATTATCATGTCTTATTTCCATGCGTTTTAAAGCCATATCAGTTTAAACTTTTGATATATGGTTTTCTGAGAGCACATATCCGAAGCACGCGCACAGAAATCGGGTGTCACACAGCATGTGAGTATTAAACTAAGTTCTCTTTCATGTCTTATTGCGCTTAAACTATCAAATACACACAAGGTTATTTCAAAAACACACATAAACACAGTTGGTTATGTCTGTGAAGGTAAACAGCTGGGAAAGAAATCCCATGTTTAAATTATGTCTGTGTATTAGGTGACAGCAGCGTAATATACATTACCCACTGCTGTCTATGCTGTTAATATAAGTAAAACAATAAAATAAAAACAGAAAATCACTCACTGCTCTTGACTGAATAAATTCTGTAGCTCTGATAACAAGACATTTCTTATTTGAATGCTGCTTTTAAATGCTCTAGCATGAAGATAAATATGGCAGACTGTGTGTGGTTCACTCAGGGCAGGGTCTCTGATAATATGGCAGTGTACGTCAACAGTCATGGGCGGGGCATGTACAAAGTGACATCACTTTGTATGTGAACAGCTTGTTCTGAGACATGATTTATGGGGATTAAAAAAAAAGAAGTGGGTGGATTTTTATCATTATAGGGTGGTTGTGTACAAACACTGCCAATACACATTTATGTTTAAACGCCATGTGAAAGTGTATTATGCATATTAGGTGCCCTTTAAGTTTGTGACCAGATATTTATCTGAATGTTTCTGTCTATACAGTATATGTCATCGATATAATGTTCTTTTGGCAACAAAAAAATAAATAAAATAAATAAAATAAAATAATTCTAAGAAAGTCTCAAAGCTTAGCTCAGGATGACTGAGGGACTCAATATCACAAAAACATGTACTTAGACTTTTAGGCAAAATTTTTAGCTATTATTTTGTTGTGTGGAATTTATGTAAATATATGTTACATAAAAATAATAAGAGAGAGATGCATAACAGTTATATCAAGGAATAATAATAATAATAATGCTACTTATCTTAACAATACGCACATTGTTTTAAAGTTTTTTAAAAAAGTTGTTAATGCTCACCAAGAGTTGAACATTGTGAAACAGCATTGTGAAATATTAACACACATTAAAACAACTTTTCTATTAGAATATCTATTTTTGAAATTTTAAAATGTTTACTTTGAAGTAAAAATGTAAAGTCTAAAAATGTATTCTTGTAATGGCAAAGCTGAAAGGTAAAAAGATCAGTGCTCATTTGAAATGGAAATCTTTGTAACATTATAAATGTCTTTATGTCATCTTTTAATCAATTTAATGCCATTTAAAACATCCATGATGAATAAAAATATTAATAAAGTACACAAAAATGTATATAAAGTATATATTTAAAGGCTTTTATATTTGAGGAGCAATGGTATGTAAAAATAAATACATGTATATACACAGAATTCATGCATTAACCATTAACACACATTTCCTATGGTTTGCCTAAACCAACAATGTGTGGCTTGGCCAGATAATTTTTTATTAAAAAAAGGTAAGGATTATTAGCATCCTGCCAATTATCTCTCATGATTGCTTGTGTAGCTGTAATAGAATAACAGATACACCACAGATACCTGAGAACAGCCATTATATAAAACAAGCAAAACAAGCAGTAGATACACTCTGCCCACACCAACCAGCCTCCAGAGACATGCATTTTGAAATGACAGCTGACCGTGAGATGAATATCAAAAGACTTTCTGCTTTACAAGCAAGTGATATTTGAGAATCTGTTATCTAATTCGCTCTTTCTCCCAGAGACGTGGTGCTATGCTATCTTTTAACTCTCACGGCGTGCTGGGGAGAGATATGGAGGAAATAGCATCTGCACCGGTGGAAGCTTACAAAGTGTCTCTCTGTTGTCAAATGTCTTCGCTCGGAAAGACAACTCTGCGAAAGTTAAGGGAGAGAAGGGAATTTAAATAAGAGATGGGGGACAAAATTTCTGTTGTCTGTGAAACAACTGTTTATTTTCTATGTCTCCGGCCTGTCAAGGTTGGCATCAGGTGCGTCATTTGAAGTTGATGGCACAGTGGAGGGTTTGCACACTCACCGTTGGAGTCATGATGGAGATTCCAGCTGATGAGCCTGTCATGTTCACTTGTTTCAGCTTGTCTCTCTCAGTGCAAGGACAGACATGATAAAGAAATATTTTTCGTTCATCGAAAAAGGAACAGACTATCTTTCCCAAAATAAAATGAGTGATGCAACGATAATTGCAATCCTGAAGGACTGCACAAAACAGTTTAAAGCTGTTTGGACACAACTGCCTAATATGGAGCACAAGAGTTTAATTACTAGCTCTAATCTTCTTGGCTTGTAAGCATTCGGCAATCTGAATTTGCTTTTTCTCATTAGCATCCAAGAACAATAGCAGCACTCTGAGCTTGTATTCACCTAGCATCAGTAATTAAGAGCGGTTCCTTTTAATTGGAAAAATTAATCCATTTTTTAATCAAACTGATGGAATCTGAGCTTTTTGTTCCCATGTCCAATGGGTTAATTTTGTCGATCTTTTGCACATGCTAAATTAGTTCTTAGATTAAAAACAGAACACCACCATGTTTTTTTCCCCCTAACCAGTGTTGACCAGTGTTGAGAAGAAAAACAATACTAGTTACTTTTTTAATACAGTATATATTTATAAATGAAAAAAGAAATTAAACTGATAAATAAATTATAAATAAAAAAAATTGATCATTTAGTACAAAAGAAATGAGGGGTTTTGAATGTATGATCTCAGTGTCAAATTTGAACAGGTGCAGTTATAGTAAATACTATAAAAGCACCCTAGCCAAGTCAAAATACAGTTTATAGTACATGGACTTGAATAGGTTGATCATTGTTTTGTTAAAATATTTATTTACTTGAACTGTCTGAATTACCTGCTTGCTTGAATGAATCATACTTTCCAATACATAGAGGGCAAAGTCCAAACTGATGCTCTGAATGAATCAGACTTTCCAATGCTACATGAAAGAAAAGGCCATCTGAATGACTTTCCAGTACAATATGCGAGGGAGAGGCTCGGGGTTGGGGTGTTAAAGAAGAGAGCGAGAACTTACCTTGAAATCAGATGAACCTATGCTACTGACAAACAGCAGTGTTGCTATTTAGTTACTGTCAAAATTGAATAAAAGTACATAATAGCGGCACGATCATTTACTGGGTTGTACAAATGTAAATATGATTTTTATTAGTAAAACATATTGTCTTCTAATTTGACAATTTAATTGAAGTTAATAATTGTTGACTATTAGGTCACACTGCATAGACTTTTAGGTTGCTGTCTCTTTAAATGCACCAGAGTCCACTGGCTTTTAAACACAGATGGCTTTAATATATTCAAGGCCCTGATGTGTAACCTTTACTATGTAAACACTCTTACACCTTGAAATGATCCTGTGAATGGGTCATGGGTTTAACTGAGCATGCTGCCTTCACTACAACATCTGGATTTCACCATAGGTGTGCAGTCTCAGCGGAGATGACACCAGCTAATATAAGAACTGTCACGAAAAGGACAAATGGTGACATTTAAAAACTTTCTGTGGGTGGTAAATTTGCATGCATCTTAAAGGCATAACACATTTTTTAAGGTCTAATTTGTCATTTTCACAGTTTGCTCAGGTACCAGGGGGTCTTTGCTTGACTCCTTCCTTGTGTGACAGAGAATCATAAGAATACAGTCAGTCCTTAACTATGGAGGAAAAGTACTGGATATTCAAGTAAGTCAGAGTATTTGTAAATATGCTGTTATTTTGCAAGCATATGTTCAGTAATGCCACATAAAGACAACCCAGGAAACCAGAATAAATTGGAAATCTGAGGATTGTTAAGAGTGTTGCAACTTTAAGTACAAATTAACCCATCAAAAAAAAAAAAAAAAAGAATAAGTTTATTTCTAAATCCGAACGTATTGAACTTTTACCATGATATGGCTCATATTGTTAGAAGCTTAAATTACCATTCATTTTCTCCTCAACACACATTCTCAGTCACACACAGATATCCTTTTGCTTGACATTTTCTAATGGGAATGGATGACATAAGAGTGAATGTGACTGTAAATAGATTTTTTCAGCATCTGGAATTCCAGTATTCACATTTAAAGGGACAGTTCACCCAAAAATGATCATTTATTCACCATTTAGTCTTCTTGTATCGTTCCAAACTTGTACAAATTTCTTCTGCAGGACCCAAAGAAGATATTTTGTATAATGTTGATAACCACACGTTTGGTTATCACTGACTTCCTTGACTGTATGGACTGAGACATTTCTCAAAAAGGCATACAGGGTTTGAAGAACATGAGGTTGAGTAAACGGTGGAAAACAGTCTTGGACGTTGTGTTAGAGTGTAGTATGTCTCCTCTCTAGCCATTACTATAGTCATGAAAGATACCTCAAAAAGTACAGTTGTTGAGGAGAGGTGTGATATTACTTTTCAGACTTGCAATTTTCACCTGGCGAGCAATAGAACAAACAGGCAAAAAAATAAAAATTCTCATATATACTCATATTGTAGGAGATGAATATCATAGACACAAGGGGTGGGACTTATGTCAATAAGGAACCACCTAGCAACTGCATAAACACTCGGAATACCTTAGCAACCACATAGCAATACACTAGCAACCACCTCAGCAATGCAGTAGTGAGTATCCCAAGCAACAGTCACATTTTCTTCAGAAAAGCTGCATTAAAATACACAGATTAAGATTTCAATTTTCTTAATTCTGGTAATTACATATAAGCAGTATGACCAAATATTACATGGAGGAGGGCAGAGCTACACAAAGACAGCTTATGTACTACATGCTGTATTTCATTACATTCAGCACAGTTCCCTCCACAGCCTGCTGACAGACTATACTAAGTGTCAATGTGGTAAAGCAGTACTATAAGCGTGTTCTAGACACTCGCTGGGGAAACCTTGTTCATCTCTATATAGATATTACCATACTGTTCTCATCACATGCACACATTTGAGCCGTCACACTCGAGGTCTCCAGATGTCAATATTGAATTTCGCTTCCACAGAAGCGCTTATTCCTCGACAGGTTTGAGATGTGGATAATTGGAGCCGTTAAAGGGGCCAGGAAGGAGTGAGGATGTTATTTTAGTCTTTGCCTGCTTCAGATTATGACTTGCTACATTAACCATAAGTGCAGGTAGAACTGAGGACACACTACATTAGGTAGCAAAAAAGTTAACACCTCGTCTCTTCTCCTTCAGTGGCACGGAAAGACTCTGTCAGCATCTGTCATACATGGGTGGAGGAGACAGAGAGATACTGGAGATGAGCTTAAGTGAAGATTTTAGAAGTTAAACAAGGTAAGAAAAGGGAAAATAGGGAATAAAATATATTACGAGGTACATCATGTTGGCCATTGGATGCTAAAGCTGCTCAGTCTCTGCACTATCATCATTATAATGGCCCAGGAAGTTCCTCAAAGCCTCAGTAATAGCCAAAACATCCATTGAAGCAGAACAAAACCTGATGCAGTTTAAACATATATTTAAACACACAAAATAATAGGTCTCTAGGGACTTTAGTTTCTGGCACGTTATGCTTCGGTGCTCCAGCACACTGACCTTCTGACTGCATCTGCAAAGAGCAGTGTGTAAATGTCTTCTGCAAAGTAAAAATAATTTAGCTATATAATCACATTCTCCTGAATAAACCATTTAAAAAATTAAACGAAACTGGTGTGAGGTTGGAGTAAAGGATCTGAATCCTCTCAACAATAACCAGCTAATCTTAACATGCAACATATCACAAACCACTAAGAACACAGACACACATTAAGAAAGATATCTGTCCTGGGGTCATCTTTGGTTGTCAAAGCGTGTCTGAAAGAAGACCAATTCAAGCATAACATTGCCTGCATTGTAATTAATTATCACTGAGAACACGGCACACATACTCAAAGCGTATGAGAAAGATTTAAGAGATTGTTATGAAGATGTCACCGAGAGGCACAGCGTCCCTAGAAAGGTGCAGTCAGCTGTGAGATTTTAGTTAAAGTCGGCATGAAACAAAATTGCGATCGTCTTTTCTTTATACTGTGAGGTGTATCTGAGTGAAGCGGCTTTTCAAACAAGAAAAAAAAAAAAAGTAGGAAGGGAGATGATTTTGTACATTTGGAATTGATTGGATTGTTTGCCAATTTCTAATCTCATGTGAGTGTTTTTGATTAATGATTACAAGGACACATGAATTTTTAAAAATTGGGCATAGATACATAATTCATAATAAATTGCAATATTCCATAAAAAATATTGTAGTAAAAAACACTGCAATATTCCATAAAAAGTAATTGTTCATTTTAATTTAATGGTGACTTTAAAGTGATAGTTCACTGAAAAATGGTCATTTATTCACTATGTTGTTCCAAACATGTATGCATTCCTTCTTATGTGAAACACAAAACACATTTTGCCATTTTGAAGAATATCTTGATGTTTTTATGTCCATACATTGAAAGATGTTTTGGACCTCACTGACTTTGATTATATGTACAAGAACAAAGTCAGTCGCATAGGTTTGGGATGACATGAGGGTGAGTAAATGACTTTATTTATTTATTTTTTTGGCGAACTATTCCTTTATGTTCTGCTTTTACACACAATCAAACTCAATGTAGATTATATCACACACACACATTTGACACTAAATAACAGTCGCACAGCCAATATTTACTGTATATACACTTAACATTTATAGAGGTAAAATACAAACACAAACAAATACAAAAACTGTAATACAGGCCACTTAGGTAAAAAAAAACAAACATCTGATAAATACTTTAATATGACCAGTACAAATATCCCAGTTGAAGATGAGTCAGTATTGGTCCCCACTGCAGATGTAGACAGTATAATATTGCTTACAAATCTGTTTAACAGAACATTTGTTAAATGCACCAGTCCCTTTCAACGAGTTGAAATGCAAAAGGGGAAAGCAATTATTCTTGTATATATTTAATAAGAAACCAACCGACTTGTTCACAAACTACCCATGATCCCCCCTCCCAACTTCCTATATAAAACAAGACCTCCACTGCAAAGACAGAAACACATTTATCTGTTCACCAAGAAAAACTTTGGGACAATTAAAACAGGACTACTGTCAAAAAACAAAGCAGTTGTCTGCCTCTTCAGTAACAACACAGCAGAAATGAAATGTTCCCTAGACACAGGAAACCTAATCATCATGTTCTGAATGGGTTGTTTTGAATATTGATGTGAGAGTTGGCGTTAAGCGACGGGGGTGTGTGGGAGGGCTGACAAAAGATTAAATAAGAAATCAAAATGAATGGGAAGAGCAAACGGGAACAATTGAAATGACAGGGTGACAAGAAAAAAAAAAAAAGAGAGGCGGCAGGGAACACACATGTAAACAGTACATGAAGCAGAAACACTGAGGTACTGTATGGACCCATGAGTGCTTTTGTAGGTCAGATAAGAGATGGGAATGTAATGTGATGAGTCCAGACCGTGTCAATTTATTTCCAGGGCATCACTGTTTAAAAACGTGAACGTGAAGTTACAATTGGCTTTTTTCAGGCTTGAACTTTGTGTTCCAATGCATCTGTGCACTTATTACTATACCATGTGCATTCTAGGAGCATCAAAGGGGCTTTTTAGTGCTCACATGACCCTCAAACGTCATAGGTTTCCAACAGCTGGGTCTAACAATGGTCTATGAACCATGTGTATCTTTATATTGACCATCTATGTGCCATCTTGGACTATAAACCAGCAATATATTGGTGGAGACACAAGCAGATTTTAGTTTAAAGCACTGTATTGAGCCTGGCACACACTTTTTAAGCTGTTGAAAACAGACTACTGAAAAATCATTGTGTTTATCTGTCTGCTGAGGGTTGTGAAGTCTGTCCTCTTCTGGATTCAGCTGAGAGATGAAATAAAGGGGAAGGTGAAATGCTCGGGTGCAATCTTTGAGTCTTTCGTACATTCCCAGGTCTGAAGCGAACAGTTTAGGGGATCTGGAGCTGCAGTTCTTCTTCCTCATCTTCATCTGGGTCGCTAGGGGGGGCTTCTGCGTCCTCAGGCACAAAACGCGATGAAGCTGATGTCCTCATCTTGCCAAAGAGGCCGGGATTCTGCTGACGCCTTAGCCTTACCCCAAAAAATAAACACATAAATAAATAAACAAATAAATAATAAGGAAAGAAAGAAAGAAAGAAAGAAAGAAAGAAAGAAGGGAAAAGGCAAGAGAGAAAGAATGAGAAACCAGGTGTATCAATCACAGTGGAATCAAAAAGTATACATGTGGACCTAAGCCACACTTAATGTAAAATAAATGCATTAGACTGAACATACAATTTTCATGTGTATGTACATATAATTCTCACGCAAAACATTTCACAAAAAGTTTAATTTTTAAAAAATGACAGCAGAAAGCCTGAGAAAAGGTCTAGCATCATTTGTCACTGTTGATTTCATATTAGATTATTTATTATAATACAGTAATACAGTTTATACATTTTAAATGCAGCTTAAGCCACTTTAAGTAATTCTAAGCAATGAGAGATTTTGACTGATTCTTGGTTACAACTATTAGAACAGAAACAAATCTGAGAAAAAAAAAACAAAAAAAACAAACAAACAGGAGTTCTGGCAATCAAAGTAACTGCACGTCCTCCATTATTGCTGGCATGACAACCACTGACAAACAATATTAATACATGCTAACAGATAAATAAAATGCATCAGTTCAGCTTGCTGAGGTCAATGCTGCATCAGAAAATAAACACTGGCAAAAGAGTTGCTCTCTTTATCTGTGCAAATGCAAAATGGCTCGGAATGAGTAACCAGTGGGAAGTTCAATAGAATAAATCTTTGTTTTCACAATGATTCATAAGATATCTGAATATTTGAGAGTATTAAAACTGCAAACACAAACAGCTGGTCATCAGTACACACAGTTCTTAATGACAACACCCTTTCCGTTCCTTCGATTTTTTTCATGCCCATCCTTTTTCTTTCAGTCTCTCTCATTCTGCTTTGAGTTTCTATTCTTTTCAGGTACTGCAGTTGTACATTTGTGATGTAATTGTAAGGAAATAATGGCCTTGTGCCATGTCAGTAAAACATTTCCTGGCTATTGAAGTGCTGGCAGCGTAAATAGGCAAGGTAAAACAATAACAACAACAAAAACTACAGAAAAAGAAGAGGTTGATGCTAGAAAAGAAGAGAGAGAAAGACCCCTCCTCTTGTCTTTGAACAGCTGATGACTCACTGTATTATTAGTGTTAGCATAACTGAACAGATGAAAAGCTTCTTGCCTCTCAGGGGCAAATAAGTGCATATAAGGGCCCAGGATCCTCCGCAGAAGAGGGACCTACTGTCAGGAATCACTAAACACTGCTAAATTAGACATTACACTGTTCTGACCACAGTGCCTCACTCACAGAGGCTAAAAGCTTTTTGAGTCCAAAGCTTAACAAGGCTGCAATTTACACTAGAGATCATAAATACAGAGAGACACACAAATAGTGAAACAAAAAAGATTTTTGTTGAGCCCACACACTGACTCATGTCTTCAGGCTTAATCTGACAGTCCATGAATATTTTAGCATTTTAGCATTTGGCTGAGAGACAAACAACATGGAGATAATTATTTAAAATGTAAAATTTAAATATACATATTTTTCTGTCATTAATGTCATTATTTATTATTGTGGTTTTTTTTTAAAAAGCTCATTGATAGAGATGATAATGCTATATATATATATAAATAAATAAATAAATATATATATATATATATATATATATATACATACACACACATATTTTTTTTTTATATGTTTTTTATATGTTTTGATGTAAAATGCTACACCATGATTAGAGTATGGAATTGACTTCAGCACTACCAAATCAAAGGAAACCCAATGTGACCAATAGTAAAGCGGCTATGTAATTGCTCTACCCCGACGTTACTGGCACAGAGACATGTACAATAAAGAACATGTCAGTCAGACACAGCAACCATGAAATCACGACACCAATGTCACATGCATGATAATCCCATTCTACACCAAAGACATTTTCATTATCCTTTGTTTGATATATTTATTAATATATCTCCATCTTCTCCTCCCCCACACGCTAGTACAAAATAATGCAGAAATACTGTGCCGTTCCCTCTCTCTAGTTCCCTCCACCGCACAGAGCTGATGGGTTGCCTGTCAGTCAGTGGAGGTGTGCTTTAAGTGCTTGCCTTTTAATGTCTGGAAACTCAGATAAGAACACAACTGGTGAGCTACATTAAAGCTGCACAGAAACATACCATCAGCTCTCTAGATCAGATCTATCTCACGCAAAGCTCCATCACCATGCCTCTGTCTCGCTCATTCCTCCACAGAGAACCATATCTAGCACATTCCTCAGAGCTTTCAAGCTATCAGGTCTACAAAGTGCTTTACAGAGAATTAACACTGTCTCACAAACACATCCACACCCACACCCACACACACACACACAAGCTTTCATCTGTATCCCACCCCTCACCTCTGTGATGTTAACAAACCCTGCTTAACCCTCATGTTCTGCTACATGTACATGCTGTACATGTAAAAAAAATATTAATTGTAGTTTAGAAATAAACATAGTTTTACTTTAAATTCTTTTAAAGTCAAAATAAAATTAAATTTGACCCCATTTCTTTTCTTTACATGCGTCCTTGATCCCACTGTAAATTGCAACTAATTCTGCCTCTGAAATAAGTTTCCTTTTTAGCCAATTTCACCAAACCAATTAGTAGCCTATTTCAACAGTTTCCATCTAAATACCTAATAGAGACCACTTTGCACAATACAATTAAGCCCCACCTTATTTTCTTTTTGCATGTCCTGTTTCACCAGAAAATACTTCACATTATTGATGTAAAATGGCCATAAAGGCCATTTCATGTTGAATTTAATATGCTCCTCTGACCTAATTAAAACCAAGTGGGCATATATTATTGTACCTTTTTATTGTATCAAAGTGGGCATGCACATTTGAGACATTTCATGCCATTCTCTCTTTTAGTCAGTTTTACATCAGCAAAAACACTAGAAAAATACATTAAAACAAATCCACAGACTACTGCCAGGAGTGTATTGTATATGTACAATTATATAAATCTAAGTATATGAAATTTTTCCCTATATATACATAAATTAAGAGATGTGATGTAACATTTCTTCATGGGGAATGTTTAAATTACATTATATAGTTTAAATTTACTACCAGTCATAAGAAAAGCCATAAGAGATCAACCTCACACTGCAATGTTAAAGGGACAGGTCACCCAAAATTGCAAATTCTGTCATCATTTGCTTACCCTCATGTTATTACAAACCTGTACAACTTTCTTCTGTGGAACATAAGATATTTTAAGAAATGTCTCACTGTTTTTATTTTTTCTTATACAAATGGTCAAATCAATGGTCACCAAATCGGTTTAGCTAATAACATATATTTTGTGTTCCACAGAAGAAAGTATTTTGACATTAGAATGACATTAGGGTGAGTAAATGATGAAAGAATTTGCATTTCTGGGTGAACTATCACTTTAAGTAATGCACATTGTTTAAGCTACTTGAAGAGACTTGTGGTATTTCGAACTCCAAACAGACCATGAGGGTTACAATCAACATACACAAGCAACAAAAAGTTCAATGCATACGGCATATGTGACAAGCCTGGGTGTGCACGCAGACCTGGCAGGCTGCGCTACTTCCTGCAGGGCTTCAGAGCACTGTCTGCCCTCATATATCGATTTACGCACCACATTTATGATTATAGACTGGAGCACATACAGTCAATTACCTAGAGACTGTGTGAGAGTGAGAGAGAAAGAGACATGAATAAAAGAGAGAATTAGAACAAGGACGACAACAACGAGTAGAGAGAACAACAATGAGCCACTAAGGGTGAACGAGATGAGAGACTGTGAGTTCACAGCTTTCCAATGAAGAAAGAAGCAAATAGGCACGGTGGGGGTGCCAAATGGTGCTGCCGGTGGGCTGAGCAGAGCTCATGCTGCGAGACTAACAGACAGACACAGCCGCTGCTAGCAGGACGTCGGGCGAGTTCACCCTGTTAGAGGAGCCAACCTCAATCATGAGATCTGATCCTCTTCTGCGTGTCCACTGTGTCCACGGTAGATATTGTTGTTCATGGTATTCTGGCTCCAGGGCATAAACTGGGCAGAGTCAGAGCCAGCTGGGAAAAGGTGTGACTCTGAACTTTCTGTGGCATCAAATATGGGTATGAACTCCATGTCAACTCAACGACTGAAGCACTATCAGTTCCTTAATACTGTCATTTTCAGCCTTCTCCTGTCACCTTGACAACCCTTACTCCAAATCAGCCTCTAGACCATCCTCTGTCTCCATGACAACTTGGACAAGCACTCAGCTCCATCTGTCGCCCTATCCACCCATGGCCTGCTCCGATAGCGCCGAACCCTGGCCCAACTCTCAGAGGGGCGGTCTGATTGTTCTCACATCCTTTCTTCAACTCCTTCACTTTCACTGTGATGTATGGCACTTGCTGACAGCACAGTGAGCAACCTTTATTCCCAACAGAGTGCTTCAAGTTTTTGAGCAAACAGAATATGAATAGAATTGTTATTGCTCATACTTGGGTTTAGGGGTTTGTTCCAATCCCTAAGCTTAAGCACAGTATTTTATAAATATTTATATAGTTAAATCTAATTATTGGCTTGCATTTATGATGCCTCTAAAAAGTAAAAAGACTAATTAAATATTAAAGTAGAATTAAAAAGAAGAATTAAAGGGTTAGTTCACCCAAAAATGAAAATTCTGTCATTAATTACTCACCCTCATGTTGTTCCAAACCTGTAAGACCTTCGTTCATCTTTGGAACACAAATTAAGATATTTTTGATGAAATCTGAGAGCTCTCTGACCCTCCCATGGACAGCAAGGATACTATCATGATCAACGCATAGAAACGTAGCAAGGACATCGGTAAAATCGTCTATGTGACATCAGGGGTTCAACCCGTAATTTTACGAAGCTATGAGAATACTTTTTGTGCGCAAAGAAAACAATAACAATTTATTCAACAATTCTTCTCCCTGAGTTACTGTCTTCTGCCATTTTGGAGAGTACCCCAGAAAGTAATCAACGTAATCAGCGTTGTTTACGTTCAGTAGAAAGTGCGCACATACTGAACGTAAACAACACTGATTGCGCTTATTATGTTCAGGGATACTCTACAAAATGCCAGACGACGGTAACTCGGGTAGAAGAATTGTTGAATAAATTGTGTTATTGTTGTTTTCTTTACGCACAAAAAGTATTCTCATAGCTTCGTAAAATTACGGTTGATCCCCTGATGTCACATGGACTATTTTACCGATGTCCTCGCTACATTTCTGAGCCTTGATCATGGTAATATCCTTCCTGTCTATGGGAGGGTCAGAGAGCTCTCAGATTTCATCAAAAATATCTTAATTTGTGTTCCGAAGATGAACAAATGTCTTCTGGGTTTGGAACGACATAAGGGTGAGTAATTAATGACAGAATTTTAATTTTTGGGTGAACTAATCCTTTAATTCTTCTTTTTAATTGTAATTTAATGTTTAATTAGTCTTTTTACTTTTTAGAGGCATCATAAATGCGAGCCAATAATTAGATTTAAAGCTGCAGTCCGTAATTTTTTTTGGTTAAAAATGACCCGAAATCAATATTTGAGCAAGTACATAACCAGCCAGTGTTCAAAACTATCGCCTTACTTTAGCCCGATTTACAACAGTTAGCTTATAATAATGTTTTCTAATTTGAGTGGTACGGGTAGGTTTTTGCGGGAAATTCGTGCATGCTGCTGCGTCATTACGTCACATCTGTAAACATAAAGAAGTTGTCCAGGTGTCACACCGGCTACTAGGCTATCGCATGTGAGGATCCTGCAGGTGGAGGATCGTTTATAGCCTTTTCTCACAGCAGCTAGAATAATTAAATGTATCATTTTGATGGCGGATTTTAATTCAGAAAGTATTATGTGTTTATGAAACACATGTGAATGAAATTAAATTATATTCCAGTTTTAAATGTGCTTCTGATTACAGATTGTATTTTAAAGAAAACCAGTTCGAAGGGAGCATAGTTTGCTTTTTGTGTTAGAAGAATTTCTTAATATGAAATTTGAATGGCATGACAATCAGATTAGACTGTACAGAAATTGAAATCTACACGCTAATACACACTATACTCATAGTCACGCAGTGCTGATGTTGTTAATTTCAGAATAAAGTATAACATTAATAATAATTTGCATAGTTTGATGTGATATGAGCTAACCAATCTTTAGATTAAATCACCATTGGTAGCGCGATTTATGGTAATGGTTTTTTTCTCAGTTGGTCAGAACAAACGTGGCAGACTTGTTACTTGCTCAGATGACAATATCTGGTGAAAATTCTTATTTGTGTCATATAGTCCAAGACGTAGGCTAGAATCTGTGATTGCGAAGTACAGTTAACATCCACACTGACTGCCACACATTCACCTCAAAACATTAGATTCATCCACACTGGAGCTGTGCCAACTCACAACCCAATGCAAGCAAGATAATTCCGCAAGTAACTGCAATTCCAGGTTTTCAAACAGAGATGGCGACAAAGAGGCAAAACTTACGGACTGCAGCTTTATAAATATATAAATATTTATATATTTATATATAAAATACTGTGCTTAAGCTTTGGGATCATTTAGTAATGAAAGTGCAACTGTGTTTTTACTTATTCCTCAAAAGTACAAAAGTGATAATTGAACTGTTTAGGAACAGGATTCAATAAATTTCCAACTCAGGCTTACAATTTCATCTGGCAGATAATAAAATGAACAATACATTTACTAAAAAAAAAAAAAAAAAAAAAAAGGCAAAATGACAGATTCATATACTAGGACAAGAACATCACAGAGACATGGGGGTGAGCTTTTTTAACACGGACCAGTAAGTGACCACACAGAATGCCCTAGTAAACCACATAGCAATCCTCTAAAGGCCACCCCAACACCTTAATATCATGCACAGGCAAGCACCTCTCCTTTACATTACAATTATATTTTATCTCTCGGAGTCAGCTATTCTTTTCTCAAGAGTCTGGACTGAATCCAACTGACATCTCTTCCTATACCCATAAAGGAAAGATAACTGCACAAATCCAATGTGAAGAACAAAAAATCTGCAAGGCTGCATATTTTAGATAAATTACTTATGTCTTCACAACAATCTCATAATTTAATCATATGTATCTGCACAGGTGTGAAGTGGAGGAATTATGCCGTGTGAATGTCTTAATCATTAGAAGCTTTCCATCAAAGTCCCTCTAAACACCTCCATGCCGACATGCCTGTCGCTGTTCTCTCCAGCTGCGGGGGGCCCGAGCCCACAACACTGCTTCAAGTCTCCTTGTTACTACGGTAACCCACAGCCAGGCAGCCTGGGATTGGCTGTGGGTAGGTGCAAGCCTGAATGCAGGCAGAATAATGAGAGAGTGAGACCGAAAGAGTGAATAAGCTGAGGGAATCGTTGACAGTTTACACTATAAACCTGCCATCTCATTCATGATGTTGTGTGACAGAGAAGCTTATCCTGTATTCATTACTGATCAAAAGAGATCTGAACTGAACACAATATTCTCAAACGTATCGCACGGTTTACAGAGAGACTGCAGAGTCGGTGGGTGCGCATGGATTTATCTGGTTACCTGGATTGTAGGTGCTCCAGCTGAACTTGTAGGTTCTCTGTCTGCTCCACCTGCTCATCCAACGACCTCTGTAGCTTTCTGGTCTGATTATGAGCCTCATCCAACTGAAACGAATGCATAACACATATTTTGGGGACCAAAATTAAGGATGACAAGCAGACATTGGCTAGTGTGAAAGAGTTTTGGGCCATTTGACGCTGCTGTGTCTTCACTATAGCTTACATTCATTGATCATAGTGCTGGGCAGTTTGACCAAAAATCTGTATCATGGTTTTTTAGGATTCTGGCAATTTCATGGTTTATCACTGCTTGTTCCTGACTGTGCCTTTATATGAATCAGAATGCATGAAACAGTTGCAGAACGACTGCATTTTAATCACAAAAAGCAAACATGCTACATTATAGTATGAGCAGTCTTTAATGTAAATTAGATTGTATAATTTCAAAAATTAAAGCAAAAACAGAATGGTCTGAGCTTCGCTTTGTGAATATATGCTTAGTAAAACATATCTACATGAAACAGAAATAGCAGATCGGCATTATATGGAGGTAAGATGAAAAGAAAATACCATCTAAACTTTTCTGAATACAGTCAGTTTCCCTCAGAGATACAATCATATAAACCCCCCACCCAATTCAGTATTTAGGATCTTCTTCCAATATTTCGCAGATGGTGAACAGTAATCTTGCTCTGCCTGCTACAGTATCTTCTTCTCTTTGCATTCCTCGTTGGTTTATTTGCCCAGTTATTAATAGTTCTCTAACCATTAGTCAAAAGTGTATGCAGTTAACAGGGATCTCTTCTCAATTCACAACGCTGTCTATGTTGCTTTGCCACATGTACTGGCATGCCGTTTTTTTCTTTTTTAGAATTCGAACCGTGTGCATAATTTAAACCGGTTTACCGTGTGAACCGGTATATCGACCAGCACTAATTGATCGTAGGTCACTAATCCAAATATTATCTATCTGATGATCAAAATTGTGAAAATAACTTCTGACAATCAAAACAGACATGAAGAATCGGTTGAAAGTTATGAAATCAAATAACTGTATGCTATCATTTGTGAAAGTTATTTTATATCTATATAATTTAACATTTTTTAAAACCTAATCACTTTGTTAAAAATATTCAAACATTAAAATAAACTATAATATAATATAATATAATATAATATAATATAATATAATATAATATAATATAATATAATAATTTGGTAATGGGGCCCATGAAAATGTATAAAGTGAATAAAATTATAAATTATGGTTAAAAAAAATATTGACCCCTGTATTAGAATAAAAAAAAAAAAAAAAACTTATTTTTGAGGACTGTATTAGATTTTAAAAAAAAGTACAACAACAAAGAAAACCACAGAACACACTCGAAGCAATAATGAATATCATTTCGAGTGAATTCTTCAGTTCACCTCATCTTCAGCCTGGCCCAGCTCTTTCTTTAGTTCCTCCACCCTCAGTCGGAGCTTCTTAACTTCCGTCTCGTGCTGCTCCACACGCCGGTTAGCATGTGCCAGCTCGGCCATCTTCTCCTGGTACTGTTTTTTAACCTTGGAGTGGACGTGCCGCAAATCTGCCAGCTCCTGCAAGAGAGCGGAGGTATTGACACCAAGCTCCAGATAACAGAATCAAATCATCAGCATTACAAATATTGCCATTTTTTGTACAGTCTGACACAGATTTCTTATACAAAAATGTGTATGTTTGTGCTTTGGAAGGGTATTATATACCTTATTGGCCTAAGTCATGAATATTAATTAGGGCTCTAGCTATACTGGGATTATAGTCTACTGATTGTACTGTACATTCACTGGTATGCAGAAGCTTAGAATTCTAGCCAGTATTTTTTCTTTGCACTGCAGTCAAGCAAAACAAAGCTCTCGAATATAATAATTGTTGCCCAAAAAAAGTGTAAGGCAATTTCTAAAAGTCCAATATTTTCTACTATATTCCTGCTTAAGACAAAAGGTGCTGTTAGCATTATGAAGTGCTATAAGGAAAACACATTCTGACCTATCTTCAGTAGGCCTAGATCAAAGTAAAGATTTTCACATGCTATCCTTTTCAGAGAGAAAATGCAGGTCACATAGAGCTGGTAACTTATCAAGTAATGAAAATACAGCCGAGTACCTTCCTAGACAATAATACAATGGGGCCCGGTGTTTCAGTTCCCATCACAACACAACGGACTGTGATGGGGAGACCAAGTCATATCTAATCACCAAATAAATCACCCCATGATCAACAAAGAACATTATGTTGCTAGCAGAAGGTGAACTCTCTTTCTTTTGGAAACAGTGTGAAAGCACAAACATTAAACTATCATTATTTATACTATGAAAGCCATGGAAGTATCTCTTTACATCCACAATCGTGAAAACCACTCAAAACCGCCACTAGAAGCTGTGCCCTGATTAGGATCCGGAAACCGCAGCCGAGTATTTAAATCAGACAAGACAAACAAACACTGACAATGTCTGCTGTATCCAGGTATTTGTTGATCTTGTGGTCAGACAAGGCATGATGAGGCATCCGAACAGAGGAAGTTCCTGGTATGTGCTGTTTCACAGCCCATATACTGTACCAATTAACGAAGGAAAACAAAGACAAAACAAACTAAAATCAAATAAAGGGTGCCTGTGAAACACACTCGGGAATATTTTTAATCTATTTAAAACAAACATCCAAAAGATCTCTTTACATTTTAACATTAACATTGAACACCAATCCACCATTCAGGCATTTTGCTTCAGATTGTGTAGATTAATACAATGATCTTTAACACATAACACAGTTTTTCACATTTACACTATTGTTCCAAAGTTTGGGGTCAGTAAGATTTTTTCAAGAAATAAATACTTTTATTCAGCAAGGATTCATTAAAGTAATTAAGTGACAATTCCATTTTAAAAAAAGTTGTTCTTCTGAACTTTCTGTTTATCAAAGAATCCTGATAAAAATGTATCACAGTTTCCACAAAAACATTAAGCAGCACAACAATAATAAAAAATGTTTCTACGACACAAAATCAGCAAATTAAAATGATATCTGAAGGATCATGCGACATTGAAGACTGAGTTTTGCCAAATGAATAAATTACATTTTAAAATATATAAAAATTTTAAATTGAAATTAATTAATCAATTAATAACAATGACATTATTACTGTTTCTGCATTCTTAATAAAATAAACAAAGCCTTGGTGAGCATGAGACTAAAAAAAAAGGAACACTAAAAAAATCTTACTGCCCCCCAATCTTTTAAATGGTAGAGCACATATTACCTATATACACAGTGTAAGTGAAAAATATTTTTAGAAAAACAAATTTATTAGTGGCATATTGTATATTACATTTTAAATCAGTGCTGAAAATCAAACATTTCTATCCAGAACTTTGAGGTGAACATCAAAGTGTTCAAAAAGTGTTTGAGTAATTGTTTTTCTCAATAGATAAAATAATGAATAATTAAAAGGGGGAAAAAAACAAATACATAAAGACATACATACATCCATATATAAATAACCTACAAATATGTTTGTATGCAAACAATAAATTCTAAAGTCAGTGTATAATGCAAGAGTTTGTGCTTAACATTGGCAACATAGTATGGTATGACACAACCACTTCAACAGTTGTCAAGTACTTATGCATATCTCTAGATGAGAACTAACCCAGTATGATCTAAGTGTTCTGACCTTCTCCCATTTCTGTACACACACACAGAGAGCTCACACAAACCTCTCTGTGGCCATAACCGTGAGGAACAAAGAGAGAGAGAGGGTCTAGGGAGATCGAGGGGGGTGGAAGCCAAAGGGAAGCACCAGAATCCATTAATAATTTAAGAGGATAATCAAGTAGACAAATCTCATTCATAATGTACCTCCTCCATAACATGAGCAGCCAAACAGTATATTTGTTTTAGAGTGGGAGCACTTATGCACACATACATGGAGATTCATACTTTTTTTAGTGTCAATGGTTCAACCTTTTCATACTGATATGAAAGATTAGACCTTAAAAGATAGTAACAGCGTAAGAGGACAAAAGAATGAAAAGCACACACACACTTATACTCTCTAGTCTAAGCCACCTGGCTGAATGAGAATCCCACATGCTGCTGTGTTCTATTGATTTCTGGGTCACTGGAAAGGAGGACAAGATCTACTTGTGTTTTTACTGAGAGAGCCACAGCATAGTTAACCCCAGAGCAAATCACACTGCTCTGTATGTGGAGCACATCGCTCAATATGGCCTGCTGAGGTGCTGTATGTGCAAGCGTGTGTGTGGGGTGATCAAAGACTACACACGTGTTTTTACAAAATCAAAATGTCTTTAAAAACAGTCAGTGGGATAAATGTTATTTGAGTTTATCCTTGACATTTTGATACAATAGTTTATAGAACCATGTTAACAAACCCATTTTTAAATATTTTTCCCCGATCTATATACACAATTTCAGATTATTTTATTTTCATTATTATTATTATTATTATATTATAATATTACTTGTTTAATGATTATAACTTTTTAATTAATTTATTTTAAGCCATTTTGTTCTGGTTTGGTTGTTGAGAGAGTGAACATGAAATATGTAAAAAGTATCTGAAAAATAACTGCTATAAACTGTTGAACCAAACACTGGGTAGCATATGCAGTGCTGCATATCTATAAGGTAGACTGACTGATCCCTGATCATGTCAGTCAGATCTTAACAACAATCTTGCAAGAGGCTGTTTTGAAAGATGGTGCTGCGGAAACTAGATTTGACCTGAAAGTAACTTGCCACCCCTGAGTAAGCATTATCCATTTATGTTACATGAGCAAAAAACAGCCCTTTAATTTGAAAGGGTTAAAACAATGGTGGGAAAAATGTTCAAAAACATTTATTTATAAAAATAAAATAAAATAAGAAATTAGTTTATTAAATACTAAGATGACTAAAAACTAAAACTATTAATATAACTATTTAGAAAGGTTAAAAAACAAGTAACAAAATTACATTTAAATGAAATTTAAATGAAAATAGAATTATAAAGCTAAAAGCTAATTAAAAATATTAATAAAAACTACAATAGTATAATCATGCCACAGCTGCTATACTACTGGCAATTCGCCTTGGCAAACCAAGTTAAATAATACAGAAATTAAACTATATATTAAACTTTATGCTGACTTATACAGTCAGGTCCATATACATTTGGACACAGGGAAAATTTTTATTATTTTAGCTGTTGTCAAAAACATATTCAAGTTACAGTTATATAATGAATATGGGCTTAAAGTGCACACTCTGAGCTTCAATTTGAGGGTATTCCCATCACAACTGGAGGAAAGGTTAAGGAATTACAGCTCTTTAATATGTACCTCCCCCTTTTTCAAGGGAACGTAAGTAATAGGACAGTTGACTCCAAAGCCATTTCATGGACAGATGTGGGCTATTCTTTCATTATTTCTACATCAATTAAGCAGGTAAAAGGTCTGGAGTTGATTCTAAGTGTGCCATTTTCATTTAGAAGCTGTTGCTGTGAACCCACATCCTGCAGTCAAAGGATCTCTCCATACAAGTGAAACAGACAACTGTTAGGCTTCAAAAGCAAAACAAATCCATCAGAGAAATAGCAGGAGCATTAGGAGTGGCCAAATCAACAGTTTAGTACATTCTGAGAAAAAAAGAATGCACTGGTGAACTCAGCAACATAAAAGGCATGGACATCCACGGAGGACAACAGTGGTGGATGATCGGAGGATCTTCTCCATAGTAAAGAAAAACCCTTTCACAGCATCCAGCCAAGAGAAGAATACTCTCCAGGAGGTAGACGTGTCACTGTCAAAGTCTACAATCAAGAGAAGACTTCACAAGAACAAATAGGCCTACACCACAAGGTGCAAACAAGGCCAGATTAGACTTTGCCAAAAAAACATTTAAAAAAGCCAGACCACTTCTGGAAAAGTATTCTTTGAACGGCTGAAATTAAGATTAAGATGAAATTAAGAAAAAGTATGGAGAAGGCTTGGAACATCTCATGATCCAAAGCATACAACATCATCTGTGAAACATGGTGGAGCAGTGTGATGGCATGAGCGTGCATGGCTTCCAGTAGCACTGGGTTACTGAATCAGAATCAGAATTAGCTTTATTCACCAGGTGTGCACAGGAATTTGTTGTGGTTTTTTAAGGTGCTCCTGGTACATACATACATACATACATACATACACACATCTAACGTGAGAACAGAAAAATATTTAAATAGTAAGACTTAACAATAAATAATAATGTGTATGAACAGTAGATTTATGTACAGATTTGTGCATTATTTACTCTATATACAGCTGTATAAATAGAGAGATATGCATATGTATTTAGTAAATACATATGCATATCTCTCTATTTCATTCTCCATCTTTAATTAATGCCTCTTTCTCAAGTATTATGTAAATACCATTTACATAATACTTGAGAAAGAGGCATTAATAAAGATGGAGAATGAATTACAGAAATGAATTACAGAACACAGGTAATGATTCATGTGTTAGCTGTTTAAGCTGGAGATGGCATTTTTATGCCTAGATGTTCTAGTGCACAGAGACCTGTAGCGTCTGCCTGAGGGGAGAAGTGCAAACAGGTTGTGTCCGGGGTGAGAGGGGTCTGTGATGATGTTTCCTGCCCGTTTCTTCACTGGTGTTTATAGATGACGTGACAGAAGACAGAAGCAACCAGAAGAATTCTGAAGTGTACAGGGATATACTGTCTGCCCAGATTCAGCCAAATGGAGCAAAGTTGATTGAAGCAACCCAGGAGTTTTTGAAGGTAAAAAAGTTGAATATTCTGCAATGGCCAAGTCAATCTCCTGATCTCAACCGGATTGAACATTCATTTCACTTGTTAAAGACAAAACTAAAGGCAGAAAGACCCACAAACAACAACTGAAGTCAGCTGCAGCAAAGGCCTGGCAAAGCATCTCAAAGGAGGAAACACAATCTTTGGTGATGTCCATGAGTTCCAGTTCCTTGAAATAAAGCTTAAAGTCTGCACTTCAATTTCATCTCCATTGTTTCATTTTAATTCTACTCTGGTGGCATACAGAGCCCAAATTATGAAAATTGTGTCAGTGTCCAAATATATATGGACCTGACTGTAAATCTACAGTTATTTTAAATCATTTACCCAGACACAGATTGTTTAAAAGACATCAAAACAGTGCTACTCCTGAAAGAAACAACACAATATCAATGCCTCTCACCCAGCGTACAACATAGTTTGTGAAATGATAGACAGTCAGGTAAAAAAAAAAAAAAGAAGCTTCTTTGGTCATGGAAAACAGTGGTGAAATACTGTATGTGAAAGTAGAAAACTTCAAAGAAAAAAGAGATTTGCATGAGAGACAGAGGGCAGAAACCATGTTAAGTTGAAATATGTTAAAAATACATGTTAAGTGGGAGGAAGGTAAAATTACAAATGACATCATATTGAAAAAAAAAAAGAAAAAAAAAGGAGCCTGTGATTTAACAGCCTTCTCCACTTAAAAGTTTAATTTTTCATCTGGGGTAATTTGGGCCTAGCCATTTTTGGTGAGTGTTTTGACAGTGAAAGAAAGTGGAAGGAAAGAGGGGGCCGGATGAATAAAACATGCCACATCTTGATGAATGATCTATGATGCTACAGAAATTTACTGCAGCAGAAGGAAATGGAAAGTGAGAAATGGAAACCTGGGATATGGGAACAGACACCTGATCAACACATAAAGATTTAGACATACGGTTCTACACACATGGGAATACAACGAAAGGATGTGAAGACAAAAAAAAAAAAATACTTAGTGAAATAATATCGAGATGAATGCAAACAGACACATACGCCCAGAGTAAATGAATAAAGATAAGCGAAGACAGGGTGAGGCTGTGCAGCCGCATGGGGGAAAGCTGTTAAATGTTTCCTCCTCACTGGCTTTCAGATCCTGAAATCTGCTTAAACATCTGGCCCACTGCGCTCAGAACACACACCTTGTGACGCTAGACAAAATCACATCGCTCTGTCTCTCACTCCTGCTCTGAAAGATCAGAAATACACAAACGCACAGTCTTAGAATATTCTATTTCCTTTTCAATTTGCCTTTCATGAAGCAGCAACGAGAGGAGGGAGAAGAGAGGCGAGAGCTTTTTGACACGCTCACCAAATGATGTGCATCGAGTGGCTTCAACGGCTGCCACACATGCACAGCCAGCTATAAGCTGACGAGGCTTTAGATCGAAATATATAATATTATTTAATTAATTATATTGCTTTAGCTAAATAAATATGTCAAACTAGTTCTGGCTACTTTGCAGCTCTCTGACATACAGCAGGTTTTATGTATTTCTGGAGCTTAATGCTAACCCGGCCTTTCTTCCTCGCATTCAACATAACAAAAAAGCAAACTCAGCTCCTGGTGTGCATATATATTTCACATAAAAATGCCTCACACCCACATAACTAGTTATACAACCCAGCCATGATGGCATCCAGAGACTGTATGAAGCAGAGGATACAGTATGTAATACTCAGGAGAAATCATAACGCTCAATATGTAGGCTGTAGTCCTGCTCTGCAGTTAAAAGGGTCAATCGACTGTTAATTTACTCTACAACATTCATTAGCTTGACTACCCTGAAGAAACAAACAAACAAGCAAACAAACAAACAAACAAAAAAAAGAAGCAGTTTTTTTTATTTCAAACCATGAAACATTTCAAATGATAATTATAAGCGCGACTGTTGTAAACGCTCATTTAAAATTATTTTTCAATACAAACTACAATACGTATATATATTTATAGAATTTAAAATTTTCATTAAAACATACAACAATACAACAAAAATGCTATATAAAATTATTTTTAATATAAACTATAATATCGTTTAATGAATTATATTTAATACTTTTGAGCAAGGATGCATTATATTGATATCAAAGACTGAAAAAGTATCATGGTTTCCACAAAAATATTAAAGAGCGTAAAGGTCATATAAAATTAATTTTAATATAAACAATAATGTACATTATTATCAATATAAAGCAAAAATGGCCCATTTAATTATAATGCAGAGAACTGTTGGAAAATTGTCAGAAAATAACTATAATGTACTATTATAATTATTACGCAAATATTTACAACACAAACCGAATTCCAGAAATGTTGGGAAGTTTTTTAAATTTGAATAAAATAAAAACTAAAAGACTTTCAAATCACATGAGCCAATACGTTATTCACAATAGAACATAGAGAACATAACAAATATTTAAACTGAGAAATTTTACACTTTTATCCACTAGTAGCAGGCATCAAATTTGAAATGAGCTAATTTTGTGTATAAAAGTGTAAAATTTCTCAGTTTAAACATTTGTTGCTATCTATGTTCTATTGCTTTTTTTTATTTTTTTTATTTATTATTTATTTTTTATTTTATTTTTTTTACTTGTTACATATTATTATTATTTTTATTTTTATTATGCAAGTAAAGAATGTGACAATGTTTACATGTGCCAAACACAGAATCCCATGGACCAAACATATAATATATAAGTAAAAAACATAGGCTAAGTAAAGAAGGTGTCAATATTTACATGTGCCAAATATAGAATCACATGGACAAACAAAAATATATACTGATAGCCAACATTACAAGTCCGTTTTGATTAGCTCCTGTATTTGCATTCATATGTCTGTGAGCATGCATGTGTGTGTGTGTGTGTCATTGTGTCTAGGGGTGGGGGGAAGCATACAATTGAAATAGTATCTTAACAGATCTATAACAAATATAAGTAGTACAAATTTTATATATATATATATATATATATATATATATATATATATAAATAAAGAAGAAAAAAAAGGGAGACCACAACTGTTATTAGCAACAATAATAATAACCATAATAATAATAATAATAATAATAATAATAATTTCATTAATCAGTCATTTATGTTCTATTGCGAATAAAATATTGGCTCATGTGAAAATTCTTTTAGTTTAAATTTTATTAGAATTTAAAAAACGTCCCAACATTTCCGTAATTCGGGTTGTAAATTCAAGTCTTTCCCATTTCAAGTAGATAGTAGCTGCATGGCTGGAAATAGCTGCCCAGGGGTGTTACGAATATGGCTGCCAAGGGACTTTGTGGTAGCTTAGTGTCTAAAGATCTGGACTAGTAAAATAAGGTTGCAACTCCAAATCCACTAAGTGGGGATCTATGATCTGGAGAGTCCCTATTACTGTGGAGTCCTCGAACACTGCTCCGGGGAAATGACTCCATTAGGTTGCTTTACATAAGAATGCATCGTCTAATGAACACAAACTTCAACAAGTTTAACTTCAACAAGTGCAACTAAAATCCAGCACAACCCCCTGACCCTGCCTTACACCTATCATTACAGCCGAGGATTAGATCAAGTCTAATAAGACAGCTAAGAGAGAGTGTGGTCTGGGGGCGGGACACCTCAGTCGATGGGAAAATGGGGGCGATGTAGGAGCTGCTGGAGCCATAATGGTTTCTCTGCCAGTTTGTGCCTTCCTAACACTATTTCTCTTGACAGACTGAGAGAATGATTCACTCACTCCAGCTTCACAGTGGGCCAGGAGCTATGATAAAATAGTGTCTGTGGCTTTTAGTGGCCCTGACCTGAGAACAGGGAACTGGCCAGGAAAATGGATGTGCCGTCTACAAATAGAATTTGCTGTGCCTTTCAAATGAATGGTGCTTTGTGAGCAATCTACACTGCCTGAATCTAAATTGGAGTTCACCTTAAGAGTCTACAGGCAGATTGGCGGTTTTAACAAGCAACCTTACAGACAGGGTCCAAAATTAACGTGCTAAATCAAGTAAAAACCAAATGCAAGGTACCCACCACTTGGCTAATCACTTCATTAGGAACTGCCACATAATGCTGCGAGTAACACACTGACCTGTTCTGTTTGTAATAATTTAATACATTTTATTAATTATTTTTAAAAAATAATAATGTGAAAATTTAAATTAAATCTAAATTAAATGAAAAAATTGAAATAATATAATAAATAAAAATAAATAAATAAATAAATATATATATATATATATATATATATATATATATATATATATCAGTAGCGTGCGGTGGTGTTTTAAAATGAGGAGGCAGTTTTATACACACACACACACACATACATATAAAATTCATGTCCCAGTTACACTTAATGTTTACACATAAGATTCTATAGACGCTATAGATTCTATTTACACCTAGCAGGATTTTCTGCTATTTATACTACTTATTGCAAATAGTGGCAATTATCTTCACTTCAGTATTGTAGTACATTATAAAACAGTATGCAATCATAACATATTGAGTGTAAATTATCATTTTAATTCAAATTATTAAATGGATGTCACCTTATTGGGACAACAAATCTCTCCCTACACCTACTCGATACTTTAAGTTCAACTTTTAGATTATTTCCTTGAAAATACATGCCTTTCCGACGTGATATCTGATTTGAAAAGGTGGGAAAAAAAGTTCGGCAAAACCTGGACACTGAACATCGGTCAATCGCATCATAAACGACTTCAACATGTACTTCACCTGCGCCACTGGAGCTGGTAAGGGAAGATAGTCTTCTGTAATGCTTTGTGATCACACGTTGGTGGGCGGAGTTAGTGTAAATAACCTCTGCCAACAAGGCGGCCTATTTGCACTTGTAAATAGACACTCCATTTTTTTATTTGTGAACTGATGTTCAGCTGTTCTTTTTAATAGTCAACTTATTTTCGGGCCATCATCATAAAAGCCCATTGTCACAGGCACGAAGATACATCTTTCATTTCATCAAGCTGAATGCTCACTAAAAACTGACAGTCATCCCGTTTTCAAGCCATTTCATGTTTCATTTTGACGTGACACAAAGCAGTGATATCTAAGCGGGAGAGTTGCGTACTTACTTTATAATTAGTCAATAACACCATAATTTTCTTCATTCAGACCGAGAGCTCGCACGAAAACAAGAGGCGGGATTTAATCGCAAGAGCCAATCACATCCAATCTTAACCGATCATATCCAGTTATAGCGCAACGGAGGCATTGCCTCCTCTCACGTGACTTTCCCCATTCATCTCAATGAGCCTCCAGAAAAGTCACGGCACGCTAAGGGGTCTCAGTAGAAAGTCAATGGACCGAAGGGAGGCAAGCCTCCGCTGTAACTTTACCTGCGGGTGTCGCTGTTGGACAGTGTTACTTTATAAAAACGAGTGACTTTTAGACTTTTAATATCATATTTAGTCATATTTGCGCTGTTTTATTTTTGTAATATTGAATATTTTCTCATCCAATTTTGAGGAGAGGAGACACTGCCTCCCTTGCCTCCTCGGAGGAAACGCTCCTGATATATATATTAAATACATTTAAATTATAATTATTACAATTATTTACATTTAAGAGATTACAATGTTTATTAAGCAATTATACAAATAATTCTGCTGACATAGGGATAAATATAATACAAAAAATAAAAATCATGGCTACTAAGAAATGTTTATGTTTAAGTTATGAAATTAGAATACCATTTATGCACAGTATTTGAAATAGGTGAAACAAAGTTTCAATAAAATGCCAAAAGACAGACGCACAGACAAAAACAGCCATGACCCTCTGCTGAAGAGCTGAGCTGGTAATGTTGGTGCACTGCTGTAGGGATTCTTGAGGCAATAAATTGCAGCATGCAAGAAAGGCCTTATTCTGACTACACAGCACCCCTCGAAACAACACATGACCTTTAACCCGGACATCAGATTTAAAGTGAGACTATTTCACCTGATCTAGCCCCTATACTTTCCTCATTCAATCCTGAGGTTCCAATTACTTTTTCATTTGCTTTCCTTCTGTATTTCTCACTCTCCTGTCACCTCTTCCATTCAACCTCTATGTCTCACCTTCATTACCTCCATGCAATTTCACAGCGCGGATCCATTGTCCTCTGTGATTGTATTGTCCATCCGTCCATTCCCCCCCCCCCCCCCCCCCCCCCCCCCCTTCACAATCTCTCTATTGTAAGTGAGATGAACACCGCACTATCTTTCGGAATATTATCCTCATATCGTCATCCTCATCAGTCTCTCTCCCTCTTTTTTTGCAGAGTGCCTCTGTTTAACCTTCATTTCACCTCCCCTACTTTTCTCTCCTATCGGTCCTGAGAGAAGGCTTTTTTGCTGACCGAGAGCTCTCTTGATAAAAAAAAAAAAAAAAAAAGCCCTGGACCCAGACATCGGTATCAGAGCTGCTCAACCCTTACATATCAATGTCTAGGCTTATACATCTTAATTTAAAATGTTCTGAATCTACAAATATGCAAATCTGGAAGAAGATTTCCCTTGAGCTCAGATCCTCAACTGATTCGTCAATGAGAAATATAGACGGAAAAAACCCTTGGATCATTCAGTTAATGCATTCTGCACATTTTCTACAGCACATTCCACACATACATACGTCCACCTTGTCGTTTGTCCCTTTGGGTTAGACAGTGGGCTGTAGATCAGCATTAATGGCATGTTGTCAGTGCTGGCTAACTGGGACATCAGCCTCAGTGGCTCATAAATAAGCCATAGCAGTAGGTGCTAATGGGTTCATTTAAACTCAGACTTGCGCTAACAGGCCTCCACAGACTGGCGTGGGATCATGGGATAACTGACTAATGTGGGGACATACGGTCATGGTCCCAATATTTATTAGGAACTCTACAAACACAGTGAACTGACAACAGCATAACATTAAGGAGACAAGGAGTTGAACCAAAAGTGAAAATTGTCATTATTTTCATAGAAGATAACTGAAGACAACATCAGACACCATTAATTTTAATTTAAATTAATGAAAATTATAATAAAAAAAAATTAATAAAAAAAAAAAACAATTGTCCTGTTCCAAACAATTCAATGCAACTCTTTGGTGAAATAAACTAAAAACTAAAAATATTTTCAGGAATTGAAATACAGCTAAAACACATTTGTCTGTTTAGTTGAGCAGTCTGACAAATCAGTTTCTTCCTCAACCAATGGCATGAGTTTAAGGAAAGAAACTTATTTGGAAAAAGTTATTTTTCCAAATCCATTTTGTTGTTGCTTGTGGTGCAGAAATTATACACTTCACCTTTAAGCTCTTGCATTGCATAAAAATTTAATAATCATAAACAATTTAGGGGACAAAGTTAGAGGAATGAGAGCTGGCAATAACTGATGGATGAAAAATAAGAAAAATGTGCGTGAGACACTTCAATCAGTAAAGGGCGACCCCTGTGAGAAAAACACAGCAGGCCCAAATGGAAAACCTCTGGAGAAGCAGCCCAGAACCTGAAAGGAAAGACAATTCATTTCACACTGGCTTACTCCAGATGTAACACTAGAGAAGCTGATTTACACACACACACACACACACACACACACACACACACACACACACAGTTTCATATGCTGCTTCCAAAACCAGAGAGGCAAAACAGAGCACATGGGCTCCCACATTGGCTGTCAATACTGTTTACCGCATTTCCATCAGAAAGTGGGAGCAACAGCAGCAGATGAGCAGCCAATATAGGCTCATTAATCATTGTGATTGGTGAATGAACTCTGTCTCTACGCCATCAGAGCAGGAGGGATAAACACCTGTGTGGAAGAGCAAACGGCTGGCCAGATGTTGAAGGAGTTTAAGGAAAGATGTTGAACAGAACGTGAAGAGCACATCTGTATATGGAGAGAGAACGAGACAGATGACAGTACTCACAGATGATGTGTTTTCCATGAACTTCAAAACCTTTTGATCAAGTATTTTGCTTATATGCATGAAATAAATTTAGTAGACAAATGTAAATTCAAGTTGTGCCTACATATTTTTATAAATATATATTACTGCACAAAACCTCAATAGATGTAACTAACTTACTATTTAATCAGCCGTTATTTATTATTTCACTACACAATTACTTCAATTTGTGTTATTCCATAGACTGTTTTAAAATAATAATAAAAAGATTATAAATATTAAAATTTGAATAGCACTTTTCATATATGCAATACAACTCAAATGGCTTCACAGATCAGAATAAAAACATTTTAACAAAATAAATAAGAGAATAATTAAAATAAAAATATATAAATGTAAATTGTGCTAATACATTTTTTATATAATAACAGTAATTAAGAAAACCTATAATACTTTTTTTTCTTTATTACTTCACTACACAATTCCCATACTTCCATTTATGTAATTCCTTAGATGATGATGATAATAATAATAATAATAATAATAATAATAATAATAATAAACAATACAATTATTTGGATAGCACTTTTCTTACATACAATGCAGGTTAAAGAGCTTCACAGCTTAGAATATAAAAACACTGTAACAAATCTTAAAAATTATAGTGAGCCTATGACTTCATTATTGACATTATTACTTCATTTGATAAGATATCATAATATAGTTTATAAAACATTTGACTAGTAGTGTGAGTGATCTACTGAGACAGTAATTGAAAATTTACGAAAGGAGTGAGACCGCGAGAGATTAAAAAAAAAAAAAAAAAAAGTATGGTATTAAACTGACCTTCAGAAAGACAATCTTCTCTTTGATCCGGGAGCAAGAGACAGACTTTAACTCCAGTTCAAAGCTTGCCTACTCTAGACTCAACAAACCCTTTAGGAATAATAAAAAAAAAAAGTCCAGCCTGTTTTGCTAACATTCCTCCATCTGGATGGAGGCCTACTCATTTTATTTCTGTTTGTTGAAACACAAGCGTCATCATGTATTAGCCCCACACAAACACGCTTTGAAGTTTATAAGAGGTCACGCGCCCAAACAAAACCATGAGTCCCTGATCAAAACACATAGAGAGACAACAGCAGAACCAATAGCAGAACTTCCACCTGCATGATTCACCTGGAGCCTTTTTGAAGTGTGTGTGTGTGTGTGTGTGTGTGTGTGATGTGCCGACCTGCAGCTGCGTTTGTACATGCGGCATTGTCAGTGTCAGATTGAGAACTCTGATTGAGACTCAGCCAACCCGATGAATCCCTTTCGGATCAACATGTAGCCTTCCAGATGGGCACCGGTCACTATGTTAGAACGGGCCATGATCCAGGCCTAAAGGTAGGGATGTTCAATTAAACTTCCAAACTTTAAATTTCATTCTTAAGCCCAAAAAACTAATTTGCATGCAAAAAGCCATAGGTAAGCATAACAAACTTCTTTTAAAAACATAAAAAATGTTAATGATTCTAAACTTTTGACCCATGGAGTGAATATGTATTTCTTTATTTCTTCATGCATTCATTCCTTTATGCATTAATTCACACTACCACTCAAAAGTCTGGAATTATTAAGATTTTATTTATGTTTTTGAAAGAAGTCTCTTGTGCTCACCAAGGCAGCATTTAATTAATCAAAGATACAGTGAAAACAGTAATATTTTGAAATATTATTACACTTTCAAATAATTGATTTCTATTTTAATATAGATTAAAATAAAATATATTCCTGTAATGCTGTAAAGCTGAATTTTCAGCAGTCATTACTCCAGTCTTCAGTGTCACATGATCCTTCAGAAATCATCTTAATATGTTGATTTGGTTCCTTAAGAAACATTTCTCATTTTTATAAATGTTGAAACAGCTGTGCTGCTTAATATTTTTGTGGAAAACATGATACATTTTTTTTCAGGATTCTTTGAAGAGAAAGTTCAAAGGAACAGCATTTATATCTAAAAGTCTTTACTGTCGCTTTATATATATATATATCGTCATATATATATATATATATATATATATATATATATATATATATATATATATATATATTGTTTAGTGTGTGTATATAAATACAGTATATGCAATATTTTATTAACTTACATAACTTCACCAGACCTACAAATCTCAATTTTAAAATTGCCTGACATTTCAAAGTTTTCCATGACTTTGTATCTTGAGCACAAAGACACTACTGAGTGACCGAGGTTTGTCCACGCGATCAAATCAATATTTCATTTCTCATAGGGATGCCAAACACCAGAAGACCACACACACGCACAGGAAGTAGCCATTGAGCCCCATTCCCAATTTTCTGCACATGCTGGGTTTAACAGCAAATGTGACAGAATGCACCAATCTACGGGTGGGATCCGAAGGAAACATGGTAGAAAGTGAGAAAGCGACTGGAGCGGGATATGATTTCAGTATCAATCACACTTTGTTCTTTTTGTCAGTGATGGTGCATAGTCCTCAGTGCGCCGTGGCCTGTTTCTCCGCTCCTGTCCTCATCGATCCATTTGCTTCAACAGCTCCTGAGCAAGCTCATCAATCTCTCTGTGTTTCTCTCCCAGACTGCAGGCCGCTGGCCACTATCAGGACATCACTTGTGTGGGAATGTGCAACAGCATGCGGACACACACTCACACACAAAAATACAACACCCTTCTCAGATGGCCATATGTTGTGCATTTAACAAATAAGCCAACACATTGAGCCTCGCATGCAGAGATTACATGTCTGTTTCCACACAATATCCTTTTTCCCTTGTTACTGGTTTAACTGACATGCTAAGCTCACTCTTACCCTTTTTCTCTCCATTCCTTTCCCTTCGGCATACCGCTCACCTCTAAAACAACTCTCTCTGCTCATATTCATCTCTCCCTCTTCACCGCTCTCTTTAAATCTTTCCTACTTTCAAGGCAGGAGTGAGAGAGCAGGTGAGCGAGTGATTTACAGAGTCTATATGAAGGGAGCTTTGGATCACTTCATAAATCTCTGGCCGCGCTAATGGCCGCTCATAAGGGCTCTGGCCATAAGTGTCCGGATTTCCTGACACACTACTTTAATAGAGCCTCAACAGCATCTTACCAACACACACAGAACAACATCTCAGCACAGCCAATATATGACATAAGATCAAAAAAACGAAACTGCGTGGCAGCTATTGCGCAAATCCACGGTCATGCAGCACAGGATCTGATGGATATGGCCTCTTTGCCTGGATTTACTGTAGGAAGAGGCTCAGATGCTTTGCAAACTGCTACCACACTTCATCCATCTCTCCAATGCTGTACAGCAGAATCTGAGCTGATGCTGAGATGTTGAGAAATGTTTACTGATAGGTTTGTGATTATTTGTCTGAGGTTAGTGTGCAGACGGCGCTCTCCTCCTCTCACCTTGTTCCTCTCAAACAGCTCACATTGGATGGTCTTGAGGTCGGTGTCCAGGGCGCTGGCGGCCTGCCTGCGTTTGCGTGCCAGCTGCTCCTCCAGGTCTTCCATCTGGGCACGCAGCTTTTTGTTTTCCCTCTCCAGAGCCAGCTTTTCTGTCTCCAGACGCTCCCGACGACCCCACTCTGCTGCGTTCTCCACCTGCAGACGTTCCATCTGCACACACACACAAATTCAGTAAGATAGTGAGGAAATAGACAGAGACATAACATAAGACATAAGTTAATGAGGACAATAATAAAGTAATTTTGAATGTAAAGGCTTACTCCCAACATGAACAAATTTTTAGCACAAAATTTTTGCATAATTAACCAAAAAACAAAATATTCATCACTCCATAACCCTTTACGCTGAATGTAATGTTTACAATGGTCTAATATTTTTTTTCATGGTGATTTTTTCGTGATTGGATTGTATTAATTTATTTATCCATGTCTATACACTACAGGTTTGTGGTCAGTAAGTTTTTTTATGCTGAAAGAAGTCCTCTATACTCACTAAGGCTGCATTTATTTGATTAAAAATACAGTAAAAACGGTAATATTGTAAATTATTAACATTAAAATAACTTTAAAAAAATTGTCAGATATAGTTTTATCGTTCATGTAGGAATTTTCACCACTTTTTCATCCACAATGCTTATATTTTCAATTTTTTTATTCTGTCAAATTCAGTACATTAATATATAAAATTACTCTTTGAAATCCACACAAAAAAAATGTTTTATGACATAGGTTTAGGTACCCAAACCAGCTTATTAAGCTGCTTTGGAAGAATTTGTATTGAAAGAAGGACTATTCAAATAATTTTGACTGAATTTACTGCAGTGTTCACAAGAAAACTGTTTTTTGTTGGACTTGGTCTAACTAAAACATACTAAAATGTCTGAAAACTCCTAATGCAAATACTATGTGCAAAACTTGAAATACATAAAATATGAAGAGACAGCACATCTCTTGCGTATCAGGAAGGACTAATGCTGCATTAGCACACAGGACACCTATTAGCCCAGAATGATGTTGAACTAAGTGAAGGGCTCTCCATGATTTCCCAGTTCTGACCTGCTGCTAAAAGCAGTTTAATGGGAAACCATCTCTTCCAGATTCACCTTAAGTGCTGGCTGACTTTCCTGGCATGACCCAAACTCTCTCCAGACCAACTAATCATTAACATTTCTATAATGTCATTTGACTGCTGATACGAGGCAGTGCCTGTGAAACGCCCCGATTCCTGAGGGCAGAGATGAAGGGAGGTCACTGTGGGGTTTTGGGGATGAGGGGATGCAAAGGATCGGAGCTGACACACAGGAGTGGTGGCGCTCTTTAAGGAGCCCTTCAAAGTGCATAGTGTCACTCTCTCCTGCCAGGTTCATTTCAGCAACACCCCCCCGCTAACAGTGCATGCTGGGAATGTGTTAGAGCAGCGTTCTGTCATTACGCCAGCTTGACTAACAGAGGGACGCGGTGCCTGGTGTCGTGCTAGTCGAAACGCAGGTAGACAGCGGATGGATGTTTAAAGCCCTGAGAGTGTTTAGCTTTGATGTAGATCACAGCGTGTCCTGGGGTGACACCGGCCAGGCTGGGTCATGCAAAACAGTGCAGTATGGGTATGAAACAGAAAATGTACATGCGTTTCACCTCTGTACGGAGCTCTGCCAGTTTTTTGTCCATGCTAGTACGAGCCCCCAACTCATCCTCCAGATCTTCAGACATGCGGCCCAGCTCATCCTGATGCACCTCTTTCAACAAGTTCAGCTGCGTGAGAGATCGAAAAGACAGAGAGAGTCAGCCTTTTATCTTGGAACTTCTGATCTTGAGTAAAACTTTCTTTCCTTTGCTTTGTTAGAGCTTATCTTCAACTAAACTACTCGGTCTGACTACGCCAAACTACGCAATACTCTGAAGATGCCATTGGTATTCAAACAGATTTAACATTCTGATTGTGAATGAGTCTGGTATTTAAACTCATTTCACAGTTGATGAAACTCTGTGAAACTGCGTTCATTTAATACGACTTGTACCGACATTCTGCGGCAATACGGTCTAGCACATTTGCCATTAAGGGAGAGGGGCACTACGGTCAAAGTCTGATCTCTCTACAGTGTCTCACACTCGGCGTACTGTGACTCAAACGCAGTGATTAACATTCGCTGCAGGTCGTGAGCTCATACAGCTGGGCTGGGGACAGGTAGCTCATCTATTAAACTACTGAGTGTGGCGCACACTCTCTTCCTACTCATCATCTCATGGTATTCATGCACATCCTTAGGGGTTGAGGTTATTAAAAAGAGAAGCACATCTTTTCCTACTCATCATCTCTCTACTATATGCCTATAACGAGGTCTAGGTGTATGATGGTGAATCAGTCCCTTATTCTCTCTGTGGAAGGCTTGTATTGAGAGTGAAATTTTCCCTGGGCCCAATCAGTGTGGCTGTCTTTCATTAAATTGCCTGACTGAAAGAAATCCTGAGAAGCAAAGTCTAATCATTCATTGAACAATGCCAGACTGCCTCGATCATGGGTAACAACTGCCCCCTGGTGGTGCTCTATCAGAGATGCATCCGTTACAGAACCCTATACAATTTTAAAATATTTTATTTAGTATGGCTATATTTGACTGAATTAATGCTCCTAATGATCTTAAAAATGTTTGTGGTTAAATACTTGAATTTTGTTTAAAAAAAAACAAAAAAACGCAAACACACACCATTATACAAATACAAGTTTGTGTTTATGTATATTGTTAGTAAGAAATTTTGAAAGCCTTGACAGAATTCATGCTTATATACAATTAAACAAAATATAGATACAACAGCTTCAAACAACTTACTAAAACTTAGTTTAAAAAAATACACCACCATCTGCAAAAAAAATAGTTTGTCAGAATGATTTTTTTAAAAAGAAATTACAACTTTTTATTACAGCAAATATACATTTTATTGATCAAAAGTCATTGTAAAATTTATCAAATTCTATTTCAAAAGAATGCTGTCCATGTAAACTTTACATTCATCAGAAAGTAAAGAAAGAAAGAAAGAAAGAAAGAAAGAAAGAAAGGTTTAAATATCACAGTAAACCTCTAAACGTTAGTGGTTCTCAATTGGAAAATATTAATCAGCTGAATTGTTTTCAAATTTGATTATAATAACAAATATTTCTTGAGCATTTCTTGAGTACCGTTTAAAAGGGAATTACGTTATAAAGTTAGAAGAAAGAGTGCAGAACAACTAACAACTAAAAAAAGAGTCCGGGGACAAAAAATATAAAACCGTTGTAGACTTTTTAAGATTTTGGTTAATGCATAATTCTGTTTATTTCATAGTTTTGATGATTATTATTTTTATTTTCCACATTTTAGAAAAGTAGCAAAGAAAGGGTAGGTGTTATTCTGAATGTTATTATGTCTTTGAAGCACATGAGACAGTATTTGGAGGATATTATAAGGCAAGAATATGACATCTGGAAGTGAAGGTGAAGTACTGGGTTTTGATAAACAGGCCACCAGAGCACTCAACCCAGTGCACTCACCATGCATTCTTCCTACTGATTAAAGCTCTGACTATAAATTGCCCGGAGGAATTTGGACAAAAGGCCAAGGATTTCATGCTCTTTTAACATGGAAGTGCTGGAGATCAGTTCCTCATGAGAATATCATGTGTTAGTGTTCCTGGCTTCAGCAATTTATCTGTTATTTGTAAATCAAACATGATCCACAAATAACAAATACAGCGCTGAAGCCAGAATACTAATGTTGACAATTAAGGCTCGGCAACTGATGTCTTGACTTGATGCCCAAAAGCAAAAACAAATTGCTTAAAATACCATAATTCAATAAATGAAGCCAGTAAGTTAAATGTTCCACAGCTGCTACAAAGCTATTTGGCTTTGAGTTGAATTTATTGCAGGTTCCTGAAGAATCATTTTCATGATACACTATATGCATTAGAAAAAAAATTCTGAATAGTTTTTTCCAACCTTTTGACAATATTCAATATATCTCAATATTTATAACTATAAATTTATGAAGGGTGATTTTTTGCAATCAGAGGAATTATAATTTCAATCTAACAGTCATTGTTACTCAGTAGATTCACAATATTTAATGCATATTATAAATCTAGTTAAAACTAATCAAGGTATGTTTTCCACACCATTTGTCACTAAATTAACACGAGGTTATAATGTTGCGTGATTTTACATCACCAGCAAAATCACAGCAAATATATGAGAAATATTCTATACATCATTCATCTCTAACAGGCACACCGTTTTAAGACAGAGTCTGCCAGGAAAATAAAAATGGGGTTATGTTGCTCTGATTTGAGATGATTCTTTATTGATGTGTTGCTTCTTGTATACAGTAGGTCTACAGAATAAGCTTCCTCACCTGTTTTAGGGCCTCTTGTTTGCTCTTGTTCAGTTCCTCATATTTGAGTTTCCATTGGCTCAGCTCCACCTCCAGCTTCTCGATGTTCTTAATGAGCGCGTGCTTATCCCTGACAGAGACACATGACATGTTTGACATGCACAACATAAATCATCATCATCGAGTCCAGACTCTTCTCAAAAGATCTGGTCTACTGAGATGCCTCCAGTGGGTGATTTCTACAAAGTCAACATAGATGTATCCTTCACTGTATATCATAGGTGGTGAAGGATACATCTATGTTGACCTTGTCCTTTTTATGAGAAGCTCTAAAAGGCCTTTGATTTCATTTGTTGAGTTCTGGTCTGTTTCATGCATGTATTGTTTCCACCTGGACAATGATCTCTTACTCTCGTTCTTTCAGCAGGACTTTCTGGGACTCATCCAGGCGTAGCTGGAGAGCGTTGAGCTTGCTAGAGTCCTCCTCCAGGGCAGCCAGATCCTCCCACAGCAGTCTGCTCCGGTCCTGCCGACTGAGAACTGAGCGCAAGCTACTGGCACTGCGAATGTCCCAAGAGTCTGGAGCCTCTGACTTTGCCCTGAGAAGAGCCTCCAATAACTCCAACTCCTGACACAAAGGAAAAAAGAAAAAAGAATGAAAGAAGAAAGAAAAAGCAAGAAAAAAAGCAAGAATCTGTAATATCACAGTTAAAGTACTTCTAAACACTAGTGGTTCTAAACTGGAGGACCACACAGCACAAAAACGAGTCTGTTCAGACACGGTTTCAAAAAAAAAAAAAATTGAATTAAATTAAATTAAATTAAATTAAATTGTTACAAATACAGGGGAGACAAAGTTATTATAGATTTAAATACTCTTCTGTACTAAGTTTTTTTTTTTTTTTTAGATTTGTTTGACACTTTTTACTTTTCTAAAAATAAACTAACTGTAAATTGTATTTATTTATTTATTCACTTTTTAACGCCATGCCAGCATCATGGCTATTTTCATGGCAATTTCTGAATAAATGACATTTTCGATGAGATTTTCTTAAAGTGTAACTGACACAATCAATCAAACGATCAATATATATTGACATCAAATTTTGCATCACTTGAAATCTATGCTGGAGGGGGGAGGGGGGCACAAATTCATTTGCTACTTGGCAGCAGCTGGTCAAAAGTTGGCAATAAGGAGAGGTTGCGTGACATGCCTTCATCCTCAAAGACCATAAACAAAATTACATAAAGAAAACTGAACCCAGACTAAAACATTTAGGAGTTCTCTTACAAACAAGGATAAACAATGAGAGCTAAATATTTTAACTTAAAATTACATAAAGATTTTAAAGAACATTTTTGTTTAGTTTTGTACAATAAACAATTCTCATACTGTGCTGACTTCCCAGTTGACGTCCAACGTAAAACCTAGCTTGTGAAGTGAAACCAGCTGAGAACTGCTGCCATCGTCAATGTTCCAAGACAAAGAAAACAAATGAAAAACAAACAACAAGACTTTCATGTTTTCTTTTTCTCCTTATTAAACCAAACCACAGAAGAGCCATTTTCTCTGTCATCCACATAACAAATATCACATTGCACCTTTCCCTTATTTCCTGTGTGCATGAATGAAATTCACAAGCTCTTTGGAGGAGTAATAAAAAACGGCTTTACAGTTCAATGCACCATCCTTCCTCTTTCCTTCCTACACACAGTAGGGATTACATATCAAAGACATGGGCCTCAGGAGACAGACATGAGACCCTAAACATGCTGTGATCCCAGTAACAATCGAGTAACTTTATGAGATAAAAGCTCAATAACACCTCCCTGCCACCAGGGGGAACCAAACACATACTACTACAGATAGAGTGCTACATGTGGAAGCACTCAGCATGCCTGTGTGTGGAAATAGATCAGGAAATGGGATGGTATCAAACAATCCAGTGAGAGTCAGACTACGCTAACTATTATTTGTTTACTTAGCTAAGATTGAATGAGGACGCCTGATACTACTTGAAAAGGTGGATATTTCTGTGCTGAATTATAATTATATGAATTAAAAGCCCAAACCAGTTTTGCTCTCAGCAGGTAATTGTCACTGTTCACAGGAGTCTGAGAGTCTTTAGCTATCTAGGATACCCCCTGTTGATATCCGTGCAGAAATATGCATCCATCATGCTCGAGACTCTGAAGGTCAAGTTTGACACTGACATTAATTCTTCGTTGCCTCTCTCTGCTGGTGCGCTGTCTTCGCATCTATTTGCCAACCAAAAAAAAGAGGTGCGTGCTAATGCACACAGCAGACTAAACCACATTCGTGTGAGGGGTAATTCTCTTGAAAGATTAGTTAAAAATGCATTAAGGAAATAACAGACATACTCAAGCGAGTCTAGGACTGAAAAAGGGGTTTCTGGGTAGTGGGAACTGCTGCGGTACCCCTGGCTGTGGCCCCATGGGTAAAACACATAGGGGGTTGTGCCGGGAGAGGGGTGGTTCTAATAATAGGACAAAAAAATTAAACCAGCACACAACCAAAAAGCACAGAGTCAGGTAATGAAATCACAAGGAGATGCACTGAACCAGGTCTGTGGCTGACCTATTTACAGCTGTCTACCTGTGTCCAGAGTGAACAGCCTCGGTTATTCTGTAGGTTCTTTGTGTGGTTTGAGCATCTAGCTTTTCATTTTTACATGAATAATGTATCATTTACAAAAATAATGTATCATGTTAAGATGGTATCGTTCTAAGTTTTCACATCATATTATATTAAAAAGCGTTCTCTCACTAGCACTTTTAGTGTGTACCCGAGTTAATTTGATGTCAGACTTCGGTTCGTTGATGTGAATGTCATTTTCTGAATACAGGTGTGCATCCACAAAAAAATTGCCCTGAGGTACCTGAGAACTTTAGTAAAGTTTGCTGCTGCTATGTTCACAATCATACTCAATTGCAGAAGTGAAACGCAAAGTATGATTTATGTGTGTGCTCACATTATTAACAATTAACAACTGCATTTATTTACAGGTGCGAGTCTCTAAATGCACTATTCACATAACCTGCTTACAGTAGTGCCTCAAAGACATCCTATATGGACGAGTAAACAAAGTAAATCTGTGTTCCATTTGTGACTATCACCTAAAACCACTAAAGTAACTAAATATCAACCATGGCAAAGTCCATTAAACTGAAAAGTCTAATCACATTTGAAATGACAATTCCAGTTGAGGTGTGAGTTAATCTGCTAAATCTTGGAAGGAAGCTGAGCATTTGAGCATCATATGACACACAGCTCATATCTGCACCTCTGTAAGATTCCAAAACCACACAGGAAAACCTTTAACACATGACACGCGCGTTCAGCCATCAAACTCTGGTTTGGACCAGGCATTCAAACCAAGTGTGCAAACATCCTAACTTTTTTGTCAACAATGAAAACAAAACACTACCTGAGGCACCAGAATCACAACCATTGGGAACACTTTGATGCTGAAAATACTATTATAGCCAATGAGATATGGATGAGGGTCTTACAAAATGCTTCGATATGATGTTAGGAGATGTGGCTTCTTAGGTCAAAATGAAAGAGAAAGGACACAATTTTAGGCTCAGATTGCTTGGTTTTGGTTATGGTTAGTGCACAAATCTTTATGTACAAGTTACTGTACTGACACTGTACTGTACTTTATGTACTGACAACTTTTTCTACTGAGTCCCTTGCCACTCTAAGAAACCCTGCTGAGCCTTGCATTCTTTTTTGCTCCGTGTAGCTGTTTTTGAGTGTCCGTCTGAGGTCAGGTGAATTACCAGGCAACCCACCAACTAGTCCTTCCTGAAAATATGCAGTTTTACACTCACCTTCTGCTTGTCTGGTTTGTCAGTGTCTACATCTCTCACAGGTTCCTGCTCTGGAGACCCTGGGCCATCTCTCACGTTCTCCTCATCCTGGTTGTCCTGCTTGATGTCTGGTTCCCGTGGCTGGTTGGAGTGTGTGGAGGCAGTTGAGGAGTTGGATGCTGGTGCAGTGGAAGCGTTCGTTGGGGAGTTCTGTTCAGCTCGGACTCTTTGGGCCTCTAGGCGCAGTTGTTCGTTTTCGGCCGCCAGCTCTTGACGCTCTCGCCGTGCCCCCGTTAGCTCTTTGGTAAGGGCATCCAGACGTTGTCTTAGCTGCCTGACCTCATCCCGTGCCCTGTTGCGTTCGGCCCGCACTTTACTCCACTTTTCCCTCCAGTTGGCCGTGCAGTCTGACCACCAGCGCATCGTCTTCTCCATCTGAGCCGCACGTGCCCGAGCCTCCTCCAGCTCACGCAGACGCAGCTCCTCGCGGCTCTCCCAGTCCCCGCCGCCATCGCAGCCCAGCCCTGGAGACAGCAGCAGAGGAGGGCTGGGACTGGGCGTTCCCCCTGACGGGCTGGGCGTGTGGGTCAGGCTGTCTGGAGAACGCACCCGATCTGGGCCCAAGCCCAAGCCGCACAACAAGCCCGCCCCGGACTTGGCGGCCTCTGTCATGTGGGGACTGGGTGTGTGGTTCATCACTGAGCCAATGATGAGTCCAGGGAAAGAGAAGATAGTGGTCAGGAAGATCTGATCAGGAAGCCATGATCCACATCAACATGATGGTTTTCTGTGAAGCAAGAAAAAGAGAGGTTTAGACAAAAAAAAAAAACTGAGAAACTTCAAAATCCTTAAATGGTCACAAAACATTATAAGGATCAATGACAATAAGAGTGTCTGTGGGGAAAATGTTTTCTTTTTACGGTTTTTTCTTTTCTTTTTAAGAATTTTCTTTTTCACTATGACATCAGTATAACCCTAGCATTTTTTATTTTATGAGGAATAAAAAACTTGAATAAAATAACAGATAGGACAAAAACTGAGCCAAGACTGGCTCTAAAAACCAGAATACATATAAAGTCAGTAGATGACAAAGACATAAGGGAGCAATGAGAGCAAACAAGAGAAAAAGAACTCTGTCAACATGTCAGAGCAACACGGCCAATAACATTGACATTGTTGAACAATCCAAACCACACCATGACAACCCAGTACAGTTTTGATGTACAAGTGCTCTCTCTTTCTCACACTCCCACACACAGGCTGTATTTACTTAAAAGAGTGCAGGGTAACAAAGGAGGAGGTTCCAAGGTCAAAAGGTGTCAGTAAGAGCATCCAGCATCTCTCATCGGCTGTGAGGAGAGAGTTACAGCCCTACAGCTTATGGGAGTAGGACCTTGTGTTTGTATATGTAAAACATGTGAGGCTGTTTTTCACAGTGCGCTGGTTTTGGTGAACAAGGATTAGATTTTTTTTTTTAAAACAGCCCTCTATGTGACCTGTAGGACAACTGAGCATGTCGTCTGTCTGAGCCAAAAAATGTCTCTAGGAAAACATCATGTGACAGACAAAATGTGCTTTACAATTTAGGTATATGTACTATTAAAAGCAGACATTACCAGTTATCATTTATCTTAAGCAGTCCGTTCCAGAATTAAATAAATGTTGTCATTGTTTGACCTAAAATGGAAGTCTATGAAACTGAGGAATCAAATTTGTAAAGCAAAATATAATGGACTGAACATTTTGGGAAAATCTGAAAACTTCTGGAACTGAATTTTGGAAGGTAAATATTTATTATGGAATTTTTTTAAATGACAAAATGATGTGAAATGCTTAAATATACAAACATGTAAAATTGCAGCCCCCAAAAATGCAAGTTCTCTGAATGTTTTTTTTTTTTTTTTTCCATCTTCATAGTTCCAAACCATTGCATGTTTATTTTAGTATGAAAGAATTTTGTCATTAATATACTTCCATATACATGGTACTAATGTAATTCCTGAGTTGTTGGTTTTTTCTCTCTACGTAAACAGTCCCTTCTTGTATTGTGCCAAAGTTACACAGTTTACTGTCTGTACATGTTCATGACAGAATTTTGCATAAAACTTTGCTTAGACAACGTCAGTAGGAGATTTTATCTTAGTAGTTTAACAAAAACCATGTATAATGTTTAGGGTTTTTTTTTTTTTTTTTTACCTAAACTTAAACATTTATTTTGGTGCAAAGTCTACCTCCACAGTTTTCCCTTATAGGAGCACTATAAACTGTGGCACTAAGCACACACACATACGCCACTATTCAAACCCAGAGGAGGTTTATGGGTGGGCCTGTGTATGGAGCGAATTTTGTGACAAAATCATACAAACAAATCCAGCGTTTTGCAAATAAACACAATATGCTTTGCAAAGAAAAACACGACTTTCAAACAAATGCAAAGTGATTTGCAAATACAAAACTCTATTTGAGAGAAAATGCAGAGGTATGGACAAATATACAGGTATGTATTGTGTGTTAAAACTGTGAGACTCATTTGCCTTTTTATGAGGAAACTTGGCTTGATTTTCTCACAAATGCGTGCAGGCAGATTTTTTTCACATGCATGGGGGCGGATGGCGCTGTCGATCAATTTACGCTAGTCTCCCGAGACCCAAAACACCTCTCTACCTTTTCAGAACAATATGAATGGGGAACAGGAGAGTTTCTGTCTTACTATCTCTATAATTAACCATTTAGATGTTTTCACAAAGCGACCCTATTACAGTGTCAGTGTAATTCACAACAAGTGCTGTAAAGTTGTTAACATGATTGATTAGTTCAAAAATCAGTAGTGACACGGCTAAACATTTAATAGGCAGTCTTTCCCTATAAAAACTCATCCATTCTCCGTACCTCTTATCCTCTGTTGGATCGCGGGATATAGAATATATACAGGTGCATCTCAATAAATTAGAATGTCATGGAAAAGTTCACTTATTTCAGTAATTCAACTCAAACTGTGAAACTCGTGTATTAAATAAATTCAATGCACACAGACTGAAGTAGTTTAAGTCTTTGGTTCTTTTAATTGTGATGACTTTGGCTCACATTTAACAAAAACCCACCAATTCACTATCTCAACAAATTAGAATACTTCATAAGACCAATAATTTTTTTTTTTTTTTTAGTGAATTATTGGCCTTGTGGAAAGTATGTTCATTTACTGTATATGTACTCAATACATGGTAGGGGCTCCTTTTGCTTTAATTACTGCCTCAATTCGGCGTGGCATGGAGGTGATCAGTTTGTGGCACTGCTGAGGTGGTATGGAAGCCCAGGTCTCTTTGACAGTGGCCTTCAGCTCATCTGCATTTTTTGGTATCTTGTTTCTCATTTCCCTCTTGACAATACCCCATAGATTCTCTATGGGGTTCAGGTCTGGTGAGTTTGCTGGCCAGTTAAGCACACCAACACCATGGTCATTTAACCAACTTTTGGTGCTTTTGGCAGTGTGGGCAGGTGCCAAATCCTGCTGGAAAATTAAATCAGCATCTTTAAAAAGCTGGTCAGCAGAAGGAAGCATGAAGTGCTCCAAAATTTCTTGGTAAACGGGTGCAGTGACTTTGGTTTTCAAAAAACACAATGGACCAATACCAGCAGATGACATTGCACCCCAAATCATCACAGACTGTGGAAACTTAACACTGGGCTTCAAGCAACTTGGGCTATGAGCTTCTCCACCCTTCCTCCAGACTCTAGGACCTTGGTTTCCAAATGCCTTGACCCCAGCCTCAGTCCATTCCATGTAAAGTTCACTCAAAGTCTTGAATCGATTTTGCTTGACAATCCTCATAAGTCTGCGGTTCTCTCGGTTGGTTGTGCATCTTTTTCTTCCACACTTTTTCCTTCCACTCAACTTTCTGTTAACATGCTTGGATACAGCACTCTGTGAACAGCCAGCTTCTTTGGCAATAAATGTTTGTGGCTTACCCTCCTTGTGAAGGGTGAAAATGATTGTCGAATGTCACCTTATTCTAATTTGTTGAGATAGTGAATTGGTGGGTTTTTGTTAAATGTGAGCCAAAATCATCACAATTAAAAGAACCAAAGACTTAACCTACTTCGGAGTTTCACAATTTGAGTTGAATTACTGAAATAAATGAACTTTTCCACTACATTCTAATTTATTGAGATGCACCTGTATATATTCTACAGTGGTGTGAAAAATTGTTTGCCCCTTTCCTGATTGTCACACTTTAATGTTTCAGATCATCAAACAAATTTCAATATTAATCAAATATAACACAAGTAAACACAACATGCAGTTTTTAAACGAAGGTTTTTTTTTTTAATTTTTTTTATTTTTTTATTTTTTTTATGAAGGGAAAACAAAATCCAAACCCATCAAGCCAAGTTTCCTCATAAAAAGGCAAATGTGTCTCACAGTTGTAACACACAATACATATATTTGTCCATACCTCTGCATTTTCTCTCAAATAGAGTTTTGTATTTGTAAATCACTTTGCGTTTGTTTGAAAGTCAAGTTTTTCTTTGCAAAGCAGATTGTGTTTTAGGGCTGAAACTAACGATTATTTTGAAAATCGATTAGTTGGCCGATTAATTAATTAATTAATTTATTTTCAGATTAATCAATTAATCGGATAAAAAAAGCTAAATTTTCTTCTTTTTTTATTTTTTTGACAAAAAACTTCCACATTCTGCCCAATGTCCTTCAAACAAACGTGCCAACTGAATACTATGAAAACATACAGTGCTTAACAATTTATTAGACCACCTGTCATAATAAAGAGAAAACACAAATATTTTAGAAATCTGTCAAAGAATTGTTTAAATCTAAAAATGTTATTGTCATTTATTGGGCAAATAACAAACTGAAACAACTAAATATTTATTCACATAAAAAAAAATAGCCTCCTGCCTTTCATAACAGCATGCATTCTTGCTGGCATTGTTTAGCTACTTTTTGACTGTAATTGGGTATCTGAAAAAATCTTTCATAGATCTTTCATTCACAGAAATAATTCTACTATAGAATTAGAAATAGGTTACTGTTACTAAAGACCTTACGCATATTGGAGGACTAACCAATACAGATATATTAATCCCTCTCTGACGCGCATTCACGCACCCGCCGTGCTGGCGCTCATTTCAGTAAAGATTTAAACTTAACACAGACTGTCAGGACGAAACTTTATGCAAAAATGGAAATGCTCGCGTGAATTTGTGACATTTACAGATAAGGATATGACCGTAAACTGAACGTTTTTGCACTGAGGATGCACACTCATCTGTCAACGCTCCTGACAGGGCAAGCCATTACGCTAATGCATTAGCTTAAAGCTTAAAATAAAGAATTCTCATGTTTTGTGCAGCTTGGATCACGTACTTCTCCCGCAGCATCTCATTCTGTTTCCTCCACTATTTTTAGATGCATTTTGGCCATAGAAATGCGTTATTCAGTTATGCGTTATTTGACGCGACCGGCTGAAGTTGGACGTGCACTGTGGGCAGACCCGACTAATCGATAATGAGAATCGTTGTCGATGATTTTCATTATCAATAATAATCAATTTTATCGATTAGTTGTTGCAGCCCTATTGTGTTTATTTGCAAAACGCTGGATTTGTTTGTATAATTTTGTCACAAAATTTGCTCCATACCTGTGGCTTTGGGAACTGCCGACTTGTGCATTAGAACATAACGGGACAAGAAACAGAGGCATAGGCTCCTCATAAAACACTACTCATACAAAAGCCCCCTTTTTATTACCTCAGCTGAAAAAAAAAAGGTCGAGACTATTAGGTTTTCTGCAAGCAGGGTGGGTGCACAAGGGTTTTGGTGGCAAACAACAGCAACTGCTGCCACTGTGGGTCAACAGGACAATAAATCAGTATCCTGGATCAACATATCAGTCCAGCCTACATGATTTAGTCTATATGTCACTGGGTGTCTCTTTTGTGAGCTTCAGCTGACATGTTGGAGGCAAAGCAGTGTCATGCCAATGAGTGAAACAGGATTAAAAAAAAGTGCTAGTGACAAAACAGGAGAAAGAGGCAGAAAATTTTAATTCGCTCCAGGGACTTTCACAGGAGATCCTGATTAACCTTGATGCAATCTGAGCAGCATCTCCAACAGAAACATGAGCAGCATGGAGAGACAAGTGGATTTAGAGAAAGAGGTGAGGAAAGAGTGAGAGCGGGGAAAATGTGTAACTGGAACCACTGCAATACTGCTGACAGCTAGAAGAAAGAGCAGTTTATTTCAAAAGAAGAGCAAAAACTTGCTGAAAAGTGACGGATTTGGTTGAAGGTTGAGGCTTGCCTTTTGTCTAAAGTAAAAAAAAAAAGTAAACTTATCCCATCCTTGGGAGGATTTCATTAATACATCTTTGACAATAGGGAAAAAAAACATGCTTTAAATACACACACACACACAGACACACACAAACACACTTGCAAGTTCAACAAAAAAAAATCTTAAACATTAACAGAGGATTCTATCTCTCCACAGTACACAACTATAAGGCCAGCATGGGTTTGATGCTGGTCTAGCAAAACATGGCTGATAAAGCTGGTTGGCAGAGGTTTATCTTGCTAGTCAAACTTGTTAAGCCTGGTGGGGACACCAGTATCATATGCTACAGACTTCAAACCACAACATATGCGGGACAGTTTTAACAAAGAAGTAAAAGTCTATGACATAAAGGTCATTTTGCTTTATTGCTGTTCAAAATTCAAATACACTCAAGCACTTGGCTAAACTGAGAAACACTTGCCTAACATATGAACACATCACATTTAAAGCAAAACTACAAAGCCAGAGGTTAATTATGAACTGCATTAGAGGATTGAATGGTTTCCATCCTGCCACAACTATTTTCCCCAAAAACTGCTCCTATAGGCTAGTGTATACCCTCAAGAGGAAATCTTAAAGCCACAAATTTGCTGCCATCAGTTTGATTCACTATTGAACCAAGCTGACTCGCCCATTTCAGGTCATATTTCACTGCCAAAGAAACATCTGGAAGCTCACAGTACCCTTTACCAAAACAGAACGAGGCTGACAGGCATAATGGAGTGTATACAAAGACTAGTTCAGCTTAAGCATGAAGAAATCAATTAGAATCTTTGCCAAGACAAAATACTTTAAACAGACAAAAAAAAAAAAAAGACAGAAACTGCAAGACAAAAGATGATCTTTGAGAGAAAATAGCAAATGTTACCTGAAAGCACAAAAATGAGGAATAAGCCAAAGAAAACAGCTCTATTATGCTTGGCATTTCAAGGCAAATTGTTAAAACAATGTGCAGTTGTTCTTCAGCAAAAATTTTTTTAATTGATCAAATGTGAGATCTGCAAGACCATGGGCCTGTTTAGAAGTTGCAAGCACATAATGACAATTCAACAGTGTGCATGTCTTCTCCCATATATACACATCAGTATTTATTTAATAAAAAATAAATAAATTCTGAAAAAGCTGTATTCATCGACCACACATTTTACCTGGTATAAGTGATTTGGCAAGGTAATGAACTAAATAACATGCAGATGAGGTTATGCGTAATAAAACCAGTGTTGTTAAGCTTCATGCATGGTCATTTTGGAGAAGACAGTTGAAACTTTTGCATATACTATCTGTGATTTATAACATGAAGCAGGCTCTGGTATATGTATGGGTTAATAAATCTGAAATCTTGTGCACGTAAACAAAAATCGCAGTTTGTGTGTATGCATACTTCTAGGATGAAATCTTTGCAAAGTTTTATACATGAGGCCCCAGAACTGTCATTGCCATTACATCACAAGAAAGTTACAAGAACATTTCAAACAACTGAGACCACACACCACGGAGCAACATCTCATCTCTCCAAACTCAGCAAGCAATGAATTAAAAATCTGAAGAGCTCTTCAATGCAGGATATAAATAACCCCCTGTGTAAAACACTATCCATTTGTGTTTTTCCCAGTGCCTCTGCAGGAGATGGAGGAACTCAAGGGCAAACTGAGATACGGTGTCACTCACAGGAGCCAGTGAAAGTGAAAACTGATCTGATGGCTGCAGCCCATTTTACTACAGAGACCCTACTGTTACCTTCTGACACAAAGCCAGGAGTACAATTCTTTTGTTCGCTGATTCATCAGCTATGCTTGTCAAAGTATAGCTTCAGGAGAAATCATCCATCAGGGAAAAAAACTGTTAAGAGTCAGTGAAACTCAGCAGGGAGTGAGTAATGTTTCAGAGATCTTAAAAAACAGAAAAACGTGAAAAGAAGAAACCAAAATGTCAATAGAAATATCCAAGAGAAGGATTATTTTTGAGCACAGCGTCTGTTAACATAAATTTCAGTGATGTGAGATTGAAAGCACACCTTGGCTGTAACCTGTGATCCTTGTGGTTTTCAGAAGAATTTGCCCCGAAAGGAAGAGGACGTTTGTCTGCTTGTAGTGCATGTGGTCTCAAACCGCAGACTGTGAAAGTGACAACAATCATTTTGTGTTCCACATTAGAGCAGATGATCTTGATAAAAGATCTTCTGCTGTCTTGGATGAAAGTGTTCCAGCCAAGTGTAAATAAGCAAATCTTAAAAACTGCTTATCTCTACAGCTAAGTAAACTTGCTGAAAAGTTACAGGCAGCCAAACTGTTCTGATATTGTAAACAGACGGTAAGCACATACAATATGCCATATAGACAGCAGAAAACAAGCTGAGAAGACAGGATTGAAGGATACTGTTTGTGTTTTGATATAAAATATCCTAAGAGGGACTGCCAAACTGATTCTCAAGGGCATTTGAATTATGAATGTTACGTTAATATATCTGTCACAAGTCTTAGTATGCTTTAAAAATTCTGGTTTAATAAAAGAACCTAACTTGAGACCAAATAGTCAGCCAGCCGGGGCCGCCGTTTACTTTAATCACCAAACCACTGGACATGGCCCATACCGCCAGCGTAATAATACTTGCTAAAAAAAGAAAAGAGGCATCAACTGCAACATAATTTTCTGTGTTCTGCAAGTTTAACTTGAACAGCTAGCGATTCAGCTAGACAGAACAATAAATGTACTGTAAATTCAAAAGAAATCCATTATTTTCTCTACAGAGGTTTACAGAGAAATGAGAGAAAGTGTAAACAGGTTCAACTTTCCTTTCTCAAGCTTGTCACACTGTGATATGGCTGATTAAATTTGAATGATTCACACACCAGAAACGGCCAAAAATGTCACATACTAAAAACAACAATTACAGCCCTCCAGGCACGTTTGCTGTCGAGACTGATTTCAGCGTCTCAGGGCTGGCAGAAGGGCATCTACTTAACCTATCCCGGCAGGCACAAAACAGGCACACAACATCATAAGACATTGATATTTGGTTAAATTTTGGTTGCGACGTCGGGTGACCAAAATTCAACGTAAATTCAACGTCTAATGTCAATGTTAAATTGATGTCCAATACCGACGTCAGCTGACGTTGAGATTTTGTTGTTTTTAGGTTGTGCAACCAAAATCCAACGTTAAGTCAACGTCAAATTGACGTCAAATATTGACGTCAACCCGATTTTCATTTTCAACCAAAATGCAACGTCTGTCCGACGTCATGTCCAACGTCAACCTGACGTTACATAGACGTCTGGTGCCTGCTGGGATGCAAAGAAACACCAGTATGACTGTAAGACCAGTGACTGACTGGGCCTGCATGTCACACATTAATCAAAACCACTAAAATGTCATAAAATATGTTTATACTGCTAATAAAACAGTGCATTATCCAGTATTATGGCATTTCCATCTATGTTTAATCATTTATACACAGAATCTTGAAATGAACATTCAAATGCACACATGGTTTGACTCTTCCGGATGTAGGTTTCTGTTTACATGGCACTAAAACCAAGAAAAACAAAAATAAATCACAGTCGATGTTTGAAATGTGAACATATGTTTTGTAGCAACACTAAATACACACACTACTATCTGCATGAAATCTGCAGGTCATGCATAATACTGGGGTCAGCTGTGGTTAATACATTTTGTCTGAGAAATGGGTAACATATGGTGTCTCCATATTTTAAGTCTGGAACGGAAAATTATTTGGACACCTTTATGGTAAAGAAAATTTCACTCAAGTACAGATAGCATCTCCGAGGGTATCTACAGATGAGCATTGAGCTTTTTCTTGTTTTGCGGTTTTTCCTGCTGATAGCAATAAGCTTATTATTTTTCCTATGATATGGCAAATAACACATAAAATTATTTTTAATGGGATCACAACATTATAATCTACAGTATGAAAAATTTATGCATTTTGAGATGAGCAACAGATCAAGTAAAATGGACAATTAAATAACAAATTTTGAACAATAAAAAAAAAAAAAAAAAATCTCTAACACACCCACATGCACAATACCAATAAAAGCAGCATTGGCGTTCATAAGAAAAACTAGAATAAGAGGGACAGATGTCAATTCACTGACTGAGTGGGACATCAGGAAAAGGTTCATTAAGGGGTCAGCCAAGCCTGTCACACACTTACACAGGTCTCTTGTGAAAATAATCTCTAGTAACTTGATCAAAGCCAGTATCCCAAGAGGAATTTAATGGATCAGGGTGTTAAAAGGTCTTACATACAGAGGAGCATGTAATAGAGGGAATGATGAAGTTAAAGCAGCCAGAGAGAGAGAGAGAGAGAGAGAGAGAGACAGAGAGAGAGAGAGAGAGAGAGAGAGAGAGAGAGAGAGAGAGAGAGAGAGAGAGCAAGAACTGGTGATATGTCACAGGGAAGTGCTCATTTGAGGGTTTTAAGCATTAAGATGTTAATCTCTTCATCAACTCATTCAACAAGGCCTGAAACGACAATAATAAACACTCCAAATCCCGCATGAGCAGCTTATGAAGTCGAGGTCAGGTCTGCAACCATGTATCAACCAAAACAAGATTTCACTCATGCAAAACTCTGAACAAGTGAGCTGAATAGAGCTACTGGGAAGAAGGTTATGGAAGCCCATTACTGTCTTAGAGTATGAAGGTAATTGTAATTTTATGTCTCCCAAATGTCACTTTAAATCTCATATTGTAACTTTATATTTCGCAATGTAACTTTAAATCTCACAACGTGACTTCACTTGTTAAATTTCTCTCTCGATTAACTTCTTTTTTTTTTGCTTTAGGCAGAAAAAAAAATGGTAAGAAAAAAAAATGGTAAGACATTGAAATGAGGGAGGGAAAACAGGAAGCAAAAGTAGGACAAAGACAGAAGGTGATGAAAAGTCGAGGGAGAAGCAGCAACAGGGCACATACCATGCAGAAAGGGAGGAAATACGGACGAGACAAGACAGGGTTGTGCTTAAACTTGTGATTTCACAGTATGATGACATCATAGCCAATGTTGAGGGGGCATATAGTAAAGCACAAAAATGACACATTCATTTTGATACATGTACATCACCATAATGCCAATTTATCTTGTATGTATTAAGCACAACAAGCTATAAAATGCAGTCACGTTTCTTTACATAATAGTGTCTCAATTTCCCAATTTATAAGACTTCAGCCTTTCATTTAATTGGAAAAGGAAACTATCACGATGCTAACTGCCCCAGGGGTCTTGAGGAAAGCTGACACAATGTATGACAGTCAATCATCCACTCAAGTGGGTTTAATGAAGGGAGATGTAGTATTTGCCAACGGCACAAAAATAAGTGAAATCCCCCAACCAGCACATGATCTTGCAGCTATTGCACAGCAGCTCTTCTTCATCCTTACACCAGGGGGCGATGTGAGGATCAAGCTGCAGAGTAATGCATAATAATGAAAGAATATTTAACGTGACTAAATCTCTTTTATCTTATGCCACTTATGCACACCAAGGAAGCCTTGGCCTGGGGAGGATTCATCGCCTGAAATAAAGCACTTAGCAGGATTAGTAGATAATGGCAGAGGAGATCACTTCAATAACCTTTGTCATTTAAGTAGATATGAACTAACAAGGCTTAACTGTTTTCAATGCACTTTGTCTTGGATTGCACATAATACAAGGTTCATGAAAGAATATTAGATTATGTACAGTAGGGTCAAATGATGTGATGCTCTATTTTTTGGTAATTTAAAAAAAAAATAAGATGAGATTAGACTTTAAAATACCTTATCTGAGAAGTATGTTTTCAATTTCTGATTTAAAAATCATTCTGATATTTACCAGGGGACAAAGTAAAAAGTGTCAGTGTGATACAACTGTCCTGACACCCTGTTACCATACTGAAGACCCCCAAAGACCCACTTTACTTAGCATTAAAGTCAATAAGTTTGTCAAAAAAAATTTAATATTTAAATGACAAGATTTTTACAAATCTTGTCATTAAATATTTAATTTTTTTAACATGGGGAGTTGCACATTTTTTGTCATGCAGTGCGACTCCCCAAACACTTATTTACTTATCAAAAAATATATTTGTGAAATAAAATAAACTTATTTAAACATATTTTTAAAAAATTATTAAGATGTGGACACAAATATGATATTACTTTGCCTAATGGTTACACGTCATGACATTTTAGGGTCATTAAAAATGTTAATAAAATTTTTCAAAACCAGATGAAAACATTAAAGGGGTGGTTGACTGTTTTTTTCTAAGCTTGATTGTGTTTATGGGGTGCAGTTAAATTGTGTTTAACGTGTTAATGCTTCGTTTTAAAAAAAATTTACCTTTATTCCACACCATGTCCCTTCTCTGATAAATGCGCTGATCATTTCCTGGTTTTATGAAGCCCCTCCCTCAGAAATAAACGATGGGCTCAGATTGGTTAGCTGGTCCAGTGTGTTGTGATTGGCTAAACCGCCTCTCAGCGGCATGTGCTCCGGTTGTATTGTAAACAATGGCGTCGTCTGTATTGCTTATCAATTTGAGCCCGATTGAGACACAGGAGATTAGTGAAGAGGATCGCGCAGAACTCTGATTCTGATTAAAGCTTTAATACAGTACGGCAACCGCACACGCGTCCATGTATAACGCTTCTCATAGCTATGTGAAAATAAGTGTATTCACTGAGCTGATGATCTGAATGAGAGAGAGATAGAGATGCAGAGCATGTGCAGAGCAGGGAGACGTGAGCAACAGTATTAAGAACCGCTGTTTTTGAACACTGATTTTGAAACTTGTGAATCCATTAGAATTGTTAGAAGATAGAATTGCGATTCATAAATGAATAGATTTTTACATGCACCCCTAGTTTTCCCTTCCTCTTCTCTAAAGCAGCACAACATGGCCTCGTCCCCTTTGCTGCGTGTTCCCAGGGGTGGGGTTTATCTGGGTTTGTGATGTAACGGACCCGGGAAGTAACTCGTTGTAGTCCCTACGAGCCGTTTTTGTAGGCATTAAACTGCCAGAGTTTTAAAAAACTATATCTCTGTTTGCACTGAACGTCGTAACTTTGCAGATATTGTTTATGCTCAAACAGTAACATTACACACTAACTAAAGTTACAAAAGTGAAATGGCAATCAACCACCCCTTTAATACAAAGACTAAATTTCTAAGAACACAAAACTTTAAAGGATTCTTCCTGTTCTTTATCATGGACACACTTATTTTTTCACTGGCCCAGTATAATGTACAATAAAGCATATATAAGCAATTATTCTGCCTTTCTAAAAAGAGAGGGGTTTGTCTGAACCTCACATGGTGCAGTTTGTCCTCGGAGTGCAATGTCCACCTTTACACCTAATCCATCATTCTGAACATCCACTAACATGACGGGACAGACAAACACGCTCTGCCTGTGTCCCAGCTTGGCCAACATATGTTCTCGTTTAAATAAAAGTTATCAGGAGACTACAATGTATAGGTGCATGAAAAAAGTGAAAGTCGTGACGTATTGTCAAGTATGGTGACCCATACTCGAAATTGGTGCTCTGCATTTAACCCATCCAAGTGCACACACACAGCAGTGAATAGTGAACAAACGCACACACACACTGTGAACACACACCCAGAGCAGTGGGCAGCCATTGCTCCAGCGCCCGGGGAGCAATTGGGGGTTCGGTGCCTTGCTCAAGGGCACCTCAGTCATGGTATCGAAGGCAGAGAGAGTGCTGTTCATTCACAATCCCCACCTTCAATTCCTGCCGGTGTGAGAATCGAACCGGCAACCTTCAGGTTACTAACCCAACTCTCTAACCATTAGGCCACGACTTCCCCTTATGCATGTGCTTGTGTGTAATGTAGCCTACATCCGTTGACAAACTAATGTATGTTAATGACACCCAACAGTCAACACACACTTGGTTCAAGATGAAAACAGGGTATGTGACTCAAAGAACAGTGCATTCTTCTTACCACGGCTAATGGTGCTCAGTCTTATATCGCCGCTAATATGGAGTGTGTATGTTGATGCAGTTTAATAAGGATCAGATGTTAAAGGATGACAGATTCATGTGTGCGACAAGGATCCTGGAGAATGTAACATGGAAATGGACTGGAATAATCCAAGCCAGACTGAATAATGCAGACAGTCAAAGAAAGGGAGGAAAGGTATGAAAAGAAGCTGTGGCAGAGGGCAAAGAGTTGAGGAAGACAGAGAGGAAATGGGACAGAAACACAGGAGGAAAAGACAGCTGGAGGAGGGGAAAGAGAGAAAGTCTTTGTGGAAGGGGCAGATGGCAGAGGACGTTTCTCTACTGAATGGGATTTCTCCTGCCACTAATGAAATATACTACACTTATTTACAGCTCAGCGAATTGGTCTACGTCCATGTCTTTTTAGGCCCTTTGCTCGTCCAGAGTGCACAGGGTTAAAAGACAGGATGTTTCATTTACAAACATCCTGTGAAAGCAAGAATAAATGGACAAAACACTGTGTAAGAGTCAGACACGCTGAGATAAGTTAGCTACATGTGCGCTGGGAGATGGAAATGCAGTTCAGTGTAAACTAAAACAAATAACCAAAAAGCAGACGTTAATTTGTAACATATTACGCAGTGTGACAAATTAATCCCATTTAATCGGCCGACTCTCTAGGGGAGCTAGCCGATCAATTTCTGTGCTGATCAGAACCAGGTCATAAACAAGCAAACCAAAACAAATGGCTGTAGCAGTTTAACACCTGTTGTGTGTTCAAGTTTCACTGTGGCGACCTCAGACCCGTGACGAAACACTTCCTCCAGCTTAACCATGTGACTTTGGTCTGTTCCTCTGAGGCAGTTTTCCATTAACATGAGCAGATCGGTCTTTCTTCACAGCGAGGAAGGCAATGCTACATTTCTGCAACCATATGATCCATGAAATAGCTACAGACTAAAAGCTGAAAGTGGAACGAGAGAGAGCAATCTGAAATAACAAGGCCAAGACCAGAAATAAAGATGTAGGAAAGCATGCCGCCATCTAGAAATGCTCAGTTTAGAAGCACTAACACAATTAGAGAGAATACAATAAAGGATGAACTTCTAAAGTAAAGCAATTTTACAACCGAATGGATCTATAACTTAATTAAAACGCTCTTTAACTATTGATCACTGTTCATTGCAAAACTGCTGATCTTGGGCAGAAAGTTCAGTTGAATGCTATGCAGTGTGGTTTCAGAGCAAGAAGAGACATGTTTGGAAGGTTTGACATTGACAGAGCACGAAAAGTTAAAACCTTAGCAAACAAGACATGAAAATCATATAGTTGGCAAGTTACTCTATATAAAAACAGTAGAGTATGTCAAATTATAGGCTAAACCCTAAAATGTCTTATGATGTGAGTGATTATTATGTTCTACAAAGTTTCTACAATTATGATCTAAAAGTTTCATGGAAACAAAACTATTTCTGCAATATTTCCTGTTTCTTGTGTTGTAATAGTAATGCAAAACAGTGCATAGCATGCTAAACTAATTTTCTAAAACCTTGTTAAAATCTAATTAAAATTTCCATATACTTGGTTTGATTAAGGATTTTGATTAACAAAAGCACCATCTTATTTTGGAAAATTTACCATTTCTATAACACCTACACTAAAAAGCATTTCACACCAACCATCCGTTTCCTGTCAGAAAGAATTTTCTTTTGTCACTGAAGGTGACAAAACCAAAATTTATCTGTTTATCACCAGTTATTCACATCTGTACTCAAAGATCACATCAGACTCAACCTTGACCAAGTTCAAGAGTGTTTTGAACTCATCAGCACTAGTACAAAACCTCAATCACTTGCTGATTCAACGAAAAAGCTCTTTGTTGTTTGCTCAAAAGAGAATAAAAACCACAAAACAGTTCCCTTAGATATGTTCACTCGTACTGCGTCGTAAGACGCTTGTATGGGAAAAACTCTTTTTTCCTCTTCAACTGAAGCCTTTTCAATCATTCAGTGAAACTGCACGTCCATTGGTTCATCCAGTGCTATAAAATCGAACCAATGGCTCGGCAGCGGCGCTGAGCGAGCCTATGGCTATGCAGCCCGCCATAGCCTGCCGAAATGGGCAGGGTCTCTGGCTATATAAGCGGCCGCTTCGCCACCGTATCTCAGATTTCTTCTCTTCAGCGACGAAGCTTCTTCCTCGCTGACGCTGAGATTCGCCGTTGAAACGCCTCAGCAGTCGGATTGGACCTTTTGCAGCGCTCAGCTCGCAGATCCCGGTCTATCCCCTGCCGCCATCCGGTGACTATCTAAAAGAGCCTCACAAAAGAGTAAATTTTGACGGTGTTGTTTCAAATGCCGCGCCGTCATTGTAAGACTCCCCTACACGCTGATGACGGTCACGCTGAGTGCGTGTCATGCTTGGGGAAATCCCACGCTGACGCTGCACTCAACAAGACTGACTACTCTCATTGTGAGAGTTTCAGTCTCGCCTCTCTGCGCTCGCGGATAGCTTTCTTTTCAGAAAGCAACTCTGCCCCTCGCGACCTCCCGTCTTTTTCCTCCCAGGGACCTGCGAGGAAAAGACAGTGGGGCAGAGGATTCGAGTGGCCGGAGACGAGCGAGCTCACGTCGGCTCAGTGCTCCCGTGCCTCGCCGTCACTGCAGAGAGAGGATTCGCCGGTCCTCTTCACTCAACCTGATCAATGTCCCTCCGCGGCTGCGAGCAACATGATCTCGTTCAGTGGGTGTGACGATGAGATGGTTGACAGCCTTTCTCTGGCGGCTTCGGACGTGGAAGAGTTCTCAGGCTCGGTGTCTGACCCCGCCCTCTTGTCGCCGTCCTCTTGACGCAGCGCCAGACCCAGAACGGACGAGGAGCTTGTCCGTGTGATGACTAAGGCTGTCAGTGAGCTCAGGCTCGAGTGGTCTCCGCCTGAGGAGCCGTCTCGCAGCAGGCTGGACGAGTGGTTTCTCCCGGGGCGCCAGCAAGCCCCCCGCCAACGCTCGTCTCCCTTCTTCCCCGAAGTCCACGACGAGCTCACTATATCGTGGCACGCCCCCTACTCGTCTCGCATCCGTCCTTCTGCTTCCTCCGCCCTCACCTCCGTTGACGGCGCTGAAGAGAAGGGATACGAGCACCTGCCCCCTCTGGATGAGTCCATGGCCGCGCACCTCTGCCCGCCCACGGCTATCAGATGGAAAGCGAGGGCGAGCCATCTGTCCAAGCCGTGCAGAGCCACGTCTGCACTCGCTGGACACGCCTACTCGGCGGCTGGACAAGCGGCTTCGGCGCTGCACTCTATGGCTGTGCTCCAGGTCTTCTAGGCCAAGATGCTCGCCAGTGAGGAGGCTGGTCTCGATGCAGCTTCACTCAGGGATGAGAAGCGCGACGGACCTGGTCCTGCGCGCCACCAAAGCCACTGCCCAGGCCATCGGGCGGTCGATGTCCAGCCTGGTAGTGTTGGAACTCCACCTTTGGCTCACGTTGACAGAGATGAAAGAGGCGGATAAAGTTCCCTTCCTCGACGCTCCGGTCTCGTCGAACAGCCTTTTCGGGCCAGCTGTGGAGGGCTTTGCGGAGTATTTTACGGAGGCTCAGAAGTCGTCTCAAGCGATGTGACACTTCCTCCCGAAACGCGCCAGCTCTTCTGCTGCTTCTAGTTGCCCCAAGCCTGCGCCGACTCAGCAGCCCGCCAAGCCAACGCCGGCCACTCCCGAGCCCCGACCTAAGGATCGGCAGGATAGAGGGCGTTCCCGCTCGGCAAGACGCTACCCCTTCCCGAAGCGCCAAGGACCCCTGGCCCAAGGTCGCCTTGGATCCGGCGCCTCTGAAATCTTCCTGATCAGCCAGGCAGAAAGAGTAGGGGCCCAAGTCTCGCTACCGCCGGACCACCCCGTAAGCAGCCTCTAATGTGCCTCGTCACCCCGCTCAGCACTGGGTGCAGAGGGAAGTGTGTTATTGGTTCCCCACGGGCCCACTCTAGCACCCGGGCGTCCAACCGCGGTGATAGCGGACAAAATAAAACATATACATTTTCGAAAAAAGAGATCAAATATCCTCTTCTGCCTACCATAAGCGTCCTGCCCTTATGCAGCCAGTCTTTAGAGCCTATTCAACCTCTTGCCACACGGGCCGAGGCCTGGCAGGCCATCCCTGGTGTTTCAGAGTGGGTAATGGCTACGATAAGATGAGGTTATTCACTCCAATTCGTTCGAAGACCACCACGCTTCCGCGATGTGGTCACCACCACAGTGCGCAGTGAGGACGCTCAGGTCCTGCGTGCAGAGGTGATGAATCTGCTGGTAAAGGGAGCCATAGAAGTCATTCCTCCAGCCCAGAGCGAGTCAGGCTTCTACAGCCGCTACTTCCTCGTCCCCAGAAAAGACGGTGCCTGCGACCTATTCTAGATCTCAGACTCCTGAATCACACCCTGGTAAAAGGTCGTTCAGGATGATCACATTGAAGCAGATCCTCTTGCAAATATGCCCAGGGGACTAGTTCATGTCTCTGGATCTGAAAGACGCATACTTTCACATCCAGGTAGCCCCCCATCACAGACGATTATTGAGATTCGCATTCGAGGGGGTGGCATATCAATACAAGGTCCTCCCGTTTGGGCTGTCCCTGGCTCCCCGCACTTTTACGCGATGCATGGATGTGGCTCTCTCCCCTCGGCGACAGATGGGAATCCGCATCCTCAACTACCTCGACGGCTGGCTCATTCTGGCCCAGTCAGAGGCAGTTTCAACATCGCACAAGACCCTCCTACTCAGCCACTTAGATTGCCTGGGGCTCAGGGTCAACTTTGCCAAGAGCATACTGTCACCCAGCCAGCGAGTGTCGTTCCTGGGGACAGTTATCGACTCAGTGCAAATGACAGCTGTCTCAGTGGAACGAGCCATGACGATTCAGCGCCGCACGGCCTCCTTCAAGGAAGAGACCGCCCACCCGCTCAAGGCTTTCCAGAAAATGCTGGGCCTTATGGCAGCAGCTTCGCCAGTACTTCAGTTGGGCCTGCTTCACATGCGACCCATCCAGTTCTGGCTGAAGCAGAGGGTTCCATCCGTGGCTTGGCGTCATGGTCGCATCGCATAACGGTGACCAGGGCTTGTGTATCAGCCCTGGCCCGTTGAAGGGACCCCCTCTGGCTAAAGCGGGGTGTGATCTTAGACACGGTGCACAGAAGGAAGGTTGTCATGACAGACACTTCCAACAAGGGTTGGGGAGTGCTGTGCGAAGGCAAACCGACCTTCGGTCTTTGGTCCGAAGAAGAGTCGGGTCTGCACATCAACTGCCTAGAGATGCTAGCAGTGTGCCGTGCCTGTCAATTCTTCCTGTCGGACATAAGGGGACACCATGTGCTAATACGCTCAGACAGCAGGTCCATGGTGTCATACATAAATCAACAGGGTGGCCTCGTCTCGAAGTGCCTCTACACGCTGGCGAACGACCTTCTTGTTGGGGCTCAGACCAATCTGCGCTCACTGAAGGCGACGCATGTGCTGGGCAAAATGAACCAAGGAGCGAACATGTTGTTGAACGTCTCGCTCTATGCGTTCCCTCCAATTGCTCTGCTACCGCAGGTACTCAGACGAGTCAGGGAACAACAGCACAGGCTTCTTCTAATAGCCCCCCTCTGGAGGAACCAGCCATGGGTGGGAGTTATTCCAGCTGTTCGAAGCAGCACCGTGGCCCATTCCCTTGAGACAGGACCTCCTCTCTCAAGCGAACGGCACGCTGTGGCATCCACGGCCCAAGTTACGGGCCCTGCATGTGTGGCCGCTCAACGGGAGCCTTTCGACCTCCCAGAGCGTGTCTTGAACACTATGGCAGAAGCTAGAGCCCCGTTTACCAGGTGCCTCTATGCTCTGAAATGGTCTAAGACCGCGAATTAGATCCGGTTACCTCTGATGTATCAGTGGTTCTTTCGTTTCTACAGGAGAGGCTGGATAATCAGTGTTCCTCATCCACCATCAAAGTTTACATGGCAGCCATAGCGGCTTTCCATGCCACTATTGCTGGCCGATCGATGGGCAGTTTATACGAGGCACCAGGAAAATTAACCCCCGCGTCCTCGTACAGTTCCACCTTGGGACTTACCAACCGTACTAAGGGCCTTGAAAGGACCCCCGTTTAAACCATTGCAATCCATGAGCCTCAGATCACTCTCGTTTAAAACCGCCCTGCTGTTAGCGCTGGCGTCAGTTAAGTGAGTAGGGGACCTACAGGCCCTTTCCATCAACCCTGCTTGCCTGGAATTCGGGCCTAACGACTCCAAGGTCGTCCTGAAACCAAAGCTGGGTTATGTACCTAAGGTGCTCTCCACTCCATTCAGAGCCCAGGTCATAGCGCTTTCCGCACTTTCCCCTTTGACGGATGACCAGGAATTGTCCCTGCTCTGCTCCGTCAGGGCCCTGAGGGTATACATCGAGCGTTTTGCCTCATACAGGAGATCAGAACAGCTTTTTGTCAGCTTCGGTAACCGCGCTAAGGGTCGCCCCGTTACGAAGCAAAGAATTTCCAGGTGGTTAGTGGAGGCTATCACCCTGGCATACTCCTCCTTGGGCTTGCAGTGCCCCATTGGAGTCAGAGCCCATTCCAGAGGCATTGCCTCGTCCTGGGCATGATCCAGCGGGGTGTCCATTTCGGAAATTTGTGAGGCGGCCGGCTGGTCCTCGTCGTCCACATTTGTAAAGTTTTACAACCTGGACGTCCCTGCCTTGCAGACCAGAGTCCTTTCTGCTTAGTTCGCTGCCTCCGGCTAGTTAAGCAGTCTTATGGGTTCACTTGACCAACATTGTTCAAGTCCCTCCTTCACTTGGGCGGTCCATATTATATGGACACTAGGTATATTTACGGTACGACACCCAGGCCACGGATGACCCTGAGGGCTCAGCCTGTGCTTGGTGTATTCTACTGACTCCCCTGGGTCTTCTCCCATGTGAGTCTTGGTTTTGAGTTGTTCCCCATCATAGCACGGCGTGATTGTACTGGTTCCCATACAAGCGTCTTACGACGCCGTACGAGTGAGCATATCGACAGGGAACGTACTCGGTTACTTTTGTAACCTCGGGTTCACTTAGATATGGGAACGAGTACTGCGTTCCTGGCCTTGCTATGAGCTGCACGCCTCAGTCGCTTCATTCGAAGAAATCTGAGATGCGGTGGCGAAGCGGCCGCTTATATAGCCAGAGACCCTGCCCATTTCGGCAGGCTATGGCGGGCTGCATAGCCATAGGCTCGCTCAGCGCCGCCGCCGAGCCATTGGTTCGATTTTATAGCACTGCACGAACCAATGGACGTGAAGTTTCACTGCGTGATTGAAAAGGCTTCAGTTGAAGAGGAAAAAAGAGTTTTTCCCATACAAGCGTCTTACGACGCAGTACTCGTTCCCATATCTAAGGGAACCAAGGTTACGAAAGTAACCGAGTACGTTTTCTTCAGAACCTTAGGAGAGACAGTCTGTCTTTCAGTAGGCCGGTTCAGAGATCAGCATGCTCTTCAATCCATCTCTAGTCAAATTTCCCACTATAAATCTTCCAGTCCTCACAATTTCACTGCCAAATTGTCTCTCTGTGACCTCATCTCTACTACTTCTTCATATTATCCGTGTCATTTCCCACATTACACCTATAAAAGCACTTTCATGGTTTAATGAAATGAGGAGGCATTTGTTTTCAGATCTAACCGCAAAGTCATTTAGAGGTCACATTTTCATTATAATTCTTGGTTTCATTTCAATTGGCTGTAGGCCAGTGTGTTAATCATATAGTCTAATTATCCATATTCTATGCCTAAACAACATTCACCCTATCTGGTGTGTATATTTGTTAGCTTTAGTTGTTATCCCTCAATACACTTGAGACAGACATCTTAATGTTTTTGCAACTTACCTGAAAAAATATTTGCTGTTCACAACTTCAAACAGATAACACTGTGCCACATCAAAAAACATAAGGTTTGAAAAATACTCTATGCAATATGTGAAAGGGGCTTAGCTACAAATGTCTACGATATTAATTGGTTAGTTGTTCTTCAGATAGCTAGCTATAACTATGTCAATAATTCAAATAACTTGACAGCAAAAGAACACATTTGCGCTAATGAATCTTCTTTGACTTTTCTGTCAATCACTCATCCAAACATGGCTTACTTGGAATCCAGGTAAAAGCTAAAAGCCAGTAGAGCCTCCATCTAGCTATTAAATGCCCTTTCCTACAATGAGAGTGCCTCCAAAATATGGATAGTCAGTTTTGCGTGTCATTAATAAATATCAGGGGTGGACAGTTTGTGAGAACAAATTCCTATAAACTAGCTGCCAATTCATCAATTTGCTCTGAACAAAAAGACTATTAACTGTCACATTGTGTATGGATGTGGCTGGCAGAGACGCAGCCATCCTCTTAATAGCAAATTTCCTCATAATTCATGTGATTGTGAAACAAGGCAGAGATCTGGACAGCTATCAAGGGGTCTGGATGTGAATTGCTCCCATTTGAAGACTGCTGCGTTTTCCAGCAAGAGAGGGAAAGTAGACTAGCTCTACAAGCAAAGATCCAAATCATTTCCACACCAATTATTGATGCTGCATCCTCCATGATTAAGTTGGGTTTACATAAACATGCAAATAAGTTGCTGAAGAAAGCAGGTGGGTTGAAAGTTTCTTAGTTTAATTTCATAGCACATGCTCTGGTTTACGATTTCGATTTCTCTCTCTCATCTACATATGACATATGACTCAATTTAAAATTCAGCTTTGAAAATAAGCCAGCACAAAAAAAAAAATCTGTAAACATCAAACAGAATAACTCAATCATACTTTAGCATGCATTTTCAAGACAAAAACGTGCTGTAAACAAAGCTTTGCACGCAACCCATGAATTACAAAAAGTAGACCAAAACTCTTCTTGAAGAATTAAACAAAACGCTCGTGATGTTCTGCAGTGTTTACAGAGTTTGGTCACAATGCAAACATACAAACAAGTCTATGAGTGAGTCCAAACCACTACAGAGCAGAATCAGCAACATAAGCAAATTTAAGTGATAAATCTCAGTGCTGGTTTGCACTTAAAAGGGAATGGACATGTAAGCCAATATGACCATTTCAGAGTCCAGTGTACAATACTGCCATTATAGCAGGACATGTGCAAATTGAAAAGAAATCAGGATTATTACAACAGAACAGAACAGAACAGCAGAGGCATGAAAAAAGCAGAATCTCTGAAACAGATTACATTTTAATAATGTATTCTCAATCAGCAATAAAATCTGGCAAGAACCTTGTCTAAATATAACTAAAAACAAACAATATTTTCGTACTGATTTTGCAAAAATAAAATTATTAATAATAATAATAATAATAATAATAATAATAATGATTCTAAAAAGTAATAAAATAAAACTAAACTAAACTAAAATAAAATAAAATATGCTCTATAATATAATAAACTATAAACTACATAAACCAGCCTGGAAATTTTGCAGACTGGTCTTTTCAGCCTTCAACTCCCAGAAATAATCAAGTTGTCACAACAAAGATCAGTTATTCTCCTGGGATTGTCTTTTACTAATAAACGTGAAGGAAAACTGCAGAGTAAGTGTAAAACAACTCCACACGGCCCCACCCGTAAAATTTTTTTTTTTACTATGGCTCTGCTTGACTAAAGTGCTTGTGACCAATGAATGAGACTATATCAAAGGCCAGAAGGAAACCACTTCCTTTTCAACTGTGCAGGCCTGATGTGTGCTATGGTTGGGACAAGTTCCCAGTTCAGCTGTGATTTTTCTTTCCAAAGTCATCTCATAAAAGGCATCATTATGGGACCATTAGTTCTCGCTCATCAACCCTGTCCAGAATTATTAATCCCATCATATATCGGCTCCTCAGTGTCAACAGGAAATCACTAAGTTTCTGCGGACTCCAGGTTGCAGGTATCAGTCTAGGACACACGGTGCATTCCTCAACAATGACTCAATGACAAATGCAAATATACACAGTCCTCAAATCCACACATACATACTAAAGTACCTACAACACACCAAGGAAAACATTCAGCTCCTACATGGACACACCAATCAGTGGGTGTAACAGCAAAACAGATCCTCGTGTTCACAACAGTCTTCAAAATGCCAAATATGCAGTTCCAAAAATGCCCTGGGCTCATCCTCTTCAAAGCAGCTTCAGGCAAAGCATTATGGAGTCTGAGAATCTCTTCTCAAGGCCAATAACAGTAGATCAAGCTACTCTACATGAGTCAGAAGAAATTCCTCATTCCAGACAGAAAATCAGCTACCTTAATGAAACCATCAAACACAATCAAAGTAATGAGTTGGATCCCTCAGACTACAAATACATTTGTCATCACCATGACTGAACATATAAAAGTGTGAGACTGGTTTGGGTGATCAAACGCTACGGAGCCCGTGAGGCAAAAACTGCAGTGAAATCTCAACTGAACCCCATCTAAAAGCTGAAAGGGTTCAATTAAAAAAGTCAGAACATAGTCAAAGGAATGTGTCTGGTGAGCAAAAGACTGTCGCAACACACACACAAAAGTCATGAATCTTGAGGGAATTGAAATGTAAATCAAGGGTACATCAGAAAGATTTTGTGCAGATTGCATGAATCTGAGTCTGAGATAATGTCTTGTAATATAACCTAACCCAATTTGCAGCAGAAGTCAAAACCAGCCATTTTTGCTTATGTAATCACGCAACTTCTTACTCAAATCTTCTGGTGATCTCTCAATAAATGCTGAGACCATGGTGGTCTGCAAATATCCAAAATAAATGACCCAAGACAGGTATATTGAATTTCGTAACAACATTGGCAGAATTTGAAAGCTAAGACTTTGTTTCATATCAAAAGTAGCAAAGCACAAAGCTTAATGTGATTACTGGATGTCAGGCATGCTACAAATTATGTTTATTGAAGTTTTGTTCCCTCATCAACTAAAAACCACACCAGCTAAAAGATTGATTCTTGGGATTTATAAATAGAGACTGCAATTTTCTTAGCCAATTCCGATTTCTGATTTTTTTATTTTTATTTTTTTGTTGGAGTGTGACCTGCCAATACCGATTTTTGCTGATTCCGATTTTCTTTCTAGGAACTATAATTGACAATATAATTAACAAAAATCTATACTTTTTCAATTCAAAAAATTATTTACATAAAAGAAATTAAGCATGACAATTCCCCAAATCCAGACTAAGTTACAGATGTTCTCTCACTTAAACAACTCTCAAAATAAAGTGTTCTGTAAAAGATGTAGAAATAACAATTAACTGAAAATGAGTTGCTGTATATTACAAAATAGATGTCATTTCCCTCTATGTTTATAAATGGTCGTTTTTTCCCCTAAACTTATTAAATGTGTCATCTTTCATATCAAACTCTTACATTGTTCAATTGATTCATTTTGAATAATAAGAAACTGTAGAGTTGTTACCATTCAAATGAAATCAGTATCTACAAACTCCATCTTTCCACTGCAGAAAACACAGAAACTGCATCTAAAGTTGCATTAAATGTATTTACACAGACTGTTTGATGAAGCTGAAGTGCCATAAATGCATTTACACTACAAAATTGCAAATACATAAATAATTTTATAAGATTAATGATTTAAATATTTTTCGACATACAAATAAGACATGTTGGGAAAAATGCAATGTTACTTTTAAATATGAAACCAAAACACCAGTAGGTGGCGGCAAATGACTGTTTTAATGAGTGAGTCATTTAGTCATTAATTAAACAGATTCGTTCAAACAGCTGACTAGGGCTGGCCGATTTTTCCAATTTTATCGATTAATTCAAATTTAATGTTTTGCCATGATTTTATTTTTTAGAAATCAAGGAATCACGATTTTGAAAAGATATATTACCAAACCTTAGAATTAGACACATTGACAATATGCCAATGACAACAGTAAGAAAGAACAATCCAACCGCATGATTAACCGCTCACGTGTGACGCTCATATCGCTAGGCGCCATTCACATAGAATGCACTTTTGTGTTGACAAGAAAGATGCAACGCGGGCAGTGGAATATGAAAAACATGCAAGAAGATGGGAGCGAACTTCTTTTAACTTGAGCGCCACGTTTTTAGAATGCCGTTTCATGCAAGAGATGCTGCAACAGTCAAACGCGTCCATGTTTACATAGAAAAAAACAATGGAAAAGCAACGTAAGCGAATAAAAAACCTGTATCTACTTCTGTATGTCTGATATTTCATGTCCGTATCATGGTGACAGGCTGAAAGCTGCTGTTGTTTTACAGAACATTTATAGTTAATAATAGTCTACTGGTGTTATACCTTCAGTCATTTTGAATTTGAATTACCTTGACTTTTGAGATTTTTTAAAAGTATTTTCTTCGTGTTTCTGAACATAGCCTATAATATATATGACAAGTCTGTACAACATGTAGCTGTAATTCATGCATCTTTTCTGCAAAGATATTTAACAAGTGATTTGTTTAACATTTACATTATGTTGACAACTTCATGTGTGGCGCACTTGGAATAGAATTTTCTTTAATTAGAGGGTTAAAAAAGAAAAAGTTACTTGAATCATGTTGCAGTTACATTTTCAAGTTGACTAGTTAAAAATCATTAAAAAAAAAATAAAATAAAAAAATAAATCAGAATTGGTCAAAATGTTCTGAAAAAATAAAAATAAATAAAAAATATCTGAGATTTAAATTTTTTGCCATATCGCCCAGCCCTATAGGTGATTCATGCAAAACCAGGCAATTGACTGTCTTTATGAATGGGTTACTGAATCATTGACTCACTCAATTCTTTCAAAAACGTGGATTCATTCAATAATGAAACACCACTTTATTGCTGGGAGACACAACAGTTCTGCTGTGGCTTTGATTGGAACTATTTTCATCAGTGAAATTGAGGAAAAACAGGTCTTTAGTGTGTCTAAAATGTAAGTCACTTAATTTAACTTCTTGTTTATTTAACTACTATTGTAGGCTATAAAATCAATGTCACATTGCAATCGTGTTGATATTCGGGGAAACATTTTGGTCGTGTAATGTTGCTTACCTAAATCATATAGTATAAAAATCTTTTCTTTTTACAGCAGTATGCATCCATAACTTTCTGTGTGCGCTGTTGCGCTCATTTGTTTTGATTTCTGCACGAGTCTCTCTCACACATTCACTCCGGCTGATTATGCGGAAAATCGGCTAATTCCAGTCCCTGGCCAGTCGTTTGGTGCATCTCTATTCATAAATCAATATCAGTACATCAAATTTTGAATAAATTAAAAAAAGAAAAATCTATATTTTTAACCCAACCCTAGCAATAATTATTATACTTTTAGCAATTTGTTTGGCCTGCTCAGTGGCAATGAACATAAATTAGCATGCCTAACAAAACGACAGCTTTAAGATCAATCACAAGCTTTTGCAAACCTGTTCTATTGGCAATAAATGAACAAATGCACAATCGGCAAGCATTAATCCTAATTTGGCTAGCACCCAGAATTTCACCTAATTAATATTCATGAGCCAGGATGATAAGGTTTATAATATGCCCCTGCTGCTTTGCCACAGTTCTAAACACAGACTGATGAGGACACTGAGCATTCACTAATTAACACATGAGATTATGATCCTGTCCTTGGGCTAAACTTGTTACATTCCTGCAGTGTAAGTGCTGAAGCTGATGTGATGGACACAGAGAACACCATAATTAGACTCAGCTGACAGTTAACTGGACTGACGGGTGATTTACATTCGACACAGTAAGCTAGCTATTGATTTTGAGCCATCAGTCACTCCGTACTACAGATCTGAGTGACTATATATCTGACTGCTTGGAAATGGCCTTCAGATTGGCTATGCATAAACCAAATTCTTTACGACAACACATCAAATAGCCAAGATAATCTTTAAAAATGAATCTTCTGTATTCCATGCAGGTTTGGGAACACATGAGGGTGAGTAATGGATGCCAGAATTCCTTTAATACAGGATGAAGTCAAGTTGGAAAGCTGGTGGCTGTCTGGTGATCTGCACTGGTGTCAGATGGCCATTACTTATTCAAAAGCATAGATCTGCCTCAGAATGAGGGCCTGAGAGAGGTGATATCACTGAGCTGCTTACTCTAACAGCAAAAGTGCTGAGATCTCTGCACCTGTCTAAAATCAAAGCATACAAGGTGCTTCTTAAAGAGATAGTTAAACCAAAAACTGAACATTCTGTAATCATTTACTCATCGTCATGTTGTTCCAAACCTGTATTACTTTCATTTTTCAGTGGAATATAAATTAAGATATTTTGTGGAAATAAAATGGTTTGGTTGCAAATGTTATTCGTCTTTTGTGTTACACAAACAAAAGTCAAATAGGTTTGGAACGACATGAGAGTGAGTAAATGACAACAGAATTTTCAGTTTTAGGTGAACTATCGCTTTAAGCTCTGAGCTGTTTGTCTCATAATAAAGTTTTCAGCAAAACAATATTTAAGAACAAATAACTGTTTTAGGAATGTGTTTATGTACAGACTCAGAAGAATGTATTTATACTTCGAGGGTATGATTTCAAGGTGAATAGAAATAGAGATTATTATGTACCAATTTTTGAACCAACACATAACAGATGTTTCATCCTACAACATCCTGGTCTGAGGCAGATCTGCCAACCCTCATGACCCCTCATGTTGAGTCAAACAGTCTGGATTCAAAAGAGTGGAATTTGGACACAAAAGAGGCTTTTTGACCTTTCTTACTGTTTCAAACTCATGAAACAAAGTGACTAACAATTGACACTCAAAGCAACGCAGAGGGATTATAAAGGCCATCTGCTTGGGTCCCAGTCATTCTTTGTTGGTACAGTGCAACATAAGGCTAAGACAAATGCAAGAGAGGATGAGACCGTCTACAGTTCCGCAGACAGACTCCTCATGTTCACTGCCACTAATGAGGATCAGATGAGGAACATGATACACCACAACAGCACACCCACACACACGAACAACACACACGCACACAAAAGACCTCCACTTGATGCCTGTGGTAGGTAAAGATCTAAATAATACCCTCAAATATTGCATGAACTTTAAATATTGTAAGGCTATACTGAAATGTGTTTCAACTGCATACATATTGAGACAATTAAGTTATTTAAGGTCATTTAAATATAATACAGGATAATACAGAGGTATATTAACTTACACGTTCTTAATAATCATCCAGCATTTGAAGTGAGCTCTGGTTATGAATGGAGAAAAAAAGAGAGACTAAATCATCTAAATCATTCTGTGGTTCAGCCAGAGAACACAAAAGCCATCAGGAGAACCCATCCACCAGAAAGAAAACAAACACCCCCATTTCTCTCATATACTTTCCTTTGATTAAAGGACAGAGTGCTATAAACACAGCCATAACGTATGTTAATTTTAGACAGAAGGAACTCATTGTTTCTAGACACTCTGGTGTTTAAATACACAAAGTGGAAAATGATAAAACATAAGGCAGACTGTTTAACTGACCAATCAGATTAATTGTTCAGACGGAGCAGCAGGTTGGAGGTTACATCACAATTTGCAATGGAAAGTTTATGGGGGCAAAACAATCAAAACAGACACAAAACTTGAGCACACAAGCAAAGTCCATCATCCTCTGACAACACATCCAGGGAAAAACCCCTCACCGAGGGAACTGCTCTCAGACTGACAATGCTTTTTCCTTACTAAAAGGGATAGTTCACCCAAAAACGAAAATTCTGTCATTTACTTACCATCATAGTATTTTATAGCCTTACGACTTTTGTTCATCTTTGAAACACAAATGAAAATGTTTTTAATAAAACCTGAGATTTCCGTCTCCATTTAAAGTCTATTTACCCAGAATTCTAATGATTCAAAAAAGATCATAAAAGAGATCATAAAATAAATCCATAACTTCTGAAGAGACATGATCGTTTTATATGATGAACAGATTTAATTTAGCCTTTTATTTACACACAAATAATACTAATCAACGTAAATATGGATATGTTGATCAAATCACATCAAATATGGTAAATTGGAACCAGGTGAGGTTTGTTCTCGCACACAAAACAAGTACAGTTAAGCTCATGTAAATTTGTAAATTAAATCTGTTCATCATATAAAACAGCTTAATTAATATGGATTTATTTTGTGAGCTCTTTATGAACTTTTCAAAGTATTATAGTTTTGGGTGAATCAACTTTCAAAAATGAGAAACAAGTCCTTCCGATTTTATTAAAAATATCTAAATTTGTGTTTAGAAGAAGAACGAAAGTCTTATACATTTGGAATGAGGCTATGTAAATGAAGACAGACTTTCCATTTTTGGGTGAACTGACCTGAGAATCCGTCTTGGGTTTTAGTCTAGAAAAATGTTCAGAATGTAGGACAGAAACTTTGTTAATTAAACATAATATGTGCAATAAACTATTAGGCACGAATATGCAATTTCCAGTCAACCTGAAGTCTACAGACTCATGTGCCGACATGACTAATCAACACTGACTGCGCTGCATCTGTGACTAACCATAAAAGCACTGTAAATATGTCAGCTAATGGCCTAACAGAGGAGAAACTACAAGACCAGAAAGTGTGATGTGCATTCCCAAGAGGAAGGGTTTTATCACTAAGTTGCCAAGCTTGTGAAAAAGCCTCATTCCACTCAACAACGGAGAGACAGAGCGACTTTGTCTTTTTGAATCTCACATGATAGTTAACATAAACCATCGTCCGTGAGGTCCGGTTCAGTGGGGATCACAACGGAAACACCTTCCTGCCAAGCAAATGCAATGGTGATCTCAACAGACAGCCAGTTGACCACAAAGCAATTGAAAAGAAATATGAAAACACCTCTGGGGCTTCAAGATGATTGTATCTAAAGAAACAGCCCTTCTAATACAACTATTAAACTTAGGGCTGACGCCAGCACAAAATAAAGCCTTGTCATGGTTTTCTCATCTATGCTCAGCAGTACAACGGAACAATACAAAAGTGCTCTAACATTTATGAGCGCGCGCAATATCTGCCAGTTCCGTGCCAAATATCATCCAGTCAAGGCCGAAGCCTTCAAAACCCTCTTAAAGTATGATAATCATACTCAATATCTGGCAAAATGTTAAAGAATGTCTGCAAAACATATGGTTTGGGTTCTGACTTGAACCTTGTGGAACACAAAAGATGATATTTTAAAGAAACTTTCAACTGTTTTTTGACCGTTTTGAAAAATGCAATAAAAGTTGTTGTTTTGGACCCTACTGACATTTTCAAAATGGTCAACAGTTTAAAAAGTTCTTCAAAATAGCATCTTTTGTGTTCTCCGGTCAAAGAATTTTTGAGTAAATTATCCTATTAAAGTTGGAACTTGAAGTGGTCTGAAAGTTTTGGACAATATTTTATCGAGACACATCCAAATTCTTGAACGTTACAGGCTTTGAGGGGCCCAATTCCAGTTGCAGTCTAAATGAAGGTCAAGCAGCAAATCTCTAGGCTTGTGTGGACTCAGAGAGGGGCCTCTCTAATAACCACTCATAGGCTGTATGCCACAGCCCTTCCCTCTCAAAGCCACAGACCACTGCTATGGTGCATCTGGCAGACTGCTTATGGGCCCGGGGTGCAAGCTAATTGGCCACAGGAAGGCACAGGATATCCAATGATGTAGTGCATTTATTCTCAGCTGAACTGGCCCCTGCTGCAGGGCCAAAAGGTGACTTATAAGCACTCTGAAGCCGGCATGAACAGTTGTTTCTACAGTAAGGAGAGTAAGGGGGGTCGTCATGGGCCCCTGAGACAACATCCTTTTGACTCTAACCCCCATTCTATCAGACTTCCTTCCTGCAGCTCCAACTTCAAAATGCCAAAGATCTTTATCGGGAATGCCTGCAATACAACACACAGGGGTCCAGGTAAACAACAGCAATCAGAAATACACAATCAGCTTTTAGAGGTTTTTGCCCCATTAACATGAATTTACAGTCTCATTGAGAACTTGAATGTGCAAGGAGCTGCATGTCAAACAAAACAAAACTATGAAGTTTCCACTCTTGCAAACAACTGCTTTTCCCACGTCTTTCTGACAGCTAGTGTGGTCTTGACCAGGCTTAACTTTAGCACTGAAGTCACCACCATAATATACAGTGCAGAGACACAGCTGGAGAAGTGACAAAAGAACAGGAACTTTTGAAAAAAAGGCCTCAAAGGCTGACAAAACCTTAGCTGTGCGCAAACACGGTACGCTTGCCCAGTGCTTATCTGTATAGTTTGCAGACCGATGCAGAATCTGTGACTACTGCAATATGTCAAAACATCACCACCAGTGATATGGGGCGTAAAGCTGTAATGAGTGAAGAATATTGGTGCAATTATTAACACAAGTGCCGGTTCATAACAGGACATAACACTCTTCAAGCATGAATGAGGCAATTCTTAATAGAACATTTATTCTCCAATCCCACACACATAAATTACAGTGGAAAAAGAGAAAGAAAAACAGAGAGTTCAGGTATCAGGCGACAATATGTGAGAATACAGTGTTTCTTATCGCAGGTCCTAATCCATATCCCATGCATCAAATTCAGAGCTGACAGAACTTATCTTCCTATTCCATGGAGATCGAATACTAAAGCCAGTCACTTCCCAACAAAAAGCCAGTCTGACTTAAGAATTCTAAGGCTCTTTCCTTTAATACATCCACATTTTTTCAAAAAGAAAAATAACATCCAGCACTGTGGAACAGATTTAAACTCTTGAAATATACAATGCTGCAAATGTAGGAGACAAATCATTCATAGATGATTTTGGCTAAATGTTTATTTTAACGGAATTACGCAATAAATAAATCCAAGGCTGGAAAATCCCATAAAAAAAATATGGTGTACAATTTTACCACATCCAGAATGCTGGTCTCTTAATATAAAAAAAAGAGCCTTACTAAAACAATACTGAAAAGAAAACCTTAAGTTGTTTGAATATCTTTCTTAAAAAATAAAAAATCTTTAAAAAAATATTATAGCAAAACCACTTCTCTGTCTATGAATATCTAAAAATATAAAATGGTTCAATAAACTATTTTTTAAACTTTTTGAAAAAATAAACACTAGGAATCATTTACTTCATCAGGCCTTTAGAGCAAAGGCAAGCACACCATGGTGCAATTTAAAACTGACTTAGCAGATGTTTTCCAACCAATAAACTTTCAAAAGTGCTAATCATGCATTGTTGTCTCTCTGCAGGTAGAATGTGCTTTAAATTAAAGGGATAGTTCACCCAAAAATGAAAATTCTGTCATTAATTACTCACCTTCATGTCATTCCAAATGCGTAAGACCTTTGTTCATCTTCAGAACACAAATTAAGATATTTTTTAATGAAATCCGAGAGCTTTCTGATCCTCCACAGACAGAAAGGGAACTATACCACGATCAAGGCACAGAAACTTTTTGTGCACAAAGAAAACAAAAATAACTTTATTGACTTTATTGAACGATTTCTTCTCTTCCGGGTCAGTCCACCGCCATTCGTGAGAGTACCATGACGTATTTCACGAGAGTACATGTGTAGTTCCCTTGCTGTCTGTGGAGGGTCAGAAAGCTTAATTTGTGTTCCAAAGGTGAACGTAGGTCTTACAGGTTTGGAATGACATGAGGGTGAGTAATTAATGACAGAATTTTAATTTTTGGGTGAACTATCTCTTTAAATCAAATACACAGAAAAAGTGCAGCTGTAGAGCAAAAAAAAAAACAAACAAAAAAATCCCCTTGATTTTCACAAAGGTTTGAGGCTCCAACGGCACAAACCACACTCCGCTTCGCGTCGTGCCTAACAACGCCCCTTAGCTGTTATAAATTCACTGTGAACCACGGCTTCTTGGGGCTTATTGCTTTAATAACTTAAAGTTTCAATAGCCTAGGTAGGCCTATACAAAACTGAAGATCAGCAAACACAGTGGAACCAATTAAATAAGAAACGAATGTTCCAAAAAAAACTTCCATAATCACCTTAGATAAACGGCAAAAGTCAACAGGCTTTTCAAAATGCAAAATATTGCCAAATGTGCACTTTTCATTTCGTTTTGAAACTAAATCTTCCGCTATCATCTTGTCTGTCTCACCCCACTCTTCTTGTCAGTCAGCTCAACTCACTCTCCTCACTTGAATGAAATCTAATCTATGATGCGACTGTCGTTTGGCACACTGTATTGAGCTGCCGCGTTCAGTTTTTAATTGTAGTGTCTGTTCTCTAACTGAACTAAATGATTTTTATTACTATAAAAAAATCAAAACGACAGTGGGGGGCGGTGCCACAGTGGGCAAGTGACATACTGGTTTTGCGGATTAACACCAGTATCACCGCCAACACCGTATATCGCAGCAAGCCTAATGGATTGTCAAGAGATGGCATAAAAGTTATGAGGTCGCACAGACCTCAGAGTTGGCTGTAATTATCACGGTGGGGGTGTGAGGTACCTCAAGAGGGCTGTCAGATCGTACGTTAATGATCTATATTTCGACGACCGCTTTTTGGTTTCCTGCTGATCTGCTAACAAAGAGTTTGTATTTCGCATTCAGAGACGAATCAATAATTTAGGAGGAGCAGATCTCCTGTAGCCATTTAATTCTGTCTACACATGCCTGAGCTGTGTGAAACAGAAACACTTCAGCCAGAGCCAGCGTTCCAAAACTATCGCAACTGATTACAGCCTGTGAAATCGGGAGGAGGAGACAGGGAACCAGAAAAGAGAGCGAGATTTTTAAAGGTGAGGTTTGGAGATGGGTGTGCACCACCAGAAAGCTTTTAACAGCTTATACTGTCAATTCAGCATGCAAGCTAGAGAAGCTGCATTTCTGAGAAAAGAGCAAAGACATCTGAAACAGAAAACCTGCATAAAATAATCATAAATTACCATATAAACCATTAACGGTTTGATTTGGCTATCCTATGTAAAAAAAGAACTGCTCGTGAAGCGAAAACAAGGATGTGGGTTTCGTATGTGAGCAGTTTCTCACAATCAAACAGCATACAGAAGCACGTACACAAAACCCTATATGAAAATCACTACCGCTCTCCTTCTCCCGCTTTCTCAGTCTACGTGCAGCCTGCAAGCAGATGGGTCCGAGTCGTCTGAAAATGTGTGGTCGCCATAGTAACTGCTCACACGAGTTGTTCTCTTTTCAGTGAAAAGAATCACAGGGGCAATAGTGCTTTTTCACCTTCCATTCTGTCTGGCTAGCTGCCTCCATGCTTGATGCGCTACCATCAGTGAAGCGAATTCCTTGAGAAGGAGGGAGGCTCGGTGGCTTACAGAGGTATTTCTCAAAGCAATCCACCATCTGCTGACCACTGCCAGGTTGACAGTTCAAAGGGAGGGGGAGTCTGTCAGGTCTTACCTCCAGACCAAAACAAGATGTGTAATTAAATCAAGCTGATGAAGGCCGTCGACGCACCTGAATACAGAAAGGTCTCCATTACAAAAGCACTGCTGGACCAAGATCACAAATTCCTGTGCAAACTTGAAAAAATCTGTTTTCTTTGCCGTTTACACACTTGAAGAAATAGCTCATCCACAATCCTGTCATTATTTATTCATGCTCATGTCGCTCCAAACTTGCCTAGATATTTAACGGTGTTTACGGTCTTGCTCTTTGACCTTTGCTATCATCTAATGCTAATTTTTATCTAATTTCTATCATGTAATTTCTATTTCTATCCAGCTAATTTATATGTTTTTCCATAAAATGCCAATTCATAGGGACCACATCCGTTTGACAAAAAACTCAACCAAACACCATTAAATAGTCCACAACCAACTTATGTGTTGATTTCCAAGTATTCTAAAGCCTCACATTAGGTTTGTCAGTGTAAAAGATCAAAATATAAGTCACAATTCAGATTAAACAACTTAAGTCTGACGCAATAAATGATTCATAAACAACTCACTGGAGGGAAACACTGTCAGTGAATAATGACAAATTTCCATCTGTTCCTGACACAAAGCTATCATATGGGCTCAAAAGACAAGTAATATAGGAGTTTTGGAAAATATGAGTCACACGGATTACTTTTGTGATGCTTTTTGTGTCGTTTCTTGGAGCTTAACAGTTGTGGCCACTGTGGGATTTTGTTGTATGAAAAAGATCTGCATAAAGATTCTGCAAAATGTATATATTTTTTGTTTCCCAGAATGAAGTAATGCAGATTTGAAATGATTTGAAATTACACGAACAATAACAGAATGTTCAATTTTGAGTGAACTTTTCTGAAGGAATTCCGAAGACACAGGAAGACAGACGGATATTTTATGCACCAAGCCAACATCCTTGGAACTGACAGACTATATTCAACTCAGTCTGGTCCTGACAACATTGTTGGTCATTGCAATTGCAGTTGGGATGGTCGTGGTTAGGGCGGCTACAGGGCCAGGTTCAGTGTGGCCTTGACTGTTCCTCTTTTCATGCAGTGATGCAGAGGAGGAAGAAGAACTCACTACATCTGTGGGCAACCAGAGTGCTCCAGATGTGGGATTCTAGAACATTCCTTTAAAAAAGAAATTCCAAAAAAACATGAAGACAGACACAAGAGACAAAAATAATCAATGTCAAACTCTGATCCCAAATGTGCAATAAATGCCTTATTTCTCAAAGTCTTTCCTCGTGTAATTTACAAATCATCCTTTCGGGTGCATGTGTGTGTTTTTAGGATGTGAATCAGTATTCCCGGACAACTATAAATTTGTCGGATAACCCTCCTCTGACAGCTATTAGGGGATATATCACCAAAATGTATTTCTCTGTGGTCATGGATTTGCTATTTCGAGTGTGGAAAAAGTGAGCCTGGCTGTGGCTTTATGCATCTTGTGTGACCTCCAATTAACACTGTTTTACTGTAGAGGAAGCCCCCTTTTTTCCAAATTTTTTTTTTATTTTTTACCTGTTTTACAACTGGGCGTGAAAGGGGACAACCCAGCCCAGAGGAAAACAAATGTCATGGTCTTATAAGCCCCGTTTTTCTACTGTCATTAGCCAGTCAGTGACACAAAGACAAGTACTGTAAGCTGGACAGAGGGAGAGAATTGCATTTGAGGCCTTTAGGAAATAAACTCTGTATTATGTCAGAAAAGAATGTATAGTTAAAAACACCACTCCTCAAGTGTCAACATTTGCACTGCTTTGACTCACTGGGTTACATTTAAGACTGTAACATGTTATAGAACATGAATGAATGGCTCTGGATTGCAGAGGAAGTGGACTTTGTTCCAAATAGTGCAAAGTGTAAACTTGTATTCCGAGTCAATTTTAACCTTTTGTTATCGCTCACTTGTTTACTTCAATACCATATAAACAATGCTAATATAAAGTCTTATACAAAACAGTAATAGAAAGGCTAACAACAATAAAACCTCCATAAACTTTTCCTTTTCAACCTCCATAACAGTTCTTATTCACACAGGATCTAGTAACTACATTTCCAACGACGTGACTCAACGCAACAAGATACTATTTGTAACAGCAACACATCAGCTTCAAGGTAAACAGCGTAGCAATTCACGGGTAAACTATATATTTGGGAAGTTCAGCGTGTCTAAAACGACGTCTGCGTGCACATTTCTGTCGTGTTGAATGTCACTCGACACCGCTGTTCGGATAATTCACAACAACAATACATCTGTTATCATACCGTGATCCATTAGCACATGCACATACCTGAACAATATAAGAAAGAACATGGAAGAAAATATTCCTGCGTGTGTTGCAGATCCCAGCTTTTCCAATACAATTCCCGAGTTCAAATCCGCCGTGGATGTTCCAGCAGGAATTTTCCCACCGAAGGGAAGAGCAGTGTGAGCAAAGGATGGAAGGGGAGGGATAACAGAACAGAACGGAGGCGGTGCCTTCAGCGTCATCAAACTTCCAGCCTGGAAGCTTTTTGTCAACACTATCCCTGCGTCCCGATGTGCATACTATCCACCCTATCTGCCCTAAATAGTATTGAAAATTACTAATATCACATAGAATTTAGGACAGATAGTATGCACATTGGGATGCAGGCTATATGTGAGATAGCTGACAGTGCCTTAAAGAAATATTATACGGTTACTATAGTTTATTTCAAAATACTATAGTTAATACAGTTAATTTTACAAAAACTGCTAAAATGAATATGATTAACCCTGTAAAGAGTGGTTGAAATATTAAAAGGTTACTATAGTTTATTTCAAAATGCTATAGTTACTACAGTCAATTTTACAAAAACTGTAAAAAAAAAAAAAATATATATATATATATATATATATATATATATATATATATATATATATATATATATATATATACATATATATATATATATATATATATAAAGAATATTATTAACCCTGAAAAGCCTGGCATATTGTATGAAATTATATTAAGAAAAATCTATCTTATTGAAATAGAACTGTTTATTGAAAGAAAAAAAATTGCATATGTTGAGAAAATGGAGCTCACAGGGGGAAAACACACATCAGTGTTATTCAGAGACCCAAAGACATTTATTCTAAGAGATTTTTTACAGTAAAGAAGTCTGTTTACCTTAAATGCATATATCAGTTGTCACTCTGTATATCCTAATACGTCATTGTAGTATAATTATATTTAAATGATAAGTTTTTCGGATCAAATTTCTACGGAAGAGGATTGGGGCCAAGCAATAATAAAAAAATAAAACCATCTCGAGATTAAAGTCGTTAAATTTCGAGAAAAATGTCGAGACAAAATGTTGAGATTAAACTCATAAAATTTCGAGAATAAAGTCGGTATTTTTCGAGAAAAAACTCGTTAAATTTCGAGAAAAAAAAAACGAAATAAATTGTTGAGAATAAACTAATTAATTTACGAGAAAAAAAAATCGTTAAATTGCGGAAAAAATCGAGATAAAATGTTGAGAATAAACTCATTAAATTACGAGAAAAAAATCGTTAAATTCCGAGAAAAAAGTCGAGAAAAACACACTTGTCATGCTCATTTCATCTCGTTGGACAGAGTTATTCAGCGTCTGTAATGGCGGAGCTTGGAGAGTAATGCATTGGACACGATCGACTGGGTCCGAGTCCGTCTTTTGCCAAACTCGCTTTTCTTCCTTTTCTCATCACATATCATATCGGAAAAGTGGAAATCAATTGCTTAACGAGTGTTTAATAATAATGTATTAATTAGATTTTGACAAACTTTAAGTTGGCTTGAGAAAGCCGGAGCAGAAAATTTGTAAAAGTTTAAAATGGTTAAAAAGTTTAAGAAGTTTAAAAAAGTTTTAAGTTTGATGGTTTTCAGTCTGAAATAGTTTGAAGTTTAAAGTGGTTTTAAAAGCTTAAAGTTTGAATGTTTTGAAGGCAATACAGTCTGTCAGAGATAGATAGATTGATAGATAGATGTTGCTGTGCGGTTGCTAAGGTACTTGGGGTGGTTGCTAAGGTGTTGCTATGTGGTTTCTAGAGTATTTTGGGTGGTTGCTAGGGCGGTTGCTAGGGCACCCGGGCTAGTTGCTAAGGTGTTGCTATGCAGTTGCTAGGGTACCCGGGTTGGATGCTAAGGTGCTTCTATGGGGTTGCTAGGGTGCCCGGGTGGTTGTTAAGGTGTTACTATGCGGTTGCTAGGGTAGCCGGGGTGGTTGCTAAGGTGTTGCTATGCGGTTGCTAGGGTACCCGAGGTGGTTGCTAAGGTGTTGCTATTCGGTTGCTAGGGCTGTTGCTAGGGTAGGTTGCTAGGGTGTTGCTATGTATGTAATAGCATGTTATTAACATGATTGGCAATTTACTAGCATGTTTCCAGCATGATTAGCATGTTAATAGCATGTTGCTAGCACATTTCTAACATGATTAGCATCTTGTTAGCATGATTAGCAAGTAAATAGCATGTTGCTAGCATGTTTCTAGGATGATTAGCATGTTGTTAGCATGATTAGCAAGTTACTAACATGTTGCTAGCATGTTTCTAGAATGATTAGCATGTTGTTAACATGATTAGCATGTTACTAGCATGTTATTAGCATCATAGACATATAAAATACCTAGACGCCTCATTGGTCGCTTTGAGCCATTGCTGGGATATGTCAACCCGTCCGCCATGTTCGTGAGGGCAAGACTGCCTTAAAAACAAATGGAGGTAAACGGGGGAGCTGCGGATTTTTCGGGATAAAAACACGATAACGTTTACATTTATCAACCGATTTCAGTGGTTTGTGATCTACATGGAGTTAAAAATAACTCTGCCTCCAGTTATTTAGTTAGGCTTGGAAAATTATTAATTTTCTTAAGAAATTGTGAAGGCTCACTCACACTCGTGTTGATTTGGTTGATTTTTTCGGTTAACAATTCTAATATTAATGTAGTATAACTGTGACATATACATGTAATGTAACTTTAATGTACATTAAATGAAATTAAGTTGTTTCATTGGTTGTCTTCAACCCCAACATTTTAGCTTTTATTGTGCCTCAGGTCAAAACACAGCTCATTCCCTTTGAAATACTGGGAGAAAAAAAAAAAAAAAAAAAAATCGAAATAATACATCTTTGAGCACTAATAATTTACCATCATTGAGAAAATTTAATAAAACCAGCGAATACAAATCAAAAAGTGACACAATGGTAGCCTGCTTTTTATTTTCATAGCACTCTATACAGATATAAATTCAACAACAAACAATAACAAATGTGACTGATAATCCTTAATGGATCTTGTAAAACTTACAGTTTGTCACCTTAGCTCCGGGGAGCAAGGAGCGAGGAGACAAGGAGTTGACTCAAACACAAAAGACTTTAATTATCTTCAGGAACATAGAACACGGAAACCAGTTATGACGTTTAAGACCAGACACAGAGGCAGGGAAGCAGAGAACTAATAAAGTCTGGGGATAAGTAGATAATTAACAAAACATGGCTGGAGAATAATGAACTGATAATGACACAAAACGAGGAAAGGAACAGGAAGACCAAATAAGGACACAAGAGGAAGTGAACGACAAGATACAGGAAGACAGGACTGACATTTACTCCCGGGGGGGGGGGGGGGGGGGGGGGGGGGGGGGGCGCTCTGGAGGCCTCTAGGGGCAGAGTTTGTGGTCCGTTCCGGGACCCATGGCGGAGCAGGGAGTTTGGAAGGCCATGACGGTGCAGGGTGCTCAGGAGGCCATGGCGGTGCAGGGTGCTCGGAAGGCCATGGCGGATCAGGTGACTCGGGAGGCCATGGCGGTGCCGGATGATCGGGAGGCCATGGCGGATCAGAGAGCTCGGGAGGCCATGGCGGTGCCGGGTGCTCGGGAGGCCATGGCGATGCCGGGTGCTCGGGAGGCCATGGCAGATCAGGTGACTCGGGAGGCCATGGCGGTGCCGCCTTCGAGGCCGTGGCCCCAGCCCCCGTCTCTCCGGCAACAGCCATCCTACCCCCCCCCCCCCCCCCCCCCCCCCCAAAAAAAATACTTGGGGGAGCTTCCGGGCCTGAACTCGGAGACTGGAGCACTTCCTGGGCTTAACAGGGGATCTGGAGCCCATCCTGGGCTGGACTGGGGAGCAGGAGCCCTCACTGGGCTGGACTGGGGAGCAGGAGCCCTCACTGGGCTCGACTCGGGAACTGGAGCCTCTCCTGGGCTCGACTCGGGAACTGGAGCCTCTCCTGGGCTTGACTCGGGAACTGGAGCCTCTCCTGGGCTCGACTCCGGAATGGAAGTGCGCTTACGTGGGGCTGGCACAGGAGGGCGCTGCTGAGGAGCGGGATCTGGAGGGCGCTGCAGAGGAGCGGGCTCTGGAGGGCGCTGCCGAGGAGCGGGCTCTGGAGGGTGCTCTGGAAGCATGGACACTTGGGGGCGCTCTTGAAACGCGGAGATAGGGAGACGCCTTCGTGGCACAGGCACTGGGGGCGCTCTGGAAGCGCGGACACTTGGGGGCGCTCTTGAAACACGGAGATAGGGAGGCGCCGTCATGGCGCAGGCACTGGGGGGCGCTCTGGAAGCGCGGACACTTGGGGGCGCTCTTGAAACGCGGAGATAGGGAGACGCCTTCATGGCACAGGCACTGGGGGCGCTCTGGAAGCGCGGACACTTGGGGGCGCTCTTGAAACACGGACATAGGGAGGCGCCGTCGTGGCGCAGGCACTGGGGGGCGCTCTGGAAGCACGGACACTCGGGGGCACTCTGGAAGTGCAGACACTTTAACAGCCGGAGGCTTGCCACACTCTCTGCAGGCGGGCTTGAGGGAATCGCGGAAGGCGGTGGGCGAGGAAGAGCCGCGGACGACCGCGGGCTGGTTCTGGCTCGGGGCAGGACACTCTCCAGACACCGGAGGATCCCTTCCCTCCAGCAGTCCTTTGGTGTCTGGGAGATCCACGGGGCAATGGGAATTGGCCTTGTGGCACAACAGCGAGAGAATGGTGTCATCGAGCGCCGTCGCCGCGGCGAGCCTACAGAACTCCCAGGAGTACTCAACGAAAAGGGAGATCTAGGCGGGCAAGGGCGATGAACCGCGCGGCAGTTTCCATTAGCTGCGGGGAGAGGGAAAAACCAGGAACAAAACAAAACTTTTCAAAAACGGGGAAAAAACAAAACGGGAAGGAGGAGCGCCGCTTACTTCTCTGTTTTGGTCTGGTCTTCTGTCATGTTAGCTCCAGGGAGCGAGGAGACGAGGAGTTGACTCAAACACAAAAGACTTTAATTATCTTCAGGAACATAGAACACGGAGACCAGTTATGACGTTTAAGACCGGACACAGAGGCAGGGAAGCAGAGAACTAATAAAGGCTGGGGATAAGTAGATAATTAACAAAACACGGCTGGAGAATAATGTCAGTGTGTCAGTAGGAAATATTTACATGTCCAAACATTATTTTTGCCTTAATTGTAATAATCCAGTGAGATTTTTGTTTGCACAAGGAGTCTGACAACAGCCAGTGCTCCACATAGAGATCTGATCTCACCATCATCCAGTCTGTCTGAAATGACATGAAGAAACAGAACAAACTGAGACAGACTAAATCCAGAAGAACTGTGGCAACGTCTCCAAGACGCTTGAAGAAAAAACCTTCCTGCAAAGCTACCTGAAAAATTATGTGCAAGTGTACCTCAGACAAAAGCTGTTTTAAATTTAAAGTGTGGTCATACCCAGGGCCGGATTATCCATAGACGGGATTGGGCGAGCGCCCTGGGGCACCAGCCAATTGGGGGGCACCAAGTGATTAAGATAATGACTAGACCTTTAAAAATATTTTTCATGTTTTGTATATATAAATATTTTGCTGGAGGAGATGCAGATGCATAGAAAATGAACAGTTAATGATACAATGTAGAGAGAATATAAAATATATGCACGCATATAAAGAACTGCGATTGGGTCAGGTCACAGTGTAATTGCGCCCTCCCCCCAGTCAGAGTCGAGCCCGCCAATTTATAAAATTCAATTCACAATGGATAAGCAGCATCAGTTTAGCGGTTGTGCGAAACGTAAATTCAAAAATGAGAGAAAATATCACGGCACATAGCCAGGGCTCTACAGTGCGACTGAAAAGTACTGCCTGCGACCATCAAAACACACCCGATCAGGATATTTGTGTTTGAGCTCAGAGGAGCTTCAAAGATTTCTACTTGCGTGTTTGTGCAGCGTTGAGTAATGTATCGCCGACATATGTTGATTCCTTGAATGCAATGTTAATCAGAATCCACTCACTGCTCAAAATACTTTTGTTCATTGCTGAGTTATGCAAGTTTAGCTCACAAATCCTCTCGTTATAACAAACAAAGTGTAGACGGTGTAAATAAGAGATTTGTTGTGCAGTGTAGAGAGCTTCATTGATTATAATTGAGCTTTGTGAGATTGCGATGAACTGAAGTGAGTGACAGCTTTTAAAGGTTATAAGGGAGTTTGCAAATGTGATATTAAGTTACTACAACAGTTCAATAAACAATAAGTTAATATAAAGTGATGTACATTGTATTAACAATATTGCCTGATTTGGCTCTATTTTGTCAAGCAAATTAGTTTCAAACAGTCACAGCTGAGCCGCACACACACACACACACACATATATATATGTGTGTGTATATATATATATATATATATATATATATATATACACACACACACACATATATATATACACACACACACACATATATATATATATATATGTGTGTGTGTGTGTGTGTGTATATATCCTGCAAAAATAAAAAAAATAAAAAAAAAAAGTTTTTGATTCTATTTAGCTTCTGCACCACAAACATGAGCACCACTTCCGAAGCAAAAGGTCTGATCTGATTGACTGTGGCAGTGTAGATTACCCATGAACAAACTGTGTGCAGGCACCAGATAAGGCCTCTTGCCAAAGCAGCTGCATCTTTCTCTATCCTGTCATCATCAGGCGACCGTCTCTATTCTGAAAATCACTCCCTACTGAATATGGTGCAAAACAGAAGGGTTGTAAAGAGCATTGTAATTGGTAGCAGAGGGAGAGTCTGTCAGTGAGACTGGATTCATTTAGAGCGAGTCACTAGAGAATGGGCGGAATATAAATTGCAGTTTTACAGAAAGGCAAATTAAAACAATTAAAGCATTTATTCAACAGTCAGAGCACATTCAAACACAGAGTCGATTGTTATCATGCTATGGGTATCTGTTGGGTATCAATATGTAAACTGACAAAATATGTTTCGTTTATCCATCATGAGCAAAAAACTTCCTGAAAATAACGTAATAGTCCTCTAGGGGGAGCCATATATCCTCAGTTATAGCAGAATGACTACACCATCATAACCAGCATGTAAACCAATTCTGGATGTATTTAAAATCAGGCTTGAAGTAAACTAAATTAACATAATAGAAACTGAAAAAAAAAAAGCAATTAGACATCAAGTTATTTATTAGTAATTACTTATTCATCCGAAATAATTCCAACAAGCTTTAGTCTTTGGCCTAAATCATACACTACTTTTCAAATTGATTTTTTATCATTTTGGTATCGCTAAAAAAGAAAAAGTAGCCTATTTTACTCTCACTCCTATGGATATAGATTTGCCAGACCGTCCTTTTGGGATTAAATAATGTTTTCTTCCTGTAAATGGTTCATCAGAACACACCCATCCTTTACACAAAATGGACCACCTCCCACTGCTAGAAATAAATGACCTTATTTTACCTTATATGCTCTTCAGACTGAAAATATTATAAAGCAGGGAGGGACACATAAGAAATATATCACACCTGCACTCCACCTAGCAGCTGTGTCCCAAAATACACAAGTTTCACACACTCCTCTTTCCGTCCAAAGAAGATTAATGTTACATTATATTAATGGAATACAAGATATGTTCATTCTCACAGCCAGGAAATTTAACCAAACCATGACAGAACGGCCACAGAGAGAGAAAAAGCAGGCCACAGCTGGCCAGTTTTCACTGCTTTGAAATTATTTTGAATTGTGTTTTCATATTACCACATGAAAACAGTAGGCTACCCTGTTAAAAATGTCAACCATTTTATCATTTTCATCCTGCTATGTGAAATATGGTGGTCAACTTTGAATTCTTGGTCACCCAGTCATACTTTAATATGTATCTCTTCTGTTTGATTTCTATCTACTTGTACATTTACATTTAGTCATTTTGCAGACACTTTTATCCAAAGCAACTTACAATTGGGGAATACATAAAGTGATTCATCTTAAAGAGGCAAACAGACAGAAGAAGTGCTCGTAAAACCAAGTCTCAGGCATTGTTCAAATAAGTACAAGCTAGAAAGGGAAGGAATAAATAAAGAGATTTTTTTTTAAGTCAAGTAGTGTTGAAAGAGATGGGTTTTCAGCTGTTGCTTGAAGACTGACAGGGATCCAGCATTCCGGATAGGGGTGGGAAGATCATTCCACCAGCCAGGAGCGGTGAACAGGAATGTTCTGGAGAGTGATTTTGAGCCTCTCTGTGATGGTACCAAGAGGTGTCGTTCACTAGCAGATCTCAGACTTCTGGAGGGGATGTAGATTCGTAATAGTGAGTGGAAGTAGGCGGGTGCTGAGCCTGTGGCTGTTCTATATGCAAGCATCAATGTCTTGAACTTGATGTGAGCTGCAACAGGTAGCCAGTGCAAGGAGATAAAAAGAGGTGTAACATGGGCTCTTTTGGGCTCGTTGAAGACCAGTCGTGCCGCTGCATTCTGAATCATTTTTAGAGGTTTGACTGTGCTTGATGGAACTCCAGCCAGAAGAGCATTGCATTAGTCCAGCCTGGAAATGACAAGGGCCCGGACAAGAAGTTGTGCAGCATGCTCTGTTAGAAAGGGCATGATCTTTCTGATGATGTGTAATGCAAACCTGCAAGATCGTGCAGTCTTTGCAATGTGGTCTTTGAAGGTCAGCTGGTCATCAAAGATTACACCAAGATTTCTGACCGAAGTTGATGGGGTAATTGTAGAAGAACCATGCTGTAGAGCTGGAGTGGCAGGGAAGACAAGAAGCTCAGTCTTTGCCAGGTTGAGCTGTAGGTGATGTTCTTTCATCCATGCCGAGATGTCCGCCAGTCAGCCTGAGATCCGTGCAGCTACCGTTGGATCATCTGGTTGAAATGAGAGATAGAGCTGTGTGTCATCAGCATAGCAATGGTAGGAGAAGCCATGTGCCTGTATGATGGGACCCAGTGATGTAGTGTATGTGGAGAAGAGGAGGGGTCCAAGAACTGATCCCTGAGGAACCCCAGTGACCAGTTGATGTGCTGTGGACACCTCCCCTCCCCAGGCCACCCTGAAAGACCTAACAGTGAGATAGGATTCAAACCTAAAAGTAATAAAAGTAAGAGATTCATTTATCATACAGATTATAAGAGGAGTTATGTGTACTTAAACACTAACTAGACTGACTGTGCTCATTTAGAGTGCGTTCTTTCACTGCATAATTCAGTCTAATAAAATGCATTTAAAATGCTGCCAAAATTTAAGATATGGGGGCAGAAAATGTTTATATTTATATCATTTCATATAGTTCATCAATATCACACGAAGAGTGACATTTTTTCGCAAAAATCACAAACGTGATATTGATTTTAGCCTATACAACAGTTCAATAAACAAGAAGTTAATATTAATAGACTTACGTTTTAGACATCATATTGCCTATTTTTGCTCTATTTCACCAACAAAAAATGGTTCCAAACACAGAAACAGCACTGTTTTGCATCTCTGAGCAACATGAGGGCATTTCGTTCCTGAATGAATCAACCGTTTAAATGATTCAGTTCAATCCCAATGACTCACTAATTAACAGTGACTTGCTGCCACCTACTTGTGGTTTTAATTTCACATTTAAAGTACCTTTTCATTTTTTAAAATAATTTCAAATATCAGTATTCAACATTTTAGAATTAAAATATCAAAACATTATTTATGCATTTGTAATTGCAGGTTAAATGCATTCATGTCCTGCATTAAACAGTGTGTAAATAAATACATCTAAACACCTCTTCAGATGCAGCTTCTGTGTTTCCTCTTCATTGCAAAGATTAATTTTGTTGATAATGATTTTATTTGTCTGGTAACAACCCCAACTGTCTTATTATTCTAATTGGCTTTATTGATTAAATATAAGAATTTGACAGACCACACAGAATATGAAGAATAGGCTATCAAAAACTTTAGGAGTCAGCTGTCCACAGGAGTCTTGCAGCAACACACTCAGGAAAAAATCGTCTGATTATCGTTATCGATAAAATCTCAGAAAATATCGAGATATCATATTTTGTCTATATCACACACCCCTAGGATAGATATTTAATTCTTTTTTGCTCAGTGATTGTTTGGTACACAAAATTCACTGATCATCATAAAATAAGCTTTTATCTTAGAATTAGGTTTTCTCAACGATAACGAGGACAAGACAAAAAAAATCTGAATCATATTTATATAAGGTATTATTTATTTATTTTTATTTATTTATTTATTTTATTTATTTATTTATTTTTAGTTTTTGGGGGGTGGGGGGGTGGGGGTTGTCTGGTTAGGGGAAAAAAGTCGCAGGTCTTTACACTCGTCGGTCTTCACACGAGGGCTGAAGGCTTCTGTCAGCGCTCACACATCAAATAAATACATAGTCTAAGAGACTACAGTGAAAAACAGCTGTGGCAGCCTTCTAATTAGCACAGCCAATAGCCTATAGCAGGGCAAATAGCTCAAATCGAAACGAACACTTCGCACTTAAGTGCACAAAAGGAGCAATGCAAATGACACAGGCTCCTTCTAAGCCAAGGGGCAATTATTATAATTACCAGTAAATGCAATCAAAAATATAAACCACAACGAAAATACAGAATAGAAATAGGTAGGAAACGAAGTATTCCTTCCTAGCAGCAAGTAAATAATTTAAACAACAGATCTACGAACAAGTATTAAAACACTTAAGCACTGCTGTCCGTCTCTTCTGGTGACTAATCGACTTCTCCCAAGGTATAACAGTAACCAAGCAGTTTAAATAAGCACAAGCACTTGTAAATGTGCTTCTAAGGAGATAGATTTGGGTTGGTTTTTATGTGACTTGTTTGACTGTTGCTGTGCTATTAATACCTTAGTTAACTGTGGTCTGAGAGTGGGGGGTTAGTGCTAACAACGCCCTGAGAGAGTTGGCTTTAAGTCTTTAAAGAGCATCTGTTTCTCACAATCGATAAAGAGGGAAGTGTTACATGTCCTCTGTATCATATCTCTTATGCATTCATTATCTCTAATCTGCTTTATTTTATCAGTAGCACATGTGTTTTCAAGCAACCATCCTTGTCTTTGTCTCTGTCTTTGTTTTTGGCTCACTTTGGATTTAACAGATGAGTGAGACATCAGTGAGATACATATCAGCAGATGTTAATCAAGTGAGTAGATCTCTCTCTCTCGATGTGTTCATTGAGTTTTTAGTCAGAGAACTTTCTTTATTTTTCATAATGTGCACTAGGGGTGACCCCGAAAATTCGATGCTTCGATAGGAGGAGCCTGATTCGACTACCAATCTCAAAGTCGAATATTCGCGGGGTGTTACAATCATGTCATTTTGGCTATATGGGGGTGCTCAAATGTCTGATTTCACACAGAACTACCGGGTTTCTCCCAATAAGTTAATATACAGCCTATTAAGATAATGCTGTAAATAAGAATCTGAAAAGAAAGAAGCTTTAAATAAATATTTTAACGTGCATGAATAAATCCAACCACCCCTATAGATTTAAGTTTCATTTACCATAATCCATGACCGACAGAGGAGCATCTTGGCGGCAGGGATTTAAATCTTTAACAAGACTCAAAATGACACAGGCAGAGTGAAAGAGTGGATTTTTTTCGATCAGGTAGGGAACAAGTGATTTCAAAACATTTCAACCGGTTTACATTTATCGTGTATACAGGTGCTGGTCATATAATTAGAATATCATCAAAAAGTTGATTTATTTCACTAATTCCATTCAAAAAGTGAAACTTGTATATTATATTCATTCATTACACACAGTCTGATATATTTAAAATGTTTATTTCTTTTAATTTTGATGATTATAACTGACAACTAAGGAAAATCACAAATTCAGTATCTCAGAAAATTAGAATATTGTGAAAAGGTTCAATATTGAAGACACCTGGTGCCACACTCTAATCAGCTAATTAACTCAAAACACCTGCAAAGGCCTTTAAATGGTCTCTCAGTCTAGTTCTGTAGGCTACACAATCATGGGGAAGACTGCTGACTTGACAGTTGTCCAAAAGACGACCATTGACATGTTGCACAAGGAGGGCAAGACACAAAAGGTCATTGCAAAAGAGGCTGGCTGTTCACAGAGCTCTGTGTCCAAGCACATTAATAGAGAGGCGAAGGGAAGGAAAAGATGTGGTAGAAAAAAGTGTACAACCGCACCCTGGAGAAGATTGTGAAACAAAACCCATTCAAAAATGTGGGGGAGATTCACAAAGAGTGGACTGCAGCTGGAGTCAGTGCTTCAAGAACCACTACGCACAGACGTATGCAAGACATGGGTTTCAGCTGTCGCATTCCTTGTGTCAAGCCACTCTTGAACAACAGACAGCGTTAGAAGCGTCTCGCCCGGGCTAAAGACAAAAAGGACTGGACTGCTGCTGAGTGGTCCAAAGTTATGTTCTCTGATGAAAGTAAATTTTGCATTTCCTTTGGAAATCAGGGTCCCAGAGTCTGGAGGAAGAGAGGAGAGGCACACAATCCACGTTGCTTGAAGTCCAGTGTAAAGTTTCCACAGTCAGTGATGGTTTGGTGTGCCATGTCATCTGCTGGTGTTGGTCCACTGTGTTTTCTGAGGTCCAAGGTCAACGCAGCCGTATACCAGGAAGTTTTAGAGCACTTCATGCTTCCTGCTGCTGACCAACTTTATGGAGATGCAGATTTCATTTTCCAACAGGACTTGGCACCTGCACACAGTGCCAAAGCAACCAGTATCTGGTTTAAGGTCCATGGTATCCCTGTTCTTAATTGGCCAGCAAACTCGCCTGACCTTAACCCCATAGAAAATCTATGGGGTATTGTGAAGAGGAAGACGCGATATGCCAGACACAACAATGCAGAAGAGCTGAAGGCCACTATCAGAGCAACCTGGGCTCTCATAACACCTGAGCAGCTGCAGTAATTCAGGCAAAAGGAGCCCCAACTAAGTAATGAGTGCTGTACATGCTCATACTTTTCAGTTGGCCAAGATTTCTAAAAATCCTTTCTTTGTATTGGTCTTAAGTAATATTCTAATTTTCTGAGATACTGAATTTGGGATTTTCCTTAGTTGTCAGTTATAATCATCAAAATTAAAAGAAATAAACATTTGAAATATATCAGTCTGTGTGTAATGAATGAATATAATATACAAGTTTCACTTTTTGAATGGAATTAGTGAAATAAATCAACTTTTTGATGATATTCTAATTATATGACCAGCACCTGTATATTATTTATCTCGTATGAGATGCATTTGGTTGAATTGCGCTGCAGTGAAGCGCTTCATTGTTGTACTACGGTGATTATCTCTTCAGCGCGCAGCGCAAGCAGGACAAACAACAATGCAGAATATTGATAACTGTGACTGGGACTGTCATAACATTATAATGAGAACACTATTATAATAAAACGCTGTGAATTTTTAGAGTTTAGTTGCCGTGTTTCTGAACGTTGTTGCGTGAAGAACGCGTCCACAAAAGGAGTTCATTCAGAGCCACGCAGACACGTTCATATGCATTCGGGGCATTTTGTGCAGGTAGCCTATACTTTAAGCCATAATATTAACATTATGTTGTATAAATAACGGAGCGTATTCTATATGAGATAAATTATGAGTTAAATCCCACTGATTAAAAACCTGTTATCAAATGCTTCATTCTACTGGTCATCTTCAGCTTGCGCAGCTCAAAACAGACATGCAGAACACTCATACACATAACGTTATAATGAGAGCATTATTGTAAAAAATGTTGTGAATTCTTAGGGTTCCGCTGACGTTTAATGTTAACTTAATCTTTTAATCAAAACATAAAACACAAGTTTTGTATTTGCGAGGCATCTGTTACACATTTTCCCCGTGTGTTAACGTCAGTATTTAAGACTGTCGAATGTCTGACTTGACTCTTATGTATTTCCCCCCGCCCCCAAACATATGATTCGACTATCAGTCGACTATCGGCAAGATTCGAAAATTCGATTGGACTATGAAAATCCTTAGTCGGGGACACCCCTAATGTGCACACATTTTGGTTGAAGGCATTTCTTAAAATCCAGACAGATATAGTCTTCCCTATATACTCTGTTATGACTTTGTAAAGGCATTTGTATCATTATAACAGGGTGACTTCATGTTATGCATAAATGGCAAAAGGCTCATGATACTGTTTATAATTAACTAGTAGATAACTGAAACAAGTATTAGTAGGTGTCATGTTTACGTGACAAACTGATGCATTTTTAATAAGAGATGAGTATGCATGCATGTACTGTATGTGTTCTTGTTCATGAAACTGCAGGAATTATGCTATTTGCGCCATAGAGCGAGCAGTCAAAACACAATGAATGCGGCCATTGCTTTCAGAGGTGGATGCTACTCTTTGGGAACGCAGTCGTGTAAGACATTTCTGGGCGGCAATTAGAGAAATACTTTGACGACAGACTTTGCTCGGGCATTTGAGAATAACCATAACAACATTTCAGATGCTGTGGAATGACATCGGTCTGCTGATTAGTCAGGTTTTGTCGTCCCATATAGTGCAAAGTCATATGACTTTTTTGATGCGCTTGGAGGAATTTATTCGCAAAATGCATTTCCATCTCCCATTATTCACATCAACCTTTTTTCGCACAAGTCAAAAACCACCTCAAGCGAGCGTAAAAACTTTTTTGCGAATTAAGAAATTTGGCATTTTCATCACTCGTTTCTCATGCGATACCTCAAAATGCGCATTAATTCCGAGTTTGTGACAGAGTAGAGCCATGGCCTCATTTCAGGGGACCAAAGTTTTATGAGATTTTTTTTTATATTTCAAGTGGAATTCTTTTTTATTTATACTTATGTTTATAGGAAACCCATGTCTGACTCTATTAAGACATGTCATTGAGTATGTTTTCATCTCTCTTTAACTGAATTCTCTGTTGCTTTTCACACACCATTTCTGAAGCATTTTTTCCATATTTTGTGCTTGTCCATGTAGCAGCAACAGCATGTGATAGTTTAGATAGTTTGTTATAAATAGCTTTAGAATTTTTCAAACAAAATTTGCAGCTTAACATATATTTATGTATGTAGGTGTCACGGTACGTGGTTGTAGAATTAAGCGCACGATGACGGAGTAGACGAAAGGAGTTTTTAATCAGCATCAACACACGAATATCCATGGTGGTTATTCATGTGTTGATGCTGAATAACCATGGCGGTTATTCGTGTGTTGATGCTGATTGAGGCCATGGCGGAGCTGGCAGCTCAGGAGGCCATGGCGGATCAGGGGACTCAGGAGTCTATAGCAGATCATCTGTGGCCTTGGCCGGCTCGGCCATGGGCATATGGCCCAAATTTTCTTGGGGAGAATTAGGAATTCTGGGAGGCACTCTGGAGGAGCAGGCTCTGGAGGAACGGGCTCTGGAGGGCGCTCAGGAGGAGCGGGCACTTGAGGGCGCTCTGGAGGAGCGGGTACTTGAGGGCGCTCTGGAGGAGCGGGCACTTGAGGGCGTTCTGGAGGAGCGGATCTGGCTGTGACCAGCGGAGACAAAGGAGATTCTGGAAACGATGGAGGGCTGGACGGGACCAGTGGAGATGAAGGAGACTCTGGAGACGATGGAGGGCTGGACGGACCAGCAGAGATGAGGGAGACTCTGGAGATGGAGAGAGGCTGGATGGGACCAGCGGAGGCTTGGGAGACTCTGGGGTGAGGATAGGCGCAGAGAAACCTGAGGGTAATGCCATATCCATGAGCTCTGAGTTGCGGGCTGGAGCCAACACTGGAGCGAGCTCTGGGGCTGGAGCCAACACTGGAGCGAGCTCTGGGGCTGGTGCCGACACTGGAGTGAGCTCTAGGGCTGGAGCCGACACTGGAACGAGCTCTAGGGCTGGAGCTGACACTGGAGCGTACTTTCGAGGAGTGGGCACTGGGGGGCGCTCTGGAGGAGCGGGCACTGGAGGATATTTTTGAAGAGCGGGCACTGGGTTGGGAGCGGCCGCCGGGCTTGACACAGGAACAGCCGGCAGGCTTGCCACAGGAACAGTCGGCGGGCTCGACTTCGGAGAGGCCGGCGGGCTTGCCACAGGAACGGCCGGTGGACTTGACGGCGGGATGGTTCTGGCTCGGGCCCGGACACTCACCAGACACCGGAAGACTCCTTCCCTCCAACTAAGTCCTGTGGTGTCTGGGAGGTCCACGGGGCGATGGAAGTTGGCCCCAAGCCAGAACAGATGATTGATGGTGGCGTGATCCCTCGCCATCTCTGCGGCGAGTTGCAGAACTCCCTGGCGTACTCGTAGAATGGGAGATCTCTGCGGACTAGGGAGAGGAATCGGGCGGCGGCCAACTCCATGGCTGCGGGGAGAAACAAGGAAAATAAAGACGTTCAAAAACGAAAAACAAAACAGGGAAAAAAGGCACTGCTCACTTTCGGTTTCGGTCCTGGATTCTGTCACGGGACATGGTTGTAGAATTAAGCGCACGACGACGGAGTAGACGAAAGGAGTTTTCAATCAGCATCAACACACGAATAACCATTAAACAACATTAATCCAGGACAAAGAAACGTAGGAGAACACAGGGCTTAAATGAAGTGGAGACAAATGAGATAATGAAACATAACAGGTGAACGGAATGAATGATGATTAACTAAATGAGAACACAAACTACCAAATAAGACCAGAACGGAACTAAACAGAAACCAACACATGACAGTAGGCCTATGTATGTATGTCTTTTTACTATATTTTGTTCAGGTATGGAGAACGACAGAGACTTTAAGATGTGTGGAACATGGCGCCATGGCAATGCATCCCGAAATCTGAAATATGATTTACAAACAGGCTGTGAGAAAATTGAGATTTCAGCCAATGAGAGCACACTCTCAATTCAGGGCAGTATCACAGCCAAGTGCACATGATCTTCATCCATTCTTCTAAAATCAAACCCTCTTCAAAATCAAAGTCATTTCTCTGTGTTCTGGGAGCCACTCCTGGACCTCCTGATAGTGGAGGTGAATAGAAAGAATCACACTCTGTGTGAATCACATGGCCTTCAAGGAACCTGCTGCACTGACCTGTCACAAGGAAATCAAGAACCTGCTGCTCTGTATGGTATTGTGAATGGCAGCATCCACAACGATATCATCAGATATGATGTCATGGAAAAATATACATTTCGAGGAGATACAATCAACTGCAGTAAGAACCTTTAATTTTAATATGTATAATTTATTTGTCTTATAATTTTTGCATACTACAGATATCAAAAGAAAAATTATACTGAGCTCACTTGTGAACTTAGCGTTTCTGAGCATGTAATTAGTTTAGTTTTCCTCTTACAGAGGAGAATTCCTGTGATGAGGCAAGTCAGAAGTCCAGTGGAGCAAACGTGAGACAATCATCATTATATTCAGTTTGGTAGCTTCCCTATTACTTTAGAGTGTTATGAACTGATGTGGTCTATCATGCAGATGGAAAGAGGTGATGTTGTGCATTCCTATAAGAGAACAATCATGACAAGCTTAAGTATGAGTGAAAAACAGAGGTTGAGCTGCAAACAAGAAAATGAACTCATTGCATCTGCAGTGGTTTTCTAACTTATATGTTCACTTTTAATGCATGAAGTTCCAAGGGCATCATTGGATTTTTGATGCATTAATAACATCTTTAAAACTTGCATTTGTACATTTTTATATTCATGTTATTTTACTCTATTCATGTGTGAATATGTAAAAATAACTAATAATACTTATAATATGTATCTGTTGATAACTTGATCATGTCTAAATGCATGTGTTTGTGCATGTTTGCAGGATAGAGGAAGTAGTGATGAAATCCAACAAAATAGGTTGTGTGGATCTACCGTGTGCTCAGAGCACAATCATTGAGATGAGCATTTCACAGGACTCAATTTCACTCTGCCAGTAAATAACATTCAACTTATAGAAGCAGAAAGTTCAAATAACCTTTGAAGGTCTCTTTCTAGCATATTATGAATAAATATATATGTTGCATTCAATGCCCCTCGAACTGTACCACCAAACATGATACCCTCCGTTTATCTTCCCTCCTGTCTAAAATCCAAATCAAGGAGCACATCCAAAGTAGTGTGTACTTACTACAAGGACAAAACATTATTTCAGGTATATGACAAAATTAATATTAAGGAGAGATAAATCATGTGGATTATTCAGGTTCCATTAGCCTACCAACATATACAGCAATGTACAGTATGACATAACAGCATATGTGTTGTGTAGAGGGGATCGTCTGATCTTCTGGATGGCATAGTTGGACTCTCTGTGGAGAACGAGATCATCAAAAACCTCCCAGAACCTGTCAGAATCAGGTTTAATCACTCTGCTCTCCCTGTACGTCTTTTTGAGCATGTTCACTTTTTTTTTTAAAAATACCTTCTTAAGTTATACCATATTTTTTGTGATGTTTAAAGGCTATTTATAAGCTTAGCAACAACTATAGCTCACATCATTTTCTACTGAGTAGACTAAATGTCTGCCATTTCCTTAACACTGAAAACCACATGACAAGGTGAGGCGAAGCCTGATAAACATCAAACTGCTGATGTTGTCTTCAGCATTAAAATGAAGGGCCTCATTTACTCATATAGAATTTATGACAGCTGAACTTCGCAATAGCTATGATGAATCTCTATACTGTATGTTTAAAGGCCCCCCGTTTGAAACCGTGGCACATGCCCAGTAGGCCCGTGTGTTAATCCAGCCCTAACACTTTCTTTTAACTGCTCTGACTATAGATATGACCTCTCCTCTCCTCTTCATTTAACAGATGTGTTACATGTGACACAAGTAAAGGTGCTCATCAACAATAATCAACATTGGGCATTAAGCAAATGTTTCAATGGCAAGCTGAAGCACAATTACTGACTGTTATGTTGATGCCTCTGCAGATATTGAAGTGAACTAGAGATATGATGACTGTGAGACTGTTAAAATCCACGACACAGAGACAGAATGTTGCTGTAATCTCCTCACATACTTTGCCATTCTTGTGGTGAGTAGCAGGTAACCAAGAAAATTTTTATTTGCCAGACTTTATGAATATTTATATTTGTATTATTATATTTATATAATATTTGGTAATATGCATAGCCAGTGGGACAGTGTGTTAACTGATTACACCATAAAATGTAATAATACTGTACACACCTTGTCTCTTTTTCTTCATTGCTTCAGCAAGTGGAACAGAAGACTACAGTTCACCATCTACAGGCTCTGATGTTCATCACTGCTGTGGGCTGTGCCGTGTCCTTAGTTAGCTGTTTGGTTCTCTTCTATTGGCTCTGTAAATGCAGGTAACTGACTTAAGTGGCTTACATGGAATGCTTAATCTTTTATGTCGACTGTGAATCTGCCCTCACTTTTATTTCTATTTCTTGTTCTGCCTCTATTTGTTTTTCCTGTACTTCAGAAAAGGGAAAGTCCAGTCCTTACTGGTTTATCGTGGTCTGGTGGTGGCAACATTTGTTCTTTGCCTGTGCTTCAGTCTTACCAGTACACTGGCAAATACTGGAAATGAAACTGTGTGTAAGATAAAGAGAACGCTTTTGCACTGTTCTCTGCTCAGCACCCTCTGCTGGATGACTGTGGAAATGTTTCACACATTCTTTTTAGTTTGCTGTGGATCAAGCTCAACTCTTCCACCATGTGTCTTTTATTTGGCAGGCTTTGGTGAGTTAGTTAAAACATAAACTGTTCTGTACTCAGAACCCATTTAAAAATGGCTGTATTTTCTAAATTTTAAATTAAGGTAATTTGTTGTTTTAGGTATCCCAGCTCTACTAGTTTGTAGATTGCTTTCTATAGGTGATATTTATGGTTTAAGGAAGATTATGCTAAGTGAAGATGTCACCAGTCTATATTTTATGTAAGTAGACTTACTTTGTTAGATGTAACCATGCAGTACTACTACATATTTTGTTATTTGTTTCTCACTAAGGTGCTGGAAGTTGGATTCCGACGAGCAGATTGGCTCATTATATCATTATTATTGGCTTACTGGCAGTTGTGGTGAGCTCTGGTACAGTCATGCTTTTCTTTGTGGCTACAAAGATACATAACCGACCTGAGTGGAGGAAGAACTTTTTTCAGTATCTGGGGTCTCACTTGTCTGTTTGGCACAACGTGGAGCTTGAGTCTCTTCAGTTTTGGCCCTCTCTCAGAGGCCACCCTCTTCCTCTTCTGCATTATCAATTCCTGTCTTGGTGAGATTTTTTACATTATTGATACTACACTATTGGTACTTTTGATAATACACTATTCCTACTTACTTAAAGTTACGGAAGAAAGATCAAATCCTGGCCTTGTCAATGCATTTGTGTCAGTTTGACATAATATAATTATAACAGTAAGCTGTGTTACCTTATGTTTTTCTTTATTAGATTGTTTCTGTAATTTTGAGTGTAATTCATTAGGTTCCTGTCAGATATAGACAATTCATGCATACAGTTTAGAGTGATAATTCTCAATTATTGATCATAGTATACTAATAATCAACATTTCTGTATCCAAACAGTTTTTTTATATGCTGTGATACTATGCCCTTGAAGAGATGAAAAAGAGATGTGAATTGAGTTTGGATGGGGGCAGTAGAGGATCTGTTATGTTACAGTGCAGAGATGATGAAAGTGTTTTATAAGTGAGTGTTTTTATTAAAGGGGCGTACAGTGCCCTCCAAAAGTGGAACAGTAAAGACAAAATTGCTCTGTTGGCTGTGGAGTCAAGACATTTACAAATATGATTAAAAGATGAATATGAGACAAAACTACAGAATGTCACATTTTATTATTGGGTGATTCAACACATAGATGTTTTACCAGCTAAGAAGTTCAGCACTTTTAGAGTTTCATCCCCCTATCTGATGTGAGCATAAGTATTGGAACAGTTGCCTCACAGGTCTTTCTAAGTGATCAGCTGTGTCCTGTTGCATTCATTCTTCAGATATTAAAAGCAGGGAATGTGTCGTATCAGTTATATCCATTACTTCTGCATTCTGAATCTTGCATTCGATGATGACACACACACAAACCAGGATGAAGACGAGGGAGCTGACTTTGAGAGAAAAGCAAGAAATTTGGATGCTAAAAGAAAAGAGGAAGTCAATTAGAGCTATAGCAAAAACAAAGGGCATGGAGAAATCAAGTTTGGAAATCACCAGCGACACCAGCAACCAACAACGAGCTGATCGGCTGAGAAAACAACAGTAGTTGATGACAGACAAATCATAAAAGCTGTGAAAATGAACCCTAAAAGGCGTGTCTGTAAAATCACCAACAACTTCCAGAAAGCTGGGGTGATTCTCTGACAATCTACTGTCCTCAGGAGACTTTGACACAGAATTACAGATGCTACACAGCAAGGTGCAAACCTCTGACCAGCACCAAAAATAGAAAGGCAAGATTAGAGTTTGCAAAAAAAGCACAAAGTTGAGCCAGAAGAGTTTTGGAACTGTGTTTATGGACCGATGAGACAAAGATGAACCTTTATCTAAGTGATGGGAAAGCAAAAATGTGGAGAAAAAAAGGGAACTGCAAATGATCCCAAGCATACAGCCTCATCTCTAATGCATGGTGGAGGTGGTGTCATGGCATCGGCATGCATGGCTGTCTCTGGAACAGGCCCTCTCAACTATACTGATGACTTAATGTATGATGGCAGTAGCAGAATGAATTTGGAAGGGTACAAAACCATCTTGCCTACCAATATTCAAGAAAATGCCACCAGATTCATTCTGAAGTGCATCATTGCATCAAGATAATGACCCAAAACACCCTGCCAGTTCAGTCAAGGAATTTATAAGGGCAAAGAAATGGAAAGTCTTAGATTGCCCGAGTCAATCTCCAGATTTAAATCCGATTGAACATGAATTTCACCAGCTGAAGAGGAGAGTAAAGGCAGAAACTCCCCAAAACAAGCAACAATTGGAATTGGCTGCATTAAAGGCTGGGAAAAGTATTTCAAAGGATGAGACCAAGAGTCTGGTGATGTCTATGGGTCACAGACTCACTGCTGTGATTGTGCGCAAGGGATCTGCAACTAAATAATAGCTTTTAATCTTTTATATCTGCCTTATGTTCAACTGTCCCAATACTTATGCTCACATCAATGAGTGGGATGAACTCTAAAGGCGCGGTCACATTAGACTTTGAGCATGCGAAATCGTTTCGCATGCTGCAACGGTCGTGATATGACGTCACGCTGTGCAGCGTTTTTCAAAAACTTAAATTCAACACAAAACATACAATCTACTTCACTTTCCTGCAGCGCTGCAGTTTTAAATTTGCTCTTTTAATTCAGATACAAGGTCATGCTGTGACATATCGATCTGCCGTTGGTCACACGGTATCACGTGATGCGAATTCGCAGGCCAGAGTTCACCAAGTTTGAACTTTGGACCGCAGCGAAATGCGAAACTTTTTGCACTGGCATGCGTTTCGGTCTGACGCATTCGCATGCATATGGATGGAAGTCAATGGAACGAAAAGTGCAATGTGACTGCCCCTTAAAAGTGCTGTTCTTTTTATTTGGTAAAACATGTATGTGTTGAAACGGCTAATAATAAAATGTGACATTCTGTAGTTTTGTCTCATATTCATCTTTTAATCATATTTGCAAATGTCTTGACTCCACAGCCAACAGAGCAATTTTGTCTTTACTGTTCCAATACTTTTGGAGGGCACTGTATATTAAAGCTGCAGTCCGTATGTTTTGCCTCTTTGTCGCCATCTATGTTTGAAAACCTGGAATTGCAGTTACTTGCAGAATTATCTTGCTTGCCTGGGGTTGTACTCTGGCACGGCTCCAGTGCGAATGAATCTAATGTTTTGAGGTGAATGTGTAGCTGTCAGTCACCGCACAGGTGTGTGAGAAAAGGCTATAAACGATGTGCCACCTGCAGGATCCTCACATGTGAGAGCCTACTAGCCGGGAAACTGACATAATGACGCAGTGCCATGCTCGAATTTCCCGCGAAAACCTACCCGTATCACTCAAATTAGAAAACATTATTATAAGCTAACCGTTGTGAATCGGGCTAAAGTAAGGCAATAGTTTTGAACACTGGCTGATTATGTACTTGCTCAAATATTGATTTCGGATAATTTTTAGCCAAAAAAAGTTAGGGACTGCAGCTTTAAAATAAATAAATAAATCAAAGTTTGGTGTACTGCTTTGTCTGCTCTCATCCTGTAGGTCATAATGTTGAATATTTCTCAGATGACATATTGTTTCATAACACTGTTTAGAGAATCAAACACAAATGCTTCACGTTATATGCTGTATTCCTTTAATTTTATTCTTTGTATGAATGTAATAGTTTAACATAAAGCAAGCCTTGTTTTCCAGCAATATTTTTGTGCAAATCTGCTGTATGCACACTCTAAAAAAAAAAGGTGCTATATAGCACCAAAAGTGGTTCTTTGGCTCGTAATCATAGGGGAACCACTTTTGGTGCTATATAGCACCTATTCTTAAAGGTGCTATATAGCACCTTTTTCAAATGGTGCTATATAGCACCATAAGAGGTGCCATATAGCACTTTGTCAAATGGTGCTATTTAGAAGCATAAGAGGTGCCATATAGCACTTTTTCTCAAAAATGGTGCTCAACAGTGGTTCTTTGGCTTTTAATCATAGGGACACCTATAGTACCACTATATGGCACATATTCTTAAAGATAAGAAGCTTTATAGCACATTTGTCAAATTGTGTTATACCGAACCATTATAGGTACCACATATGACTAACATAGATGAGCCAATATGGTTCTAAATGACACTTTTACTTAAAAGGTGAATAACTAATCGTTTCTTATCAAATTGCGGCTTTAAAGATTAAAAATCCTGTACTAAGTGCTTACTGAGAAACAAAATACATCACACTTTCAAAACCTTTTAATTTATTTCCTTCAGCAGCAAATAAAATGAGTGTTGACAAGCCAGGAAATATACATATACAACATCACAATATACGGGGAGTTGTTGTTTTATACACATACAAAATAATGCAACAAGCTTGAAATATGTACATTTTTGAAGAAGAGAGAGTCCTGGCTTACATATATATATATATATATATATATAAATAAATAAATAATGTAGCCCTGTAATCAGGTAACTTTTTTTTTTAACCTACGGTCTTAGGCCTACATTAGTTCTTTACTTTATTTGGAAAATCTAGTCTTTTTAACATTAAAGGGATACTCCATCCCAAAATGAAAATTTTGTCATTAATCACTTACCCCCATGTCATTCCAAACCCATAAAAATAACAACTTTATTCAATAACATTTTGGAGAATACAGCTGGATGCAAACTTCGTACACTATTCTGTGTCTACCGCACCACATGGATGCGCTGTTTTGGTTCAAATCAAAGCGTAAATGCATGTAGAAAACGTATCGCGGCTGACACAGAATAGTGTACGTAGTTTGCGTCCAGCTGTATTCTCCAAAATGGCGCTACGGTGATGCGGAGAGACAGAGAGGAGACGAATTATTGAATAAAGTTGTTATTTTTATTTTCTTTGCGTACAAAAAGTATTCTCGTCGCTTCATAAAATTCAGATTGAACCACTGACAGAAGATGGACTATTTTGACAATTTTTTTTATACTTTTCTGTGCCTTGACGGTGTAATTTACTTGGCAGTCAATGGGACAGTCACAAGCCTCCCAGTTTTCATCTAAAATATCTTAAATTGTGTTCCGAGGACGAACGAAGCTTTTACGGGTTTGGAACGACATGGGGGTAAGTGATTAATGACAAAATTTTCATTTTGGGGTGGAGTATCCCTTTAATAGTGAGTGAGTGAAATTACTGAAAATGAATAATACACAATCATGTGCAAAGTAAGTTGTACACTCTGAAGAACTACAGTATCTTTCACTGTCAACAGTGTACTAACATTTCTGTAAGTCCTTCAGGATTTAAAAAACAATAGAAACTGCAACTAGACCTGGAAGAGGCCCAGAAATATAGAATATTGACTTACAGTGACAGGAAGTAGTATAAATCTGTGAATGAACGTTCCGTGTAGGGACACTGTGTAGGGACCATGTCAGTCAGAGCACAGTTCATTCATGGAGCTCTTTTCTAACGAGCTCATGATCTGAATCAGGTGCGTTAAATAAGTGAGACATACAACATGTGGATGCAGGTTGCCAGGACTGGAATTGAGAACCGCTGCTACAGGAGGAGTCCCAGTGCCGTCGAGATGGCCTCGCTCTCCTCTGTGATTACCTGTCCATCCAACGTGAGCACAATGTGGTCATACTGCATGAGATGATCCTCCCTACAGCCTTTAAGCTTCATCTTAGGTGTTGGGATGGGCTGGTCTGAGAATGGCCCTGGGGAAGAGGGAATAATAGCATTTATTTGCAAGGCAAACCTTGTGAGTTAAATTACTTTTAACTACTGTCATACAACTGCTCAAATACTTTTGGCCACAAAATTTCTCTTCAGTTTGATAGCATAGTTTGTGTAGACCAACAAACAAAAAACTAATGTTTGCATTGAAATCATCTGAATAACAAAATGTGCAATAAGTGTTGTGCTTTGATTAGATTGTGTTTCACACACTGTAGTCAACTGTTCATGGCTCACCTCAACTTCAAACAGCAACCCTGGGTCCTCCTTGAACAGAGCAGGCAAGAGCAGAATAGCTGCTTCCAACTGTAAGCCTTTAAACAAAATAACCTCATTAGATTAACATAACATGGTGGATGCTTTTACCCATTTTTTTGTTTTGTTTTGTTTTTTAAATCCATTACTGTGTGTAAAACAGATAAATACAGGAAAAAAGACAGGTATGATCTCAGGCAGAGAGGTAGGGTGTCAGTTAGTGGCACAATGAAAAACTAAGCAGTAATGATTTAATTACCTTTTTTCAGTCTGCCATCTTCACAGTCATGAATCATGCACCTGAACTTCTCCTTCAGGGAACTCCGTGAAACCTGAAGGACTCGGGGTGTCATTACAGAGAGCTGTGTGAGAATTTGTTGGTCCACATGAACATTGGCGTTGTCTCACAGACCCGAAAGGAGCTTATGTTAAGAGGAAGGCAAAGGAGGAAAGACATGTATTAAAATATAGTCATAACTCATACAATTAAATAAGGAGGCAATTAACACACTACTGTACTGAGCATTTTGGCCAGTCTGAAACACAGGAACTCAGAGAGAGTCTCCTCTGTGCTATATTTGGACACAAAATTTGTCCGATAGCATTTTACCAGCACCATCCTTTCTTTGAGGAGCTCTACATTTGGTCTAAGCTTCTCTGTTTCCTCCTTCATTACACGCAGATGTTCCCTGATGCTTTGTTAATTTTCTCCAGCATCAACCGATTGGGGTAGTTAAATTGTTAAAAATGGGGGATGTCAATAAAATGTAAAAAAAAAACAAACAGTAGAAAATCTTTAGTCGAGGGCAGCCCTACTAGAAAGAGTCCAGAGTTCTAAATATTATTAGGCAAATAACAAATATTAATGATCAAAAAGTTATGCATGACAATCAATAATCTTAAATATGGAAATGTGGCTTACCCATGTCTGTTATTTGTCCTAAAAATGTTAACAAGAGCTCTTTTCATCCAACTTGACAATGTACTGATGATTTTATACTCAAACAAATTTCCTTTTGATTTTTCAGTTATTCCAGCATGAACCATCTGTAACAACATTAGAGGAATAATTTACTCAAAATGTAATTCCAAACCCATATAACTCACTTTTGATGAACACAAAACACATTCTTAAAACAAGCACCCACAAAAACTTAAAAGTAGTTTATGTAAGTCATGTGTCATATCTTATGAGGTGACAAAATCACTTTTTAATTTTTTTTTAACTCACTCAATATATAAAGTTTGAGTATACTGTAAAGAGTTATTTCAAATGAATATACCGAAAATAGCACTCAAATCCAGTAAATCGACATCAAAATATTAAATTAAAAAAAAATATTGTGTGTGTGTGCGCGTGTGTATATATATATATATATATATATATATATATATATAATATAAATTAAAATCTGATGTACAATTAGTAAATTAAGTTTAATTTACTGCAATTACAAAATTTGGAGTATAATGAAGTGAGGTGTGGGCAAGTATGGTAACCCATACTCGGAAAATGTGTTCTGCATTAATCCCATCCAAGTGCAAACACAGTTAAAAAAAAACTTAATGGCTGGCTTAATGGCTTCTTTATGTACGGCAGTGGTGCTCTATAGCACCTTAACCACCCCAAAGAACTGCTGAAGAACCACTGAAGAACCATACAGGGGGTTAACAGGTTCTTTATACGGTAGCGGTGCTATAGAGCACCTCAACCTCCCCAAAGAACCGCTGAAGAACCAATTTTTTTTTTAGAGTGCAGTCTTTAAGTTTATGTATTTGGAGACATGCTTTTTGAATTTACAGTAATGAAAAAAATTTCAAATGTTCATTATAAAGGGTATTTAATGTAGCAGTTACAGTAAAATACAAATCTGACCAACATATGCCTTATACGTTTTCATTATCTAATGTAACAGATAATTATGACTGTGGCCTATAGGCCTACATTTTCATTCTGTTGAATTGTTTAAACAAATATATCTGAATATTCCATTGACATTGGAGCGTGCTTGTAATTTAATTGTGTGTGTGTTTATGAATCATTCATTCAATCAATTCGTTCAAAAACAGATTAATTCAGGTAGTAAACGCCGCTAAGCAACAGTTCTTCTTTCGCTCTGTTTGGAACTATTTCCATTGTCAGAGTGTAGATGTAAGTTATATCAACGTGTTTATGGAGCTATTGTATAAAAGCAAAATCTCATTTGCAATGTTTGCAGTTTGAATGTTGAGTTCATGTTGAAATAAGATTTTTCAGACTGGTAATGCTGACCTCTAGTGACTTTAAGCAGTGAGGCATGTAACAAAATCCGACCTACTCTGGCCTGTCAGGATATTATGTCTTTCTCTGTGTGCTCAAGGGAGGTGGACTGGAATGTTTTCATTTAATGTTTACCAAAATAAAATTTTGACTAATTTATCTGCTATCTTTTCACTTGTGTTTCCTTCCTTCCTGTTAAGAATTTAAACTGCTTCGGTAAACACAGTTTAAATACATGGGTGGGATAGAACTAGACATTTGATAGTAGTTACATAATCCTTAAAGCTGTAGAACATTTCACCCAATCCGTGTCTTCAAGGGCTTCAGAACAGAATTTCAAGTGTGGCTCTACTTCAGTTTTATGTTGACAATGTAAATTTGCTGATATGTATGCAATCAAAGGTTATTTTTCATTTCTTTGATGCAGTGGACTCGCAGTCATAAAATCAGATTAAGACAACCCTGGCAACCTTTTGCTCTAAGCTATTAATAAACCAGAATAATTCCCCACTTACAGAGCTGGCAGCCCCAGAACTGACCACAAACCCCATGGGACCAGCTTTAAACAGTATGTAGAATGAACAATTCCCAGATGCAATCACAAGTCGAGAGCAGCTGATTCAGTCTTTGAATGAATTTTAATAATGCAGGGGTGAGGGTCCATCTGTTTGGGGGATGTTGGTAAATCCATCAGTTGACTGGCTAACCGACTGCTGAGCATAGACTGTAATGTTGCAGACATCATGCAATCGCTGCTGCTGAGCAGACACCACAATGACATACAAAACCTCCTGACTTACCACAGCAGGATGAGGGACAGAGAAAAGAAACAGAAAGCTAGAATAGGTAAAAAAAGGGAAGTAGAAATGAGGAAAAATCCATAGACCAAAATATAGCATGAAACTACAGCATCATTAGTGTTGTGTATCAATGGCAGGGAGTGAATATGGTTTTAGATAATATAATCATATGTATATATGTATGTATGTACATTTTTATTATTTAAATTATTTTGTTGTATACATAAAATAATTATTTTTATATAAAAAAATACTTTATATTTTAAAAAAATTTCAGGGAATATTTTTATGAGATAATTAAAAAGCTCTGCCACTGGCTTGAGGGTGGAGCTTATTTTATATATATTTTTTACTTTTTATATATTTATATTTTATATCTTATATCTAAATAAAATATTTTATATTTAATCCTCTATTTAAAAGAAAAAATATTAGTACATAAAATATAATATAAATACATTTTTATATTTGATATAAAATAATATTTATCATTTATATATATATATGTATATATATATATATATATACATATATATATATATATATATATATATATATATATATATATATATATATATATGTGTAATAATAATTTTTATTTTAAATAGAGAATTAAATATAATTTTTTTTAGAGAAGACAAACCCATATGTTCATATTTCATTTTACACTTTAAAATAATAACATTTCAGAGAAAAATATGCTATAATAAATAATGATAGTTCAACTGGCTCACACTCTTATTTATACACAAATACTTGGAATATAGTCTAGTCTACTCAAACACATTCTGAACAGGAAAGTAGAATTTTAAAGCATGTCTGTGTTTAAGCAAAACAGCCTCATGTTCAGATCAGCCAGGAGGAACATAGATATTTAAATGTTTCAGAGTCCACATAGAACAACTAGCTGGTGTACACTCTTAAAAATAAAGGTGCTTAAAAGTTTCTTCACAGCGATGCCATAGAAGAACCATTTTTGGTTCCACAAAGAACCATTCAGTCGAAGGTTCTTTAAAGAACCATCTCTTCCTTACCTTTTTATAATCTGAAGAACCTTCCTTCACCACAAAGAACCTTTTTTGAAACAGAAAGGTTCTTCAGATGTTAAAGGTTCTTTGGAACCATTTAAAACCATTTAGACAAAAAAAGGTTCTTCTATGGCATCATGAAGCACCTTTATTTTTAAGAGTGTAGGACAAGTGAATAGTGTCATGTCCCAACACCTTAAAATTATTTCCATTATTCAGTTCAGAAGCATTTTTGGGTGTGCTTGAACCTGTTTTCATTTTTGTGTCTGTGTTTATCTATGAGTGCAAAACTCTTTCATGCTGGTACCCTTAATCTCTCTTTATAAACATCAGTTTGGAGTTCCCCTGGCCTGTGAGATCACCATGGATTTACACAGTGGGAGTCAGCGCTACTTCACAACGGCTGAGAGAGGCAACAAAAGAGCAGAACCACTGCCTTTGTTGGCTGGTTGCCGTCGTACTACCATCTGCACTAGCTGCCATCTGTTTTGTGTTGCTATAAACTAGGCCAAAATATAAGTAAACTTTATAGAATGACCTGATATACCAAAAGTGTTTGTCTATGAGTGTGCATGAGCAGTAGAATATCTCTTTGAGGTATGCATGCACTGCTGTATTGCTCAGAGGCAGAGCCTTGGTGTGAAAAATGCTGTGAATACATTGACAGAGGCCCCTAATGTTGTCGAAAAGCAGTGGTCTGTTAAACATTGGTGCTGTTTGTGACCTTAAACTCCAATAAAACTGACAACTTTGCAGACAAGATGCATAGTAAGATGCTTAACAGAAAGACTAGCTGTGTGAAAAGTCTTCTTTTTTTCATCCCGCGTACAAGTTCAGACATAAACACTGTAGTGGCAATTTGAAACCTCGCTGAAAGGAGTTTATGTCCTCTTGGAGAACAAGTTACACATTGTCTATAGCTTAACCATGCATGTTAAATAGCGAAAGGGAAATTCTTAGTTCTTTTCAGGATGTGGTGACTAGTTTACAGCTTTTAGTCACGGATAAATACATAATTTGGAATTAAACACTGATAGTCTATATGACTAATATGGGTCAACAGGGGATTTTTTGTTAAATTTATTTTTTGTTCGTTTTACATTTTACTGGGTTACACTTTCTCAAGATGTCTAAGAGTTATGACATAGATCATACAACAGATTACTAATCTTTCTAAGAACAGCATTCTTTTTCCATTTATGTATTGCAAAATATCTTTTTTGTTCTTTTTTTATTTTGTTTAAAAATGCAGAAATGTTTCTTAAGCATCAAATTAGCATATTAGAATGATTTCCGAAAAATTATGTGACACTAAAGACTGGAGTAATGACTGTTTCAGAAAAAAAGCATCCTCATAGGATTATATTACATTTAAAACATACTGAAATAGAAAACACTTGTTTTGTAATAATATTTCACAATGTTGTTTTTCTGTAGTTTTGAACAATATTTGCAGCCTTGGTGAGCATAAGAGACTTCTTTCAAAAACATTTCAGAAACCTTACCGACCCCAAATTTTTGAACATATTAGATATATGTGATATAAAAATACTGAAAATATATATTTTATACATAATAGCATAAATATACATGTACTTTCCACTGTATTTCTGCAAAGGGATATTACTGGCCTATAAATCACTTTTAACAGCAGCAATAAGAGATGTAATAAACAAAATCAAACATGCCGTGTAAATGTCTGACTCTTTATTTATGGTCTTTCATCATCAGTCTTCTGGAGAAACAGAAAAGCCTTTGTCAGACCTTTATAAACGCTGTCGAAATAGCAGCTGAGACGCACAGGAAGCCAGGTGCTTGTTTAACTGATCACCAGACAGCACACACACACAGCATAGCACTCCCTCTCCTACATGTCCACTACCTAGCAATGCAATCTTATCAGTATCCTGACCTGGATATTATGGCTTTATTGTAGGGATTAATTTGTAACAAATTCCGAGACAACAGAGGTTGCCCTTGAAAAGAACACGTTGCCAATACTGAGAAAAGACTTGTTTTGCATTAAGGTAATTATTCTCAGGTTTTTTTTTTTTGTTTGTTTTTTTTTCTGATGCAAAAATAAAGCCTGTCTATGCAAACTAAAACCAGTGTTCTCAGGCATCGCTCCTCTCTTATAGCCTACCTATATTATAGCCTACCTGGTCGTAAGTTTCTATGACGTAAGCTTGCTGTAATTTTATTTCAATCGCATCATCGTGTTACAACAGTTTATAAAAATATACGTTTTGACATCTTTTCATGCTGCCATGTAACCGCCTCTGGTGGAGTGTTTCTAGGAGCGCGTAGTAGTAAGGCTACCTCCGCTTTCCGCATGACTACATGATAATGTGACACTTCAGTTCAGTATTCACACGCTCAGAGGGACTGAGTCACTGCGCGCGGAGGCTGTGAGTGCCAAAGTCACTCGCGTTTATCGCTCTTTCGCTCGTTTAATATTACGCGTGTTTTGACATGTTCTGTCCCACCGGGAACATTACCGCAAAATAAACAGCGACCGTTTTCTGCAAACCACTCGAGTTTTTTGTGTGCGAGAGACAGATAGCAAGTGTTCTGCGGTCGTCTATGAACGGTAAGCCAATTTCTTTATATGTTTGCGAATATGTTACATGATATGATGTCAGATCACTCGGTCTATGAGAAAGGTGTTAAGTGTGTAAATTCTATGTTTTCATACATTTGGACCTGGAATAGGTTATCTGATACCTGATAGACGTTTTACTACTTTTATGTTTTTACAACTGTTTAAACGGATTAGAAAAATATGAACCGAGATGTAGGCGAATAGCCTGTTCCATAATCCCTCAAAGCTATTACACACTATATGGGGTAAACTCTCACAATAATAACTTCTTGATAGCTTTTACAAACTGTGACAGCTTGCCCCAGTGTGATATTTATGCAAAATATATTTTTCTATCCTTTCCTTTTCAATGGATGCTGTAGTGTGGTTTCATTGTGTTTCAAATTTTAGTTTGAAGGATTAATTTCACAAAAATTTTGTGTTTAAATGAATCCGCTGATCATTGGTTTTTTCAAACCCTCAGGTATAGCTCTTGTGACAACTAGCCCCGCTCTCCCATTATTCTTTTGTTTTGTCATATATGGGCTGGGTTTTTGTATTTGCGTTAATAGAAGAAACTGTCAAATGGCTAAAATATGTTAAAATGATGTCAAATAAACCATGTTAATGAGCTTCATGTAAAACATTAGCACATAACATGCAATAACCTTTAATAGGATTTGATTTGAACAGCACACACTTCAACCTTTATAAGATAAACATGCAGTTTTTTCTGTTTTCTACATGCATTTCTCTCTATTTTCACATTGTTTTCAACATTTTACATTGACTGCTGTAATATATGAGACAAGAAGCTCCTTGGGGAAATTGGAGCGCAGGTGGAGGAGCAGCAGCCGCATATTTACTCCGAGGCTATGAACAAATCAAAGACACACTGAGACTGTGTGCTTTAGTGAAACCTTCGACAATCCTGTAACCCCCCGCCCAGTCAGTCCACCTCAATAGAAAGGAATGCTTCCTTTATGCCTTCTATATAACTGACTGAGAAGATTGAGCCTTTGCCTACTGACACATGCTTTATTTTTGCATATTAGAGGGCACAATGCAAATGCAAACTGAATTTAGATTTATAAGACACTCTCTTAAAGAACTGGTGGCTATTAAGCATAACCGCCAATTATAACCACAGATGAGTGCTTTGAAGCATAGTGGTTGATCTGTGCAACTAAACGTCAATGAGTTTTTTGCTGTAATGCAACTTAGCTTCAATGTGGTCGCCACTGAATTGTTGAAAGACCTTTGCCCTTAGTCCCTGCTACTTGTCAGTTCAGTTCAGAATGAAGCGAGCTGAAAGGCCTCTCGCTTTTTTGTCTGGCAATGATGTCACAAAGGAAAAGCACAATAAATTGACCTAGTTCATCTCAAAGCTCACATTCTTGTTCTGTGTGGGTTGTTAGCTTTGCTAGACACAACACTGGTCATGGAAATGGTCTGGAAATGCAAGTATTCTGTGGTTTGTCTATTTTGAGGCATAGGTAGGACTTCAAAACATGTTGAATCTCATGTTGAGATTTTATCAGATCAAGAAAAAATTTGGTAGCAGGAGCGGAGGCTCATGAGTTTGCGACTCAATTTTCCACACAGTCATTAATTAAAAGAGGAAGTGTTATATGATTGTGTGAGGTGTGGACATAACATAGTAAGGCCGAGAAAATGTTATGAATTTGAGTACAAATTCCTTTATGTGCACAGTTTAAAACTGGCAACGCGCCTCCTTTGAATAAATGGACTTCACCAGCTTCCTTTCAGTGGTGCTTGGAGAGAAAAGGGACATTCTTTGACTGCTGTGAGGTCCACATAGCTGGAACAATGGCAGAGGGAGAGAGGGCCAGAAAGGGCGGAGGCATAGACGCACCCTTCTCAAATATAGCATAGAGGAACTGGGTACTCTCAATGGTAGTCAGTAGCCTGCTCTGTTATAAACCCATTTAGCCATCATCTTTATACATGCACTGCTAACATGTTTGGACAAAGACTCAATTTCTGTATTTTATTTTGTTTCCCATTTCAGTGAAGTACAGCATATACATTTTCTGTAAAAATGACCGTAATTTTAGAAGACACAAAAGATCTAAGTAGACATTTCTTGTGATTTGAAAAAATACTGTAAAATATATAGTTCAGTCATGAAACTCTAGATGGCGCAAGGCTGACGGGTTGTTAACGTAACTGATGATATTCAGAGAGTTAAACGACTTGGCACAAGCTGATTGGTTCATGCTGCATATGCAGCCAATAAGCTTACTGCCTTGCATTTAAAAGGCTGGCTAGCATTCACTTGAGATTCCTGCAGCACGCTTTCAGAGTTTCTCTGAAACCCTCCACCTTCTCCAGCTCTACATGTATAGATCTGCTAGGGGTTATTTTATATGCTATTTGTGCAGCAGCAGTATGTCTTAAATACTCACGGCACCGTATCGCAATATGCATTGGCAGTAGCAAGTTCCTGTACTTGGTTACTGCAGCAGCAATAATCTACAACTACAGCAACAACCAACAGCAGCAGCAATTCAGCAGCAGCGTAGCAGATCCATTCCGCCAAGACCAAATACATTAACATTGTCATATCCATCACCATGCTAAAATCTTCCGAGACTTGTCATGATTGAAATACTGTTAAATGTGCAATTTGTGGAAGTGAAAAAGGACAAGTAATCTTATAATTTACAGTGGAAAAACGTTGTGGCATTCCCAGAATTCTCTGTTTAGCAGCTCAGATTTGATGGTTTTTCATTGAAATAGTTGTAGTTCTTAGTTTTTTCCTTTCTTATCAGTACATTTGGGATTTTCCATTTCAACATTTTACTATTTTGTTTTATATTTGTCTTATTTTCATTGCTTGTATTTTGTCAATTTTTGGTTTATGCTTGTAAAGCACTTTGAATTGCACTGGATATGTCTGAAAGGTGCTATACAGCAGTGGTTCCCAACCACGTTCCTGGAGGCCCCCCAACACTGCACATTTTGCATCTCTCCTTTGTCTGACACACCCAATTCAGTTCTTGGAGTCTCTACTAATGAGCTGATGATCTGAATCAGGTGTGTTTGATTAAGGAGACATGGAAAACATGCAGTGTTGTGGGGCCTCCAGGAACGTGGTTGGGAACCACTGCTATACAGTATGATTGATTAACAGTTTGCATCCAAGTAGTTTGCTCATCTGCATTTTAAGAACATGTTGTTGGGGCCCGGTAGTATCCGGTGCTCAGTGTGGGTGGAAAACTATGAAACCAAATGAATAACCACAACAAGAAGATGGCAATTGCTGTTGTGTACACTCTAAAAAAATGCTGGGTTATTTTTTTTAACCCAGTTGCTGGGTTACGCCTGTTGGGTCATTATGTTGGGTTATTTTTCCAGTGTTGGGTAGTTTTTGTTTAACCCAGCTGTTGGGTTAGTGGCTGGATCAATTTCACTGACCATTGAAACTATACACCCCTCCCCCTCCCTCCGACGAAATAACCCAGCGCGCGCACTTTAACCCAGCTGTTGGGTTACAGTCAGAGCGCGGGCTTTTCATTAGAGCTGTAAGATTCCGAAATTTTTGGAATCGAGTCCGATTCCGATTCCTGGTTCTGGAATCGATGGGACTCGATTCCAAGAATCGATTCCTCTGTTGTTTTCGATTCTCGTTTTTTTAGATTGAAGGAACCTAATCTCGCCATGACTGCAGGATATAAAGGTCGTAGAAAGTATCCTTCTCATAATATGAAGCTTCATTTGTAAAAAAAAAAAAAAAAAAAAAAAAAAAAGAAAAAAGAAAAAAAAAAAAAGACGATACATTTCTATAGCTCTGATTGATTTTTAAATTGTAATTTTGTCTGCATTTCCCGTGAAATTAGTCATAGCTCACTGCTCAGCAGGGGCATGCGTTTATCGCATGAATTGAACAAGACATGAAATGTCTAAAATAAATATAAATAAATAAATGTGCACAGTTCAGCTGAATGATGAAGTTTACTTTGCTTTGTATGCTTTGCACAAAATTAACAAACTGTATATTGAAACAAAATAACCAGAACATTAACAATAACACTGATAGAGCTCGTGGTTTATCTATCAATCAGATGCGCTCTCGGCCACTGATCTATGCTCGTGACGTTTTCTTTTAGAATTATCATTGGCTGATAGAGATAATAAAATTTTTTTTTTAGATGGAAATAAGATCAAGACCCTCGATCACGTCATGATCTATTCTGTCGTGCAGCGCTCAAAATTGTGGACAACATAAGCAACGTTCCACCGTTTTTTTTTTTTTTTTTTTTTAATAACTGGTTCATTAAAACTATCTATCCGAAATAACCTTTTTGTGGAAACGAATCAGACTTCTAATCACTTTTAGCGAGCATGAGGCGAAGGGTAATAAAAACATAAAAATGAAATGGATATTTTATGTATAAAAAAGAATGATCTTTTATCTCACAACTCTCGTAATTACGGCTTTTATCGAGCAAGAGGGAGGCGAATGGTGCTTCTCAAACAGAAGGCTGCATCTTCAAATTCAGATGATCTCAGCGCCGACTCGTTTGCTTTCAGTTTATTTTCGTGAATTTAAATATGTGCAGCCTTCGTAGGATGCAGCCCTCCGTTTGAGAGGTACCCACAGATAAGCTTTGTTGAACTGAAAAAAGCTCTGAATGAGGAGTCGATTCCTCTCTCGATTCCCAACGCCTCGGAATCGATTCCCAGCCCTACTTTTCGTTCTTCTCAGGAGAGAGTGGGGTTATCAGCGCCGCCGATTTAATGGACTTCTTCAGTGAAATTAAGGTTTGTATACTTTTTATTCCATCTATAAAGTCTTTATTGTGCTGTAAATTATTTTATTTTATGCAACACAACATACAGACGAGATGTCAGTCAGCTGCGTCAGCAACAGTCGTTTCGTGTGATGGAAACGCCTTTCCTTGCATAAACTGATTTTATTCGTTATAATACTGCTTCTAATTAATCCCGATGTTAAAATATATTCTCAATATAACAATATGTAAACTCTGTACTGTTTGTTTGTGGACAGGTTATGAAGTCAGTCATTTTTCAGCTACGAGTGAAACGCGAGGCGGCGGTCTGAAGTTAGCAGTTTCGCCGGGGAATAGCAGCCCATCGCCGGCTCAGATTTCAACGACACACCGGCACGAGAAGCGGGACTATTTCGGGATAACAAAGATCCGTTTAACACACTTGAATTAAATTATTACTTTTAAATTTTATATTTTTATTTCTAAAATGCTTGTTAAACGAGTTTTAATGTTGAAAATGCTGTATAATTCAATTTGGCTTAAATTTGTGTCCATGGGTGTTTTCACTTATTAATAAATGTTCACGTTTTGATTATTACTGTTGCCTCTAGTAATTTTGTATCTGCTTCTTAATTTCCAAACTATTTTTGGTTCATTTTAAGCCAGCAATAGTAATTTTCAATCAATATTTGAGTTAATTAAAACAACCCAGCATGTTGGGTCAAAAATGTAACCCAACTGGCTGGTTTAAAATAACCCAACTCTGGCTTTGTCCATATTTGACCCAGAGTTGGGTTACCAAAATAACCCAAATTGGGTTATTTTAACCCAGCGTTTTTTTAGAGTGTAGGTTGTTTTCGTTATAAGGTTTTAGTTTGTTTTGATTTCTTTTTTCATTTTGAAAATGAATCCCTTATTTAAAAGCTGTGAAAACTGGGCATATGTCCAATATGACCAAATTGCATATTAACATTTCCTTTAGAAATAGGCAACTTCCATTAAACCCAAGAATATTTGTTGCTACATTGTTAGTATAGGCTACTTTTGTGTCAAAACACTTTCAGAAATGTTTCACACATATTCCTGACACTGTATACGATAATCAGTTTAACAGATTTGTTGCTGATTGTCAACTCAGTCTGGTGAAAGGAAGTATGTATGTGCACATTTGCTGTTTAGATATTATCATTGCTCTATCTACACCGTTACATTGCTCTGCATTGTTTTAACTACACAGCAGTTATTTTATGTTAGTATCTCACCTATGTGTCTCTTACACTTCATGTTATGCACACATGCAACTTCATAGTTGTTTTGTAGTTCTAGAACTCATCTCATTATAGTAGCAGCAGTGGTAAAGCACATTAAGGAGTTTCATCTTCAGACCAAATCGAGTAGCTGCAGGTGTTGTGTTTTGTATAATGCCTGCCACAATAGGCTGACGCATGTTTGTGCTCGAAGTCGGTAAATGCAGGAAAGCCACAGTGGTGTCTGATCTTTACAGTGTGCTATATTCTCCTACAGTTTCATTTCAACTAGTTTGGCTCATATCTCTGACAGATGTAAAGGTCAACACGCAGAAAAGCGAAACAGCAGATCTGCGCTACATAGGTGAGAACTAATTCAAATGTTTAAGCATTGACCCTGTGTTAACCACCGGAAGCTTAAACTTATTTGTGAAATTGGCGTACCGCACTGTTTAAAGAAAAAGTTCCACCAAAAAGAAAATTTGCTGAAAATTTACTCCAAGATGAGTTTGTTTCTTCATCAGAACAGATCGGGAGAAATTTAGCATTACGTCACTTGCTCACAAATGAATCCTCTGCGGTGAATGGGTGCCATCAGAATGAGAGTCCAAACAGTGGATAAAACATCACAATAATCCACAAGCAATCCCACACAACTCCATTCTATCAATTAACGTTGTGTGAAGTGAAACACAGTTTTCAGGTGTCTGCATAGTCTGTCACTAAAGTGAGAAAGAAACATCGGCTTTTAACACTAGAATCTGCAGAAGTGACTTGGGGATCTGTTGTGTGCCTCAACGACCCATGCTGACTCAGGTCAGAAAACATGCCATTCAGTGTCTGACTCATCCACTGTCACTGGCTGGGTGTTTTAGTACACTGGGACTGACAGTGTATTATGATTTATTTTATAGCAGATCTGAGACATGCTCTTTGTCTTGAGTGTGAGGACTCATGTATTGCTACAAAAAAACAAAACAAAGATTGTGACATAAAGATGGCATCATATCTGTGTGCTGCATTGAATATGTGCATTTGCATTATCATCTCAATAGTCCCTTTGTCGCAAAAGAAAGTCTGTTCTCATGGATAAGAGATGCCAGTTGCAGCCTAGCATGCATCAGAATGTATTTTTACCTTGCATGTATGTGTTCTCATTGATAAGGGCCCAGAAATAGATGTGTTACTAGATGGCTGCCTCTTTATCTCAAGAATAGTGAGTTCATGAGAAGGAAAGGAAGGTTTTTGTTTTACAGATAAGGCAGATGTGTCTTTTACTAAAATCAGGTGGTAAGAGGAAGGAACAGACAAGATATTGATAACATGATTTCCTATGGGGTGCTGTTGCATGGCTCTACCGAGGCACGTCATAGTGTATTTTTTTTTTTATTATTTCTCTTTAACCGAGTTCTCTGTTGCTTTTCAGGCATCATCTATGAGCTACAATGGAGCAGAATCCAAAGTCTGTAAGAATGTGGATAATCACCTGCCTTTTGTTCATTTTGGGTCAAGGTAAGGTTCATCAGGGTTATTACTGTTGAAGTGAAATTTACTAGCTGCACATTGTTATTAGTATCTTGTTTAATGAATCTGTTTTTATAATGAAAGTGCATACTTGATATCTGCAAAAATGTGATAGTTATAAATATCTTTAGAATTCTTAAATCAACAAAGTTTGCAGCTTAAGATTTATTTGTTTATTTATTTTTACTATATTTTGTTCAGCAATGGAGAATGACAGAGACTTTAAAATGTGTGGAACATGGCGCCATGGCAATGCATCTCGAAATCTGAAATATGATTTGAAAACAGGCTGTAAGGAAATTGAGATTTTAGCCAATGAGAGTACGCTCTCAATTCAGGGCAGTATCACAGCCATGTGCACGCAATCTTCATTCATTCCTCTAAAATCAAACCCTCTTCAAAATCAAAGTCATTTCTGTCTGTTCTGGGAGCCGCTGCTGGACCTGATGATAGTGGAGGTGAATGGAAAGAATCACACTCTGTGTGAATCACATGGCCTTCAAAGAACCTGCTGCACTGACCTCTCACATAAAAATCAAAAACTTGCTGCTCTATATGGTATCGTGAATGGCAGCATCCGTGGTGATATAATCAGCTATGATGTCATGGAAGTACATAGATTTCGAGGAGGTTCAATCAACTGCAGTAAGAAACTTTAATATGTAAAATTTGTTCTTAAAATTTGTAGAATTTTTCACATACAGATCAAAAAGTTACACTCACTTGTGAGTTTAACATTTCTGAGCATATAAGTAGTTTTAGTTTCAATATATTTCTTCTGTTTTCCCACTTACAGAGGAGAAATTCTGTGATGAGGCAAGTCAGAAGTACAGTGGAGCGAACATGTGAGGCAATCATCATTTTATTTTAGTTTGGTAGTTTCACTATTACTTTAGAGTCTTGTGAACTGATGTGGTCTATCATGCAGATAGCAAGAGGTGATGCTGTGGATGCCTATAAGAGCACAATAAGGACAAGCTTAAGTATGAGTGAAAAACAGAGGTTGAGCCGCAAACAGGAAACTGAACCCATGATTACAATGGCTTACTAACTTATGCTTACTATTTATGCATGGATTGCCAAGTGTATTGTTGGATTTTTAATACATTACACATCTTCAACATTTTATTTATTGTGCATGTTCATTTGATATGCTAAGACATCTTAATAATTTTATGCATAAGCTATTTAATGCAGAAATGGGTGGGTACATATTGTGTGGTTACAAAAGAAGTGTTTACTGTGGTTTTTATTATAACCATAATGGATACGCACCCTCCAAAATACTATAAATAAGCTTTTTTTCTTTGAAAAAGGTAGTGGTATTGTGGAATTGGTGCAATTTGTGTGTTTACTGTAGTTTATGTGAATCTGACATGTACTCTGACTTGACGTATGCTCATGCATTTTTGAAGTAGAAAGAAGACTTCAGGATTTTAAGTTTTGTATTTGTCACATACACAGTTATATACAGAATACAGTTTGCAGTGAAATGTAAACCTGGTCTGCTAGTCAGGCTGTGCATTAAATATATAAATATTAGAAAGTATGCTTTATACATTTTAAAAATATTTTATCATGTGTGAAAGTGTAGGAATAACTTTGTATAAGAACTTTTTAACTTTTATGCATGTGTTGATCATGTCTAAATGCTTGTGTTTGTGTGTGTTTGCAGGATAGAGGAAGTAGTGATGAAATCCAATAAAACAGGTCATGTGGATCTACCTTGTGCTCAGAGCACAATCATTGAGATGAAAGAGGGTTTCACAGGACTCAATTTCACTCTGCCAGTAAATATTATTGACCTTTTAGAAACACAAAGTTCAAATAACCTTTGAGTCACAGGAAGGTCTCTTTCTAGCATATGAATAAATATATATGTTGCATTCCAGGCTCCTCAAATTGTAGAACCAAACATGATACCCTCCGTTTATCTTCCCTCCTGTCTGAAACCCCAGTCAAGGAGCACATCCAAAGTGGTGTGTACTTACTACCAACACAAGACCTTGTTCCAGGTATGACAATATTTGTCAAGCAGAGATAAATCATGTGGATTATTTAGCTTACATTAGCCTACCAACATATACAGCAATATACAGTATGACATAACAGTATATGTGTTGTGTAGAGGGGATCGTCTGATCTTCTGGATGGCATAGTTGGACTCTCTGTGGAGAATGAGATCATCAAAAACCTCCCAGAACCTGTCAGAATCAGGTTTCATCACTCTGCTCTCCCTGTACGTATTTTTGAGCATGTTTCAGGGTTTTTTTCATACTTTTTCATGTTAAACCATATTTATTGTTATATAAAAGGATATTTATAAGCTTAACACCAACTACACTGAAAAAAATTATACTAATTTTTTTTTTTAAGGTAAGTGGTTGCAAACTATTTATTTTAACTACATTTAATTAAAAAAAAAAATGTTGAAAGTTAGTCAACTAAATTTGTTTATTTAAAGAGTAGCTAAAATAAATTGATTGCAACCACTTACGTTAAATTTTTTTTTATAAATTCAATGAATAATTTTTTTCAGTGTATAGCTCACATTATTTTTTATTGAGTAGGCCAAATATATGCCATTTCCTTAACTCTGAAAACCACATGACAAGGCTGGAGAAGTGAAGCCGGATCAAATTTCAAACTGCTGATCAAACTGCTGATACTCATACAGAATAGCACTGATAAATCTCTGTACTGTATGTGCTGAGCCACTCTCTTTGAACCGCATAGATGCATTTTTCTTAACCTCTTCTGTTTCATTTCACAGCCTAACCATTCTAGAAGATGTGTTTCATGGGACACAAGACGAGGTGTGCTCAAGTCTTCATGTTCATAGACACATCAATACAGTGGTAGACATCAAGCAAATGTTTCAATGCTAGCTGAAGCACAATTACTGACAGTTCTGTTAATGTGTCTCTGCAGATAATGAAGTGAAATGGAGATATGACGGTTGTGATACTGTTAAAATCCACGACACAGAGACAGAATGTTGCTGTAATCATCTCACATACTTTGCTATTCTTGTGGTGAGTAGCAGCTTTACCAAGAAAATGACATTAAATAAGTTTAGTCATTGCTGGTAATATTTATCACTGAGAGCCGATATTTATGAATAAAAGGTATTTCTGTCATCCCTGGGAATATGCATAGCCAATGGAACAAAGTTGTTAAGAAACCCCGCCATAGAAATATAATGATACCAGAGATGGTCTTATTATTGGGAGATACCAAGCAAGTTTCATGGCTCTACCATTGGAGAAAGCGTAAAGGCCAACTTGGATCATGTGTGCCTTAATAACATCACATCACAGCCTTTATAGAGTTTCTGCATTCTGAGTTGTGTGACAGCAAAGACTATAGAAATACAAAGACAGTTCACTCCTATACTTATGAATGGGAGAAACTGCAACACGCAATATGGCGGAATAGTCCCGCCTTCTAAATGAAAGAGCCAATTGCTGATTGGTAAAATCATTGCGTCAGTGCAACGGCAAGAAGCTCCGGTTCCCATAGAAACCGGAGGCTAGACCAGCCAATGCACATGTGCAGTCTAGCCTGAAAAATAAATTTTTAAACACTATTTGAGCATAAGAAACAACATTCATTGGGCAGTTAATTTCAGATTTTGTTGCTGATTTGAAATATATAATTTAATTGTGATTTCAGCTAGCAGTTATTGAGATTTCAGGATTCCCCTATTCATTTAGATAGGACTAGGTCTTGATTGAGCTGCCCGGAGGTGTTGCAAATATGGCCACTGTGTGAACAGACTTTCCTTGAAAGGGACTTTGGCGACAGTCAGTCATTGTTTGTGGAGACCATGGAAATGAATGAGAAGTGCTGTAAACTGAATCCTACCTGTTGCGAAATAGAAAACAGAATTTATTGTAAACTCTAAAATTAGAGCAATCCAAAATCAATGTTTAATGACAAACATGTTGAAGATTAGCCAACAGGTTGTCGATTCATTAACCGATAAGCTGTTTTCCTACAAAAGTAGGTTATGTAGCATAGTGAAACCTCTCCAACATTGACATCCATTAAAAAAGTGCCATCTGGTCTGCTTTCCAGAGTTATGCTCTTTTTAACTAACCTTTGAGGCGTTCCTTAAAACAGCTTTGGTGATACATACCTTGTCTCTTTTTCTTCATTGCTTCAGCAAGTGGAACAGAAGACTACAATTCACCATCTACAGGCTCTTACATTCATCACTGCTGTGGGCTGTGCCGTGTCCTTAGTTAGCTGTTTGGTTCTCTTCTATTGGCTCTGTAAACGCAGGTAACTGTGACTTCAGTGGCTTGGAATTCAACATCATCACAAAAAATGCTTGTTCATTGAAAATTGTATTGTGAATCTCACCCTGTTTTTTTGTCTTGTTTTGTCTGTTTGTCTCTGTATTCCAAAAGAGTGAAGAAAACCCAGATCTCACTGGTGCACCGTGGTCTAGTGGTGGCGATATTTCTTCTGTGCTTGTTCTTCATTCTTACTGGTACACTGGCCAATGTAGGAAATGAAATCGTTTGCAAGATAACAGGATCCCTTCTGCATTATGCACTGCTCAGCACTCTCTGCTGGATGGCCATGGAAGTGTTTCACACATTCTTGCTGATCCGCAAGGTGTTCAGCTCAACTCTCCCGACATGGATATTTTACTTGGTAGGCTTTGGTAAGTGAAAACATGATTATGTATTTATTTTAATAGTATTTAAAGTTATAAAAAACAAGCAGAAGAGTATAATGAATATAAACATTATGATTAATAACTTCATGTTTTGATGACAATGTTTTTCTTTCCAATTTCAGGTCTCCCAGTTCTGCTAGTCGGTATACTGCTCTTGATAGAGGATATTTATGATATGGATATTTATGGCGAAAGGAAGATTGTACCGAGTGATGATGTCAATAATCCCTACCGCATGTAAGGAGACATATTTACAGTACTTACTATTAGATATAACAGTATACAAAAATGATAATAAACTCTGCCCTGCTTATCCAGGTGCTGGATGTTGGAGAATGACAAGAGCCTATTGGCTCATTACATCATAAATGTTGGCTTACTAGCTGTTGTGGTGAGCTCTGGAGCAGTCATGCTTTTCCTTGTGGTGAGGGAGATCCGCAACCGGCCTGACTGGAAGAAGATTCATGTGGCTTTTCTCAGTATCTGGGGTCTCACCTGTCTGTTTGGCACAACATGGGGCCTTGGTTTCCTGGATTTTGGTCCTATGTCAGAGACCATTCTCTTCCTCTTCTGCATTATCAATTCCTTACAAGGTAAGATTTTTTTCTTGAATGCACTATCACAAAATACACAAGGTCACATCAAGGCTAGGCTTTTGTGTCAGCGTAAGCTGAGTTCCTGTAGCGCCATATAAAAATAAAACTGCCCTGAAACTTGTTTCCTTTTCTTATCATTACGTTTGCTTCAGACATCTTAAATTTAACTCATTAGCTTCCATTCTGTTGTATAAAATTTGCACGATATTCCATTTCCTTGTGTTCCCCACAGGATTTTTTCTCATGCTGCGATACTATGCTCTTGAACAGATGAAAAAGAAAGATAGGTCCATTTCGGATGGGAGCAGTTCTGGATCTTCAAAACAGCATATGTTACAGACTCATGAGAAGAGTTAAAACTCTGGTGATGCTCAAACAGTGTCTTTCTGAAATTGCCAAATTTCACATCTTTCAGAGATGTTACCATAAAAGATTATTCACAAAGGGCATTTGTAAAGATCCTTTCTCGTCCTGCTGGTCAGGGTGTTGAATGTTCCTCAGATGACTGCACTGATATTGGGTCACAGAGCGTCGGGTAGATGAGCATAAATGCTTCACCTGTCATAAGCTGTATTTCTGTATTCATATTCTTAGTATATGATAGTTTGTTTCAGCCTTGCACTTTAGCTGTTTTTTACTACTGTGTAAAATTGCTGTATTCATTGAGAGATGTGAATAGGAGTTCTATCAAATCACTTTTAATGACGATTAAAAAATCATTTCATTTTTTGGTCAAAAGTTCAATTGTGTGAGAAAAAAAGTGAGTTGAAACTGCCCAAAAAAAAGTGCATTCCTCATGTATTTTTAGGATCAAGGTAAATGAGCTCAGAAACTCTATTTTAGCTCTGTCAGAAGCAAGTTGCACTTTTGTTCATTCTTCAGAGTTTTGTAATGAAATAGAGTAAAGCACAAACTTTGTGTTTTGTTTTAAGTATTTGTGACTTTGTATGTGTATTTCTGTTGTGATGTTATAATATAGAATATATAAAATCAATATTATTGGTGTTTGGTGATTTTTTACATAATTTGTTTTTCCATATTTTTGAACATGTTAAATTGGACATATTTTATACAACCAGGCAGAAAGATGGGTAAAACCCCAACATAATACTAATTTAAATAAACGGTATTTATAGCATCATAAAAGTTTAATATAGCACTTTAGCACCAAAAAAATTTTTTTTTTTTAGAAACAGCCAAAGACCCTAATCTTTTACTGTTTAGAAACATATTTTTGAGCAAGTTATTTATTCATAAAATCATTCATCAAAATGAGAAGAAACTTGTATTTGTTTGATCTATTAAAATGAGAAAATAATTGAATATTATTATTATTATTTGTTTGATCCATTAAAAAGAGAAAATAATTGAAGAAAATTAAGAGACACTGAAAGAGTACATATGTAGTACATATGTAGAGATGTAAAGTAAAAACACAGGCAAAATTTTCTATTTAAAACCCAAGGGATGATAGCGTAGAGTGGGGGAAAAACCCTTTTAAGGACTGTGTAATTTTTTTTTTCTTTCTGTGAAACAAAAATTGTGTCCAGAATAGTTACCATACTTTTAGTAACAATGACATAAATTATAAACCAAGTATGAAAAATGGCCAGAGTTTTCATGTTATTAGATTTTTAACAAAAAATAAAAATATTTAAGGGGGTTTTGCCCCAGGCTCTGAAAATATAATTATATTTCTCTTAAATAACACATACTCCCTTTCTACAGGCCTCACTATTCTCATATTATGTAACTAATGTTCTACAAAACAAGCTTTCTTACTGCTAGAAACTAGATCACTTACTGTGAAATCTGTTGTCTCTCAGATACATCACCATTGTAAGCTTCATGGTGAATAGTTCTACATCACTCTTGTCAACGTAGTCCATAGTTACAACAAAATGTATCTTGACTTTATCTAGTTGTTATTTTGGGGAAAACAGTGGGGGTGGGGGCTTTCCCCCACTCTACCCTAAACAACAGAAATAATTAATTACCTGCCCAGCTGGCTAACGCCACCTATTGGTTTTCCTCGCAGCTGCAATTACCCAGGGTAGAAAAATCGTAAAAGATATGGACCTGTATTTGTACTCAGATTTGTATAAGAATTTAAAAAAGACTACTAAAAATCCATTTGTTAAAAATACCTTAATGGTATGAAATGATGCTTAGTGTACACTGGGAGAGGTCCCAAATCTTTCCTACTTTTGCCCTATTTGGGGAAACAGGGACTTCAGACCAGCTGACTCTAGCTGGGCATTAAAAGGCAGGCTATTTATAAGATCGGGGACTTATTTGAGGGAGATACGTTGATGTCCTTTAAAGACCTTAACAGAAAATTTGGAATCCCACTGACACACTTTTTAAAGGCTTACTTACAAATTTGCAACTATATCAAATGTCAAGCAAAACTATTCACTATCTAGATCTCTACAAACAGAACTAGAAAAGCTTGTTTCGTGAGAATCTTAGTACAAATCAAATTTCACTGTTTTATTGCAAATTTGCTAACAGCTCTAAAGAATCATCAGAATCGAGAGTTGCTTGGGGTATAGATTTGCAATATGACCTTTCAGATTTAGAATGGAGCCAGATATGTGTTAAAGCCCAGAATTGATCAATTAATACTAGATTTAAACTGATCCAATACAAGTGAGTAATGTGTATTTATGTCACACCTGAAAAATTAAATAAGTTCAACCCAAACATCCCAGACATATGTTTTAAATGCCAAAAACATAAGAGAACATTCTTTTACTGTATCTGGGAATGTGAGATGATCAAGACATTCTGGCAAAAAGCGATAAAACTAATTTCCTCAATTATTTCAAAACCAATTCTAGTTACCCCTGAAATGTGTGCTTTAGGTTCATTTCCTGTAAGTTTATCATTACCAGGTTATCACACTAAAATGATTGACATTTGTCTAGCTATTCCAAGACGTTTGATAGCATTCTACTGGAAGAACATAGAAGGTCCATCCATTGACCATTGGTTGAAAGATTTGGCACATTATATTGTATTGGAAAGAATAATCAACAGTATAAAGGGAAAACTAAAGGACTACCATAAAATTTGGGATTTTTTTATACAGTTTCTGGAAAATGATCATATATTGGCACAGGCAACAAATACCTCTCACTCTACTGATTGATGTGTGTATATATGCACTTTTGCATGTCAAAATATGTGGATATGTCTGTCTTAGCCTTTGTATAACAACTTCTTTACCTGTATAATTGAATTTTTGGATGCTTTGGGGGATGGGGGTAGGGAGTTAATATGTATATATATATATATATATATATGTATATGTATATGTATATGTATATGTATATATGTATATGTATATGTATATGTATATATATATATATATATATATATATATATATATATGTATATGTATGTGTGTGTGTGTGTGTGTGTGTTGTGTTATGAATATTTTAATGTTATCTTCCATGTATTTATTACAATAAAAATATGTTTAAAAAAATTAATTACCATCAAACAAACTAAACCACTTAGAACTGTAGCCTATAAAACAAGAATATGAACTAGTTAGTTGTGAATCAGAATATTAAAAAGGATCATGGGGGTGAGAGAGGCGACCTCTAGTGGCAGGGGTTTGGAGTAGGTGTGTGCGATACTCCAAATTTTGGTATCGATACCAAGTAAATACAGGGCCAGTATCGCCGATACTGATACGAATACCGATACCGATACTTGTCATTTAAAAAACAAACATTTAAATGACCAACAACACTTTAAAAAATGAACAATAAGTAGCCTAATGTTGATATGACTAATATTATATTCCCCTTAAAGCTACGTGGATATTATGGATATATTTTCCTCCCATAGAAAAGAGTTATAAAAAAAATAACGTGGCTTAATAAATTAAGAATGTAATATTAAAAGACAAAAGTCAGTATACACCTTATTAATGTTGCAAACTAGATATACAAGTTAGTAGATGCGCCCTGAATATAAAAACAATGCTCAAAGTTTTCATATTATGTATTTTCATCCCATAGAAAACCATTATAAAGAAAAGTTTAACTTAAGTGGCTTATTGAATGATATGAAAAAGAACTATTAAACCATAACTCGTTTTATTATTGAAAGGATTTTCATATGTTATGTACGTACTGTATTTTCTGTTTGTTTTGTACATACTGTAATATTTGTTTGTTATTATTGCAATAAAAAATTTAAAAAAACTTGCAATATTATTGCCAAACTCGGTATAGTTTATAAAAATATACTATGTAGGTAAGCAGATGAACCCAGAACATGAATACAACACGCTGAATTTTATTTCCTCTCACTGATAACCAATATAAAAACATTTAATATGGTGCAGTGGAGGAAGACAGTGATAAAGACCAAATAAATAAAGTATATAAAGACTAAATTTGGTAGGCTATACAGTTTGTTAATAATATGTGGCAAGCAGCTGAGCACAGAATATATATGCAAACATGTTAAGGATTTTACTCCCACAGAAAACCGTTATAATGAAAACATTTAAAGTGGCTTCATGCATTAAGTATACATCTTACAGTGATACTGCATAAAAAGGACAAATTCGGTATACAGTTATATACAATATGCACTATGTGAATGATTTCCTTCATCCTCTTTCAGGGCCGGAGTGGGACTCATTTTCAGCCCTGAAGTTTCATGCCTTAGACCGGCCCACTTTGTTTTTGTTTTTGTACTGGCCTTTCTATTATACATTTTTTATCTATTATTTTTTGGTCGCATATCTCCAACAATGACTTTTTTTTTTGAGCAAGGTGCCGCTGTCAGGGGAGTCAAAAGATAATCACGTCATCATTGCCAATTAACTTCAGAAATGGAAAATAAGGGACAATTGTGATTCTTTATCTTATTCTTTAAGAAAATAGTGATTATTCTTGTATTCTTGTAGAAAATAAGTGTTTATTCTTTAAGAAAATAAGGGACAGAATAAGAGACGTTCCCAATATTTGTACTGTACCATAATGCAGGCCTAAGTCTGCCTGCAGTTAAAAAGTTCTCAGAAATATTCACAATTATTTTGCTTAACCTATTTATGTAAGAATTTTAATGTCATACAAAAAATGTCATCGGCCTGAGTAAACTGTACCTTTTGCTATTTGTACATTGCCTATTTGTATATTTGTATATTATTCTTTTATTATCTGTGTCCTGTCCTGTTGCTGTCTTTCTGTTGCACTGTAGAGCTTCTGTCACTAAAACAAATTCCTCTTATGTGTAAGCATACCTGGCCAATCAAGCTCATTCTGATTCTGATAAAATTGTGACTTCACACGTGTAATTTAGGAAGTGAAAATACTGTGAAATTACAAATGGCATGAAATTTGAAAGCATAACAACTGAAGGTCTATGAAACGTCAGTCAATGAAGCATTTTTTTAAACAATGGCACTTAAAGTTTTGAACTAAGATATTATTGCAACTATAGCCTTTGAATGAATGAAAATGCATATTTTCCAATTAAAGAAAACTTACAAAGTGTGGGCCGCTTCTGGTGCTTGGATTTATACTTCAATAATGAGGTCCAAGTTTAAGAATAGGCTAGATCATATTTTTTGTAATGGATTTTTTCCCCTCTCTATTTAACAGCATTAACTTACAATGAAAGACGTCTTCCCTCATGTAGATTGAATGTTTTCCTGCCGTGCTAAATGTTGGGCTCATGATCAATAAGTTGTTTGCATTCGCCCAAACTGATTTTGTAAAATCAAAACGCGGACGGTGCAGGGTGCAGCTAGCGCGAGTCCTGCTCGCTGTGAAGGGGAGCAGCAGAGGATTCCGCTTGGTCTTAAAGCCGTCCTCAAACGCCTACTTTCACAAATAAAACAATAATTTGCGCAAAAAGAATGATTAGTTATCAATTGAGAATTTGTTCCTGATATGGTCTGGTGAAAATAATAATATGGGCTGCAAGAAATAATAAATAAAAAGAGTGGGGCTGCTATGAGTGCAGTCTAGGAATAGCATATTTCAACCCTCGCGGCCAAAAAAAAAAAAAAAAAAAAAAAAAAAAACAGACCGGCCCACCGGAGTCCTCCCGGTGCTCCCGATTAGCCAATCCGCGCCTGTCCTCTTTTCATTTCTTTTGTAGCTCTGAGTTCTACCGTTCCATCTCTCACCGTGGCCAAAAGTATCCGCTTGCGCTAGGAACCGCTGAGTCACGTGATGGCACGACAACAAAGCGTAGCAGGGGAGGAGCAGCAATGTTTGCATACGAGATGTGAAAAAAGCAGCATATACACCCACAGACATGTCTACACTTTGTTACATGTATTAAGAAATGTATTAAGTGTATAGGAGAAAAAATTACCCTAAAGTATCGATCTTATCAGGCTAGTATCGATCCGATACCACGTTGGTATCGATATTATCGATATTAGAGGATCGATCTGCCCTCCCCTAGTTTGGAGCTGCAGTCTCAGGACCACGTCTGGCAGGAACAGCTGTGAGTCTCTATCAGTCTTGCTATTGGAATTTTGTCTGTTCTTCTACGCAAAAATCCCCAAAGTTTAATCGGATAGGGACTCTATGTGAAAGCAATGTTTTTTATTCATTTCACAGATACTCACTGGGATTTGAGTCTGGGCTTTGCTGTGGTATTTGATGCATGTTCCAGGTCATTGTTGGTTTGGAAGATGAACCATCATCCAAGTCCCAGTGCTCTTGTAGACTTCAGCATATTTCCAGCAGGAACTTTCTGTATCCATCCATTATTTATCTTCATGAGTTTTCCAGTCACCTTAACAGTTAAAATATCCTCAAAGCATGATGCCAACCCCACCACAATTTATCACAGTCAGAATTCACTTTACTGGCCAAATAATTTGCATTTACCAAGGAATTTGCCATGGTGGTCTGCTCCAACAAGTAGACATGTCATATAAGATACTTTTGGTCTGACTTTACAACATACAATATAAACATAACCCATACACAATAATGTAACAATTAGGCTATTATTCATAAAATACAAGTTGCTGAGTCTTTAATCCACCTTACATTGATTGCATTGGAAATGTTCTTATAGGCTATTCTTGCTTTGATGCTGTATTTTTTAAAATAACTTTAAAAAAAAATCTATGATGATCTGCTTGAATGTTCTTTGTGGTATAGCATGGGAATGAGCCCTGCATCGCATTCTGATGTTCTATGGAAAATATAAACATAATGGGTATTGCGTTAAAGTTTCTAGTTCCTTGTTTACAACTTGTTCACTGTGTTGCAGCTCCTCTGTGGAAAGTTACATAAAAGGGGTTTTACTGACTCTTGAGTAGAGTAATCACTTACACACACACATGCACTGGATCACTGACAAACACATGAATTCACAAGAAATGTATCAGAGAAGACCAATACTGAGACGTGTGCAATTAGAATCTAGATGTATGATGGCACAACTTATTTTTTTTTTTTTGATATATAAAATTAAGTTATTTGTTCAATTTAATAAGTGAGGGTTGATGGCAAGACTAGGAAACCAGACAAAGGGAGCAAGACCATCAAATAAGGGAGCAAGACCATCAAATGGAAATTGTCCATCAAATAGCATGGAAATGTTAACATTGATTGCATTTGTAATGAATTTCATGCCTTTCATCTTTTTTATTTTTCAGAAAACATTCAAATCAAATGTATTGTTCAAGCAATGATAAATTTGAATCACTAGTTTTATGAGATAGGTTATGATAGCTCAACAACGTTAATCGTTAGAATGCTAGAAATTCTAAATGCATGCCTCTTTTTAAATTTTTGCTCATGTACAATAATGTAGAATATGACAGTTACAGTAATAAGTTAATAGTAAAGCGACAATAGTTTTTTGTTCTGAGATAACAGAACGTGAAAGTGATAAACCAATAAATGACTCATAAGATTCAACTTTCTATTGTAAGTTCTGTAACTATGGACATCCCCTTTTCTGTAAGACAGAAATATCACTTCCCATTCACTTGTCACGTTGAACATGAATCAGCAAATGGTGTAAGACTTAAACTTTAGCTTTGCAAAGAAAACCCCAAGTGTGTGGCAGACACCTCTTTTTGCAATTTCGGCAGACATCTGAGAAAAAGAGGAAATTGCTTTTATTGTTGAGAAAGATGGAGTCACACTGATGAGCTCACACACCCACAGTTGTTGAAGCAGCATGTGTTAGCCATGTGATACCGTTATGACTAGAGGCAATTTAGACAAGAGCAATGTATATGCTACTAAAAATGGCGATAAATGTGTAATGGTGGTTAATAATTAATAACTGTAGCCTGTGTATTTCCACTCCCCTGCCTTATTATCTTCCTTTTATAGCTATTTTGTAAAGCTAGGCCAGTATGATGTTATTCACGCGGTTATACTTTCAGGAGAAATGAGGTAAGGAAAAAAGGAAGTGATGAATACTCAAAAACAAGTGACAATCTTCACTGTGAAGATGTTAAATGACTTCATAAACCACACCAATGATTTACCCTTAGATGACCCTGATTTAGTGGGTGACACTTACAACACTATTTCCCCCAGCGTCCAATAATCGATGTGTTCCCGAGATATAATTTTTGCCCTCCATATATATCAACCATAAATACATACATACATACATAATTAAAAAATAATAATTAAATGAAATGAAATAAAATAAAATAAAATAGAAAAAAATAAACATTCACATTCACATTGTCCTTTATAATCAGTGATGGGAATAACGGCGTTATAAATAAACGGCGTTACTAACGGCGTTATTTTTTTCAGTAACGAGTAATCAAATTACTGTTTCCCCCGTTACAACGCCGTTACCGTTACTGACAATAAAATATGGCGTTACTATAATTTATTATAATATTACTATAATTGTATTTTTCAGTTCATCTGAATGGATGCGCAGTGTAGCTGTATTTGACGTACCGTAAACTCTAGTTTGAAGGCGCACTCCTCGCCGTCGCTTTGTCTCACACACCTGCAAAGAAAGATACAGAGCAAGAGAGTCTTTCATAACATGCAGAATTGACGCGCTACATGTAAACGATATTCTTTGTTGTATTTTCCTGTCAAAATAACGGAGTTCCTTTGGAATTCTTCAGCTTTTAAGAACTGCCGGGTTCTCTGGTGGTGGGTGGAACTAATGTGCAAACGACAATCTCATTGGCTGGCGCTCACCTTTTATCGTCCCTGTTTTGATTTCAGCAAATCAATTCGAGCGAACGAAGACTACGTGATTAATATTCATGAACCCAGCAGCGCATTAATCCTTAGCGCATTTTATACGGTTATTAGTAGTAGAATTCGTAGTAGTTTTGTTATCTTATCAATTTTTACCCCCCCCCCCCCCCCCCCCCCCTTTTTTTTTTTTATAGAAACACTAAATGACAAACATCTTAAGCTCCACCACCAGTCCTAAGTTCAGTCAACATGACAAATATGCAATCATACTAATTACTAAAGTTCTATCATCATATAATGCTAAATTATCATAATATCATATTATAATGCTTGACTGACTGATGCTAAATGTCAGTGGATAAATAGTGTAGATTAATGTACAATGTTTTATAATAATAATTTATTCGATTTAGAGTCCGTTTCATTAATTTAACATATTTAATATTGGGGGCATCCAAGTTATTTGACATTTGAACATTTTAAAAAAAAGTAACGCAATAGTTACTTTCCCTGGTAATTAGTTACTTTTATAATGATGTAACTCAGTTACTAATTCAGTTACTATTTGTGAGAAGTAACTAGTAACTATAATTAATTACTTTTTTAAAGTAATGTACCCAACACTGTTTATAATGTTCCAATTGAAAAATCAATTGGAAAATCTTAAAGCATGTTGTGGTTTTGATCTACGCTGTTCCATCCATATTTGCATTTATCCAAGGCTACCCTATGATTGAAAATGTATTTTCCTGCCAAAAATATATTTCATTCAGCTTCACTGTTTACAACATATATTTAGCAAATATTTGAGATTTATGTTTTTCTTTACGTGCACGGAAAAAAAAAAAAAAAAAAAAAAAAAAAAAAAAAAAAAATATATATATATATATATATATATATATATATATATTGTTTTTTGCACATCACACTTTAATCGGTCTATCAGTCTTAAACTTAACGTGTTACCCTCTCTCATGCCCAGGTGAATGAATTATTAGTTAAATTGCAATTGTTTTTCAAGACTACTTGACTTTGTTAAAAATAGCCGGGAATTTCTGTGACCTCAACAGCCAATAAAAAGCGACATAAACAAGCGACGCGTCATGAGCACGCGATATAGGGTTGGGCCCTTGATTCCTTTCATTTTCTTTTAGTTACAGCAAATGAGTCTAGTCGAGTAGAGTGGCAGCATCCCAGCAGGGCTGAAATCGACTGGGTCCAGAGGAATGGCTCAGGCCAGTCATCTGCAGATGATTGATCAGAAAGACTTGCGCGATGTAGTTTTGGTCCGAACGAGTGTAGGTGCTTGTTTGCGAGGACATTTTGAGAGGACAGGACGCAAAGTGGCTGTCAAGTTAATCAAGGATAGGTAAACTGCATTTTCACTCATCGTATATGTGACTTAACAGTTTTGCACGTTTATTTTTTGCGCTTTGCATAGTAAATATTCATATATATAGGTCATATAATGCAATGTAATACAATAATACAGTATTTACTAAATAATACCCTATCGATTAGTTAGTAGCAAATTACTAATTAATACAAATAAAACGTAAAAAAAAAATTAGTAATGAATAGTAATAGTTAATGGTCATATGAATAAACAACCAAACTAAACTCTGTTAAATAGTGCAATGTTTTGTGGAATAAAATATATGTACAAACATTGTGCAATGTATAGGGTATTTCCAGAGCAAAGAATGGAAAACAAAACTTAAGTGCTTTGTGTGTGTGTGTGTGTGTGTGTGTGTGTGTGTGTGTGTGTGTGTGTGTGTGTGTGTGGTATCAGTAAATGGATTGACAGGATAAAGAAAGAAGAAATGCTAGGCCAGCTGTGTTCTGAGCAAGTTTTAGTCCCATTGGGTGTGTACACAGCTCACTCTCTGGTTGGGCTGGTGTGGGACTGGATGACTGAAGGATCTTTAGATTCACTACTGCATGGGGTAAGCATAAACTTAGTTAAAAATATAGGCTACAACTACAATAAATAAAATACTTATACTTAATATTCAAATAATGCTTTCCTGTAGCTCAAATAGTAGAGCATGGCGCTAGCAACGCCAAGATCATGGGTTCGATTCCCAGGGAAAGCAAGGGCTGATCAAATGTAAAAACTGTAACTTGAATGCTGTAATGAGTCAAAGGCAGGTGTATTAACATACCTGATGAGTCTGTTATCTAAAACAGGAAGTGTTATTGTTTTAGAAGATGAAGGCATTGACTTTTCTGACAGTGAGAAAGTGGAAATCCCCTAGGCACAAAAATAGTTCCAACCAATGAATAGCATTCCTATACATGCATAAGCATTTTAGTAGCTATTGTGTCATCTGTAATCTAACTCTTACTTTAAGGAAATGTTTGTCTGTGCATTCTACCAATCTTGTTTAATTGGAGAAATTGACATATATTTTTTGCTTTCATTAGACAGACATGTTCCCAGAGCTTTCAATGGCTCTTTGTCTTCAGATCCTTTTGGATGTTTCTAAAGGTTTAGCTCATCTCCATGCCATTCCGCTCCCTCATGGAGCCCTGAAAGCCACTAATGTTCTTCTCGACCAACAGTACTGTGCCAAGGTATTGCCAGGCGTAGCCCCAAAAATTTCCTTAAAACAGAAACATGTTTTTTTTTATTGTGCTGTTGCTTTATTAATTTTCTTACTCTTAAAATGTGTGTTGCTTTGTAGTTGTGTGACTGGGGTCAAGAGATAAACATGGACTTGAGCACCTCTGATGGCCGTGGACCATGTTACAGAGATCTGGCCTATGTGTCACCTGAAGTCATACAAGGTGCTGTTCCTTCTGTAGAGGCTGACATATATAGGTGAGGTGCATTATCTCAACATTTTAGAGTGTTTCAACTGTATTTTAGAGTGGAATTGTTGAGTTTTTTAATGATTTTCTAGTTTTGGGGTTCTTCTGTGGGAAACGTTGAATAGAAAGCGTCCATGTGAAGGTATGTTATCTCTTCATGGTATCAGTTTAACCTATTGTCTTATACAGTGAGAAGGATTTTTCATTCTTCCATTTGCCTAAAGACAATAGTTTTCTTACAGGTATTGATCAGCTTCAGACAAAATTGGAGCTTGGTTTGGAGGTTGACCTTCTGCCACCAATGACACCTCAAAGCCATGCCCTCACCCAGCTCATCATTAGATGCTTGAACAGTGATCCTCAAAAACGACCATCAGCTGAGGGTTAGTTATGGAGTTTTTATGGATTTTAGAGGTGTTATCTAATATTACTTAATCACTTATTATGTTCTGCTCTTCCAGAGTGTGTAGTGGTTCTAAGGACAACTTTGGCAGTGTTTGATCCACAGGCTTTCACCGAAGCTATTCTTCATCTGAAAACATGCAAGGTACTTGTCTAATGATTAATAAGCTGAATAACAGTTGTATTGGCTATTTTATTAAGTGGGGCCCAAAGTAACTCTACAACTCTAGGATTTCTTTCATTAAAATCTGGATAATAATGAAACATTTAAAACAAAGTAAGAAAAAATAAACATTTAACATTTTCTGGTCACTAATCAAATAAGGATATTATATAAACTGTTCTAAAGGTCAGATATTCCTTCTTCCACTGAAGAACAAGATGCTCTTTGGATCAAATCATTCTTATATTGTCAGGTTTTACACAAACTTGTGAAGTTCATGCAACTCAAATGCTGCTTTCATTAAAGCAAAATGAAGACAATCCAAATACCAATACTATTAATTTTTCAAATTATCATTTAATTATACATTTTATAATCAAAAATATATAGCTATATATCAAAGTAGAAACATTTTCACTAGCGATCGTGGACTCAACATCATGTTGATTTTTTTTTACTGTATGAATTGAAATTAATTTTAATACAGATGTGAAGAATTTGACTGCAGACTGATTGTGTATTTGTGTGTCTGTTTCACCAGGAGAGGAGGCTACTGAGCTGTAAAATGCGCTCATCCTGGGAGTTGCCTATTGAGCTACATAACCTAGAGGTAGAACAATTGGTGCATTTATTTTGAACAGGTTTTACTTGATTTTGTGTTGAAGTGCTCTACATTTACATTTACATTTAATCATTTAATCATTTAGCAGATGCTTTTATCCAAAGCAACTTACAAATGAGGAAAGCAATAGAAGCAATCAGACCAATGAGAGAACAACAGTATACAAGTGTCAGATCATCTAGCACAGTACACAAAGCAAGGTTTTAAAAAAAAAAACAATTACACCAAAACGAATAGAATAGAATTTGATATCATTTTTATATCATAATGTTAGTATTATTAAGAAGGAACTCAGTCCGTTGCTGTATTTTGTGTGTGTGTGTGTGTGTGTGTGTGTATAATAAATAAATTTTAAATTTAACACTTCTTAAAGCTTTTGGATTCTGACAGCTGACTGTCTTTTACCACCAACAGGACAATAATTGCATAAGTACCACAAAAAATTGGAACTCCAAGGTGATTCCCCAGAATGAAACACTGCCAGTCACTTCACCGAATGTAAAAGTAAAGGTGCCTCTGCCAATAACAACAAGAGGTTGTCCTCAGATTGGATGTTGTAGGGGTTAGTGAGCTCTCATTTAATAGTATTTTGTATACACTTTATCACTTTATTACTATAAATTGTCTTATAATTATGTTTTTCCCTGCTCATGTCTTTTATAGATAGTGGCAAAAGTTCAGTCCAATCCAATAACTCCTGCAGTGATCATGGTTTCACTCAGATTATTGGACGTCCCGGAGTTCCCCAGAGACAGAGCTCTACATCTTCAAGGTCCCCATGCGTTTCCCCCACAACGATATTTCAGAGTAACCCACAAAACAACGCTGGCAACCAGGGTGAGAAATTAGTCTGTCTCCAAAATGTCCCAACAGTATAAGTTTTTTGAATCTCTCTAATTCTCTCTATTCCTTTCCTGCACATTTCCAACATATGAGTTTGGACCGAGAACATAAACATGTCATTGCTGCGCACTTTAATCCATCTGGAAGAGCTCTGCTCTCTTACAGTCTCAATTGCCTGATGCATTTTAGCTAAATAAATCTGGAGGAGCTTTGTGTACATATTGTGTACATACTGTTGGCATAACTACCTGTACGCAGCAAATGTATCAGTTCTTTGTGTTGGGCCTTTACATGTGCGCAGTAAGCAGTTCTGTGGGACTGTGCTCACTCGCTTCCTGAATGACTGCCCCACTCATTCCTTATCTGTGTCCAGTGTGTTTCCTCCCCAGAGGGTTTTTGTTTTTCTCAGAATTAGTCTTGTTTTGTTCATTTAAATGCTAGTAGTATAGAAGGTTTTGTCCCAGTGAAGTAACTGGCTAAAGGGCAAGGCAATTTTTTCCAAAAATACACTATGATTTAAATGTTTGGGGTCGGTAAGATTTTTTAATGTTTTGCTTACCAAGGTGGCATTTACTTGTTCAAAATCTAAAAAGTTATCTATAATATTGTGAAATATTATTACATTTTAAAATGACTGTTTTCTATGTAAACATATTTTAAAATGTAATGTATTCCTGTGATGGCAAAGCTGAATTTTCAGCAGCCATTACTAGATCTTTAGTGGAAATCATTCTAATATACTGAAGAAAAACATTTATTTTTATTATCAATGTTGAAAACAGTTGTGGTGCTTAATATTTTTTGTGGAAATGTATAAAAAATTTTCAAGTTTCTTTGATGAATTTGAAATAGAATTTTTTTGTAACATTATAAATGTCTTTACTGTCAATTTTGTTTAATTTAATGCATCCTTGATGAATAGAAAACCCCAAACTTTTGTATATATTTAATATATATTTTACTTATCAGCAAAGTATGTGCATTATTTCTAAATGTGCAGAATTTAATATTTATTTAATCATGCATTTATTATAATGACCTATTAACTAATTATAATCACTTTGTTTTGTATCTGAAGATCATTAACAGCTGTAAAATGTCTGAACCTAGGTTGATCTGATTTGCTTTGGTCACACATATAATAACAGAACAGTATAAAAATTATAAATAGTATCTTTGTGTTAGTTCCTAACTCTATGGTTACACCATCATCATATACTCTAATCCTTCCTCTTTCTATAGTAAAATGTCAGCTGTCTGCGGGAAGGAGCTGTTGCCAACTTCTGCGAGAAAGACGGGAGGCCATTGTTCGCTGCATGACTGAGGGGCGACTCAACAACGTACTTGACGTGTTGCGGGCCAGACAGGCTGTGACCCGCGAGACGTACGAGATCATCACTGCGGCCCTGACCTTGACTGCACGCACGCGCTGTTTGCTTGATATCTGTGCCTGCCTTGGTGAAAATGTTGCTATCTTGGTGGCCACGACTTTAGGTTTAGTATCCACTGAAAATGCTCAGACCACCCATAGGTGGCAGGCTGGTTAAATTATGCCAACATGCTGCTACTGTTATGCAAAGGCAAAATGCAGTAACTGCACATGAAACAATTGATATCAGATTGATATAAGATTTGTATGGCACTGTAATGTGTTATTAATATGTTGAGATGGTTAGCGTGTGCTTGTTTGGACTGCTGTATAACCGAAGAAGAGAGGTCAGACTCTCTGGAAGGGTATGCTGCAATGCAGTTTTAATCTTGGATCTAAAAATCTCATCAAATTAACACCCATTATAAAGGGTACTGATGAAGTCATTGTTTCCCAGTTCACAAACTGAAAGGATTAGTCAAATACCTTTGAACATGATGTTCTGATGAATGGGCAAATACAGGTTTGATAAAATTCCTTTGTTTGTGGAGAGAAAAAAGTCAACAGCACAGGAACAGATTATTTTGAAAAGAACCTTTAGGAAAGATGAGGCTGTTTCTCTTAATCATGCTTACTTAACAGTGATTTCTGTCAACTTTCAGTCTCAGTTGCTGTTAATACTGAAACTGCTGACTGAGAAGTTCACAGCCTAATCATCTTACTATAACCACATTTATTTATAAACAAATTTCCAAGAATGCATTTTTTTTTTAAATCTTTGACTTATAATTGTGCATGTTGCACAATAGACTCAGTAGTTTATGATTGTAGTGTATCTTGCAACAAGACATTATTTTTTATTCCCTGTGTATAGTTTGTAGTATGGCATGTATAAAGAAAAAAAATAAAAACAAATTATGAAAATGTATGGACAAAACAAACATGGTATAAGAGATGTCATTAAATGATAATATGTTATATAATATATACTGTTGTGTCTTTACCACGGTTTAATGGTATGTGTCCCTTCAGCGTTTGGCCTGAGCTCTTACGTAAGATCCACTTCTTGGAGAACAGCTATTACTTGGTATTACTCAGGTCAATACCATGCCACATACCTCGTCACAGACTGTCTAATTGCATGGATGATCTATACACTGGTCAGTTTTAAAGGACATGAATGGTCCTTGCTATAGGGGCCTTTACTCACATTGCAATGTGAGAACTGAAATGTCTTTGACTTGAAAATTCAAGTTGCTTCAGCAGCGTAGAGAATATATTGTATTACATATTGTAGAGAACTTTTTTCAGTTTTTTATTTGTTAAGAATAATTATTAGAAATATCATTATAATTAAAGCAATTATTCTATAATTATTGTCAAAGTGACTATGTGCTTATAAAAAGAAAAAAGATTTGATTTGCATTTTTAATTACACCACTATTTTGTCACAATACAGGCCATTTAAAATAAACCAGTGAAGGTACAAATGTTATTAAAATACCACTTGCAGGACCTAAAATATTTGTTCCCTTGTACCATTCAAAAATTGGGGTCAGTGAAATTGTATTTTAAAAGAGAATAATAGTTTTATTAATCAAGGATGCATTAAATTGGTCAAAACAAGTGACAGTAAAGTCGTATAATATTTAAAGATTCTTATTTTAAATAAAAGCTGCTCTTTTGAATGCTCTATTCACCATAGAATTCTGAAAGAGAATTTAAGAAAATATTAAGTAGCACAACTGTATAATAATCAGCATGGAATGATTTCCAAATGATCAAGTGACACTGAAGACTGAAATAATGATTGTTGAAAACTCAGCTTTGCAATCACAGGGATAAATGAAATTGTAAATATTTTTCACATTATTAGTTTTTACTGTATTTTTACTGTATATTACTTTTACAACTTTTAATCAAAAACATTACAAGTTGAGATTTATATAATATTTTTACATATGAGCTATATATAACCATAAATCTTTACGTTGATTTAGTAATAAAGATAAAAAATAATAATAAAGGCTTTAAAAATCACTAGGCTTTTATTATTTTCATCCCTTTCTCTGTAACAAAACCTTATTCCTCACTTTAAAGCTAATCACTTGACTTTGAACATATAATGTGTGAAGCAGTTAATCAGAAACCACTCAAACACATACAAACGAAAACATTACTTTTAAATGGGTCGCTTTTGGCTGCAGGGCAACACCTGAATGGGTTTGCTGACAAACCGGGAAGGTCTGCCTGATTTGCAAATAAACCCACGTGACATCAATTTTACCGGTGTCACGTGACTTTTTGGCAGCTTGCCCTCCGTGCTTCAGGGTTCTTCTTGCTGTAGTTAAAGATGCTGCCCTGTCAGCTAATGTCACCAGTCACACGAGGACGATAAACAAAGGACACAACAAGGTAAGGACATGGTTCTATTTTGAACGATATACGTTTAAAGAAGAATAAAAAGAAGGACTGGGCTGCTTGTGTTAAATCAGCGAGAACAGCTATCTGTTATAATTCCATTCTATTTATTCTATTCTTTTTTTTCTAATAAATGCATGAACTGAATGCGTTCAATATGTTGAATGAAAGCGGAGCGGGGAATATCTCTGTTAAAATGACGCAGGGATCTTGTCTCATATTCTGCTGAGGTCTACGAAAGAAAAACAGGATGTGCTTCTCATCATCCAATCGATTACAAAATGCTTTACGTTTATTCCAGTCATTCATTATGCCAGCTATACTTTAAGAACAATGGATTTATAAGAGCTATATTCATTAATCCATCGCTACAAATTCTTACCCACAGAAGAGTGCAGACTACATGACAACGCGTCTAAAAACGCGCAGATGGGGTTGTTTTGTTGAACAGCTGATAGGCTTGAGTAGCATTAAAGTCTCGTAATACGTCGTCATGTAGTTTCAGACCCTTGTGCTGCTTTACTTATTTATGTTTGTATCAGCCGATTACATGTCATAGGCTACATTTATCATTTTGTATAGAACCCGACCTTTCTTTTCTTTACTTTAACGCGACTGCTGCGCGTCTTGTCTTGACAAAGAGTGTTGCCAAATATGAACTTGTTTTGATCGCGGGGTGCCAAGTTGTTGTGGTTGTTTTTTTTTAGTGATTTAAACGTGATTTTTTTTTTTTTTTAAATCAGCTTTGGTTTTTTTATTATTAGACCCCTTTAGTTTTTAGTTACTAAACAGCTTTTAAGAAGATTTCTAAATATATAAGTGATAGCGAAAATTATGTGAATTAACAGTTTTTTGTGAATAGTGCAAGATGATAAAAAATAATTATATGTAGGCCTAACATATTAAAATACTTAATAAGGAATAACAAACAAACAATATTAAAAGGGTGTGATGAAACCAGTCATTGGACCTTATTCACCATATTTAATGACAAACAGTCTGTTCACTGGGTGTTATCACTCAGCTGATGCAACATGGAAAATGCATCTTCCCAAAACATTTTTTATTTTTTTTTACTCTTTTCAAAAGATCACTTCTACGATACACATTTAAACACACACTACATCGTTTATACTTCCATTTAAATATTTATCTGTATGGACATGTTCTAGACATGGACAAAATCTAGACAGGTTCCCGCAAAAAAGTCGCTCATCTCATTCGAAGTCAAAACTAAAATGATATCATTGAGTTTCCGAGGCAATGATAGTGGACTGCCCTTTACCACTGTGTACTGATGTGTCATGAGTGCAGATGTTTTTGTGAATGTTCCAGTTCTGGGAAACATCATCTAGGATGGAAAACAAGCCTCAGGGATGCACTGAAAAAAAAAGTGCTTTGAATTTACTTAATTTTAATGTGTACATCGGTCCCACATGATCAAAATGTGTTCAACTGACATAATTTTCCTCTTTTTCTCAATGACTTATTGCTTGTCAAACCAAAATATTTCATTCACGTTAGACTACTTAAAATAATCATGTTGATTCAAGATATTATTTATCATTACTGATTGTCATTACACAAAATGTATATTGTTAAAGTGGTTTCATTGTGTCAAGGGTACCAACATGATTTCTTAATGCTAATATTAATCAGAGGTATTATGTAATTTTAAAGCAATTTCATTATGTCTCTGGTACCAGAGTTGTGTAAACCTAACTTGCTTTACGGAAACTCTACATGTACTATAGACATATTCAAATGTGTGAATACAAATTCAAATCTAAAAATGCATACTGGAATTGACAAAAAAGGCAAAAAGCAAGAGTTGGTACTTAAATTTTGCTGTATTGAGTTGTCAAACTTTGCAAATTCGTAAAAAATAGAGGACTGAGCACAGCTGCCATTAACTGATTACACAGAAGAATCAAAACAAAAACACTTTAAATGCTGCATCAGCAGCATATTCAAACACAAATACATAATGTATCCTCAAAGTGGATTAAGAACGGCAACACATTTATAAACCTACTATTAACTGTTGTCAGTGTCAATTAAGAACAGCAAAGACATTTGTAAAAATATTAACTGTCACAGTAGACTTAAAAGTGCATTTACAAAATAGGAAACTGTTAGAACAAACCGTGCATTCTGAAGAAAACACAAAACACTTAAGTAATCCAAACATGGGACAAAGCGAATAGGTTGAAATGGAGCAAGAGCTCGTTACAGTTCACTGCCGAGGTTAACCATGCATCTTATAGGGATAGTTCAGCCAAAAATGAAAATTCTGTCTTTAATTATTCATCCTTCATGTTGTTCCAAACCCGTAAGACCTTCGTTCATCTTCGGAACACAACTTGTTTCAACAAAATTTTTGATGAAATCCGCGAGCTTTCTGGCCCTCCATAGAGAGCAATGCAACAGAAATGTCCCCAGACTCAGAAACGTATAAGGACACTGGTAAAATAGCCCATGTGACATCAGTGGTTCAACTGTAATTTTATTACACTTCTTTGGTTCATCAGAAGCATGTTGTTTGAGAACATAAACCCAAACAGTGGTGTCTTCAATGGCCTCATTGATGCAGGCTTCATTCATGCCCTGCACAAAACAAACAAATGTAGGTAAATATATGAAAATAAGTCCTATTTACAAAGGCCTACTGAGAAAAATAACACACTAAAAAACAAAAAACTAACAACTGTTTTTAATTATTTGTGATGTTTAAAATTTATTTTGAATGACAAAATTTATAATGCAAGTGTATATTTTGAATTATGTAAAACTTAGTCTCAAAAAAAAAAAAAAAGATTTAGATCTTTAGCAGCAGTACAAAAGTAAATTAAAAGACTTACCCATTTAAAGCTTGAGTGTGTGTGTAAAGATGGACCTGTAAAATATTTTTTTATAATCAGTCAATAATTGAAAGACAGCATACAAATTCACAAAATAAAGATGAACAGACTTGTTTTAGTGTTTTGTCACAGGGCAATGAAACGCACAACAAAAGCTGCAGCTTTCTCTCTCAACAGAAGCGTTTCTGCAGTCGACTCTGAGTTAATACTCGGTTCAGTTGAAACCAACGTGACTGCCGTTAACAGAAACACTATATTGTAAATTATGTATTTTATAGTATATTTATATCTATTTTCAATATATTATAAATATTTTATCCGTGAAGAGCCATGCTTATGAAAGCCACCGTCTCTTCGCCGCCTGCAGCGAAATCTCCCGCGTTTTGCCTCTCTATCGTTAAATATACGTTATCTCAGTGAAAATGAGCTAAGTTAAGTTAGACACTCGTGACTGTCTCATGTGGAAGAGCAATTCACTGTCAGCAAAGTTTCAATGTACAGACAAACTGTGGAAAATAGAGCCACAATATTTACTTTTATGAAAAATACCCCCGTTTAAAAAGGCCTGTTGGCCACCGGTTGTTGACGCTAACTAGCAGTGTTAAAGTGTTGGTCACTGTAATTGTTATACACTACGAAAACTGTTATCTAGTGGAAATATCGCCTTAGTTACTTGAAAACAAACATAAAAGATTTTTCTGAACTTTCTTCTCAGTAAATCGGTGTTGGTCTGAGATGAGGCGACTGTGGCTCAGCTGCTGAATCTTTCACAGTTTTTGGCGCTCGATTCAATTTCTTCTTTTACGGCGGTTTGTCCTCCTCTCAGTGATGCAATACCGCACCATCTGCTCTGGAGGGCCCCGTTTGTGTCAAAACTCAATTAGGTTGATTTCAGTTCTAGATTCAATCAATTTCAACCAACGTGATAGAAATGTGTACATTCAACACTCAGTATGAACAATTGGAATCTACTTGATTAAAACATGTTCACAACAGAAACATAAATTAATTGTGTTGTACATACATGATTCATCAAACCTGCTATGTTCATTTTTTCAGTGTGGAAAGCTCTCTGGGGAGAATTTGAGAACAATTTAATCAGTGCTTGTTTAACAGTTGCATGCTATATTATAAATTAATTTAAATTTTAAAAATTAAGTTTGAAAGACAAGACTTTTGGTTTTCAGACACACTTAAAGTAATGAGCGTTTTACAAGGATAAATGTTAAAGTGAGTGGTTCAAGTCAAATAATCAGAGGAATGTGCTATCAGCTCTCCACAATAAGAGAGGTGGCAGCAGTGGACACGTCATGCTTAATCATTTATAGAGGGTCAACAAACAGCAAGTCAGGACTGTGAAACGTGTGATTTCCCTCATTTAGAAACCCATATAGACCCTGACTGAACTCATGATTAAGTGCATAGGTTTCATTTTCAATTTTCAGCTTCTGATTGGGAGACGGGTTATGAAATGTTTGACCAAAGAAATGCTTGTTTACGTAATCCCAATGATGCAATCTTCACACTAGCTTTTCGTCAATTAGCATCTGCACATTTTGCACGTATGTAATATATTCATCATGCTGGCCTGTTCTGACTTCACACCATCACTAGACATTGGAGGCCAGATGTGACTTTATAATTATGTGTGCAGTAGCAAACATGCACAAATATTTTGTCCCAAAACGAATATCCTGTAAATCTTTCGTTGCCCTCATGTTGTTCCAAACCTGTATGGCTTTCTTTCTTCAGTGGAACACAAAAGGATAAATTTTGAAGAATGTTTCTTAGAAGAACTGTTTTTGTCTATACACTGAGAGTCAGTGGGGTCCAAAACAACTCCAAACCCCATTTGTAGTGTTATTATAGTAATCATTTATTTGTATACTAATAATATAGTATTTTAATATTTTGAATTAGTGTTTATATATTTTAATAAATTAGTGTGTATATATATTCCAATATATTTTAATTAATATTTTTAAGATATTTTATATATTATTTTCATTTTAATTTTAGTTTAACTGTTAGTAATTTTGTCATTTTTGTTAGTTTTTTTTTTTTAAATATTTCTATTTAGCTTTAGTTTATTCATTGTAAAAATTTTAATACTTCAACTTTTTAAGTCTTGTATTAGGCAACAAGTCTTATGTTTACTGTTTATATTTTATTCTATTATTAATTTGTGGTTTTTATTTATTTTATATTTATTTATGTTAATTATTTTTGCTTTATTTCAGTTACCAGAAAAGATTTTTCAATTTAGTTAGTTTAACAACACTATCCCATTGACTTTCACTGTATGGACAAAAAAATACCCAAGACATTTTTCAAAATATCTTCTTTTGTGTTCCACTAAAGAAAGTAAGTCATTTGTAATGACATGAGGATGAGTAAATGATGACAAAATTTTCATTTTGGGGTAAATCCAAAGTTCTGGAATGAAACTTTAGATGGTGCAGTCCGATAGGTCAAACTCAGTCTGACATAATGACATCATCACATGGCGCAGCTGATTGGTTCTTTTTGTATCAGCAGCCAATGAGCTCGCTGCTCAACATTCAAATACTTGACTAGTGCTTGTTGTAGCAATTGCAGTCCGCTTCAGAAACCCTCCTCCTTCCCCAGCTCCACCTGTATAGATCTGCTACGGGGTGCTTCATGTATGCTATATGGGGGTTATTTCATATATGTTATATGTGCAGCAGCAGTATTTCTTACATGCTCACAGCAGCATGTTATGGATGTATTGGCAGTAGCAAGTCTTGGTACTTGCTCTGCCGCAGCAGAAGCAGCGGCATAGCAGATCTATTCCGCCAAGACCAAACACATTAACATTGTCATGTACATTACCATGCCAGTCTCTTATATAACTTATATAACTAGTTTTTCTGCTCTCTGTTAGGTTGGATAAGGTCGACGAGGACCCTTTCTGTCTCCGAGCGCCACCACTTTCACCTGTGGACAGAATGGAGAGCAACGCTGAATCCAGAAAGCTGAACGGCCAGCCTGAGGGTCCGGCAGCTCTTTCAAAACCCAAAGAGAGCATGCAGCTCAAAAAGGAGATCTCTCTCGTGAACGGCATCAGCCTCATCGTGGGGAACATGATTGGCTCAGGCATTTTTGTGTCGCCAAAGGGTGTTCTAATCTACAGCGCCTCCTACGGACTGTCTCTAGTTATCTGGGCCATTGGGGGCATCTTTTCAGTAGTGGGTGCTCTCTGTTACGCTGAGCTCGGCACGACAATAACTAAGTCTGGCGCCAGCTACGCCTATATCCTGGAGTCGTTTGGAGGCTTCATAGCATTTATACGTCTATGGACATCACTGCTTATCATCGAACCAACAAGCCAGGCCATAATTGCCATAACTTTTGCCAACTACTTGGTTCAGCCGCTCTTCCCCACCTGCGAGCCTCCGTATTCTGCTTCTCGGCTCATTGCTGCAGCTTGTATTTGTGAGTAACGTGTACATGCTGTTGCTCTACACCCTTGTTTTTCACATTCTTTAACTTTCTTGTTGTCTTTTTCACTCTGCTGTTCTCTCTTCCTTTCTCTGTTTTCTCACCATGAGATCTGATAAGCTGTTGAGATCCATTATGCTCTAACTTTAAAAATGTCATGGGGTAGTTAATGAATAACTTGTTTTTGAGTTCAGGGAGCCCGTTCTTCTGGTTCTGTGGTGCCTCTCCTCGTATACCTGTTTCACTTGGATACCTTCAGCAGCCTCATTAGACATGCCACTCTAAATATTACTGTTGCCATGACTGGACCAAACTTTTACTACCCCCCACTAATTCATTCAAGTATTGAATTTAGTAGTTTTAATTGCTGTCTTTAGGGAGTAACTGATGTTGTTTGTTGTCAAAAACACAATCAGCATTCCATTGTTGTCAGTCACTTCACGGTTGGAATGCATTGCATCACTTTTTAAATCAGAGCATGTTTTAAAACACTAGGCATCATACACTTGCTGACTTTGTAAATGGTTCTGGAGAAAAACTGAGCATCATATGCTAAAATCCTGAGGATTACACATTACCAGACTTTGTCGTTCCAGAAAACGACAAATTAATGCAGAAACATGCATCCCCTTGCTAAGAGATGCAAAACAAATTAAAACAATGTTTGAGTCTGTGCTTTGCCATACTCTACTTGATTTTCTGTGAAATCTGTCAACTCTGACTGCCTAAAATCTGCAAACTGATTCTGACTTTTAGCAACCAGCATTGACTTGTCCAGACTGCAAATCAGGGCAAAAATCTGTGTAGTGTATTCCAGCCTTAACTTGTCAGAGTACTTGTCAACATACTGTATATTCTTATGCTAACATGCTTTCTGGTCATGATATTGCAGGCCTGCTGACCTTTATTAATTCCGCTTATGTTAAGTGGGGTACCAGGGTACAGGATGTCTTCACTTACGCCAAAGTGCTGGCCCTCATCGTCATTATTATCACGGGGATAGTGAAACTGTGCCAAGGTAAAAAAACAAAAATGCACTTGAGTCTACACAATCAGCCGCATCTCTTTAAGATGTTTTTGCATGATAGCATTTGCATGAATGTTTTGCATGTTTGCGTCCAGGCCAAATGTTGATCTCTCATGATTTCTGAATCAGTTTAAAGGGATAGTCACTCAAAAATGAAAAGTCTGGCATTTATTCACTCTCTTGTTGCTCCAAATCTATATGACTTTTTCATATGACAATTTTTTCTTCTGCAGAACACAAAAGAATATATTTTCAAAAATGTGGGTTTTATTTTTATTCATACAAAGGTAACCAAAACCATGTGATTACCAACATTCTTCAAAATATCTTTTTGTATTCTGCAGAAGGAAGGAAGAAAATAAATAAATAGTTTCTCTCATTGGCTCTTTATTTTTATTTCTATTTTATTTCCTTAGTTTATTTAACATGCACAGTGCACACTAATAAGCATAACTGTAAATGTGCAAGAATTAGCCTAAAGGTTATTTTTCTTTTGTAGTCCCTGAGCAGAATGTACAAACGTAAAGTACAGTATGTTGAATATGTAAATGTAAGACAATAAGAGGGAAAACCATAATACAACATGCATTCACATATACAGTATATTGATCTTGTAAAGCTGTTAATCGTTTCAATCCTTTTGTAATGTTTCTCACACAGGTTTTACAATGAACTTTGAGGATTCGTTCAAAGGCTCATCTCGCAACCCAGGAGATATCGCTTTGGCATTGTACTCGGCTCTTTTCTCGTACTCAGGCTGGGACACGCTTAACTTTGTCACAGAAGAGATTAAGAACCCTGAAAGGTACCACTTTGAGACAAAATTGACCCTCAGTTCCTGTTCCTGTTTGTGAAGATACAGTATGTAAAAATAGGTACTGATAAGATAACACATCTGTGTCCATGCACATCCCAGGAACCTTCCTCTCTCCATTGCAATCTCCATGCCGATTGTTACGATCATCTACATCCTCACAAACGTGGCCTATTATGCTGTGCTGGACATGAGTGCCATCCTTGCCAGTGATGCTGTCGCTGTGGTGAGTTCATAGACTTCTCTGTTCTCATAATATCTGTAGAGTCTGTAGTGTAACAGCTAATGTTACCTAATCGTCCCACAGACGTTTGCAGACCACACTTTGGGAGTGATGAGTTGGACCATCCCTATTGCGGTTGCTTTATCATGTTACGGAGGTCTTAACGCTTCTATCATTGCTGCATCCAGGTCAGTCTGAAGCTTGATTTCTACATACCATCACAGAACACTAGCTTTAGATTTTTCTCTCATTTTCTGTCTAAAGAGACTAATCGGGAACATTTTGGTATTATGCGTTTTGAAACTGGCCCTGTACAACTGCACTGGTTTATGGTTTTATTATTCCACTTGAACCTCTGCTTTGTTCCTCAAGTTTATTCTTAATGACTAGTGTTAACCTCCAGGAGGAGGAACAAAGCTTAGTTCAGCTCCTGTGGTTTTTATAGGGAGCTGCTCAATTGCTCATACCATCTGGAGCTGCTTTTGTGGTAATGACCATGTGGGGGTTCACGCCACTATTCCATGTGGAAGATAATGCGGAGTGCTGAGGATTTTTGGGAGTGTTGAGAAAACAGACATGCAGAGATAATGTGAATTCAGATGCACTGAGAACTTAAATTTCTGTTTATATCTACAGGACTTGTTTATTCAGGTGTTTTATGTATGATGTGTATGCTTATGTACTTATACAGTTGATTTTTTTTTTTTTTTAGGTCAAGGATGTGCAAGTATATGAGTATGAAGCTCATTTTCATACAATCTTAATGTTTTGTAACTTTCGTCTGATGTTTTTTTTTTGTGCACTTATGCATTTGATTTGCATAGTCAGTTTGATTTATCAGTACTTTTGATTAGGTGCAGTGTTATTTTAATATTATTGCTATTGTAGATTATATTTCAAAGGAGATTTTTTTGATTTCATTTTAATTTAAAAGTTTTAGTAATTTTGTTGTGTTTTGTAATTGTTTTTAATTATTTTAATTTAATTGTAATGGTAGATTACATAAATTTTTTTATTTCAGTTTTAGTTATTTTAGTACACCAAGTTAAACTAAATTGGCAGCTAGTTAAAATAAAAAACGTTACAATTTTGTGTTTTATTTCAGTTAGAGTTTACTTCAAATAACTTTTTTGTTTTTGTTTTAGTTAACTAAAATAATCCTGATTAGGTGCACTTCTAGAAAATGCGTATGCTTTTAAATAAATAGTGAGTCTCTTTCTACTGCAGGTTGTTCTTCGTGGGAGCTCGAGAAGGCCATCTTCCAGATGCGTTGTCTATGATTCACGTGGAGAGATTCACACCAGTTCCTGCCCTGCTATTTAATGCAAGTGCATTTCAGTTACAATTAATACCACATGCATCATAACATATAGCATCAATATGCATCATAACATATAGCATCAATATTACGTCCTGTGACTTTTTTCTTCCTTTAAAATATGTAAATTAATATATTACTATTTATACTAATATCAATATTATGCTCATATTAAATATATATTTTATATATTTATATATAAGTTTTTAAAGTTTCATTTATATACTACCTTTAAGTCTACTGATATAGATGCAGTTGTAGAGTCTCTCAGTCTGGGACATTTGAGGTTTTCTGTCTCCATCTAGTGGACCAAGTCACTTAGGTTGTGCTTTCTGTCTGCAGTGTGCCATGGCCCTGATCTACCTTACAGTGGAGGATGTTTTCCAGCTGATTAACTATTACAGCTTTAGTTACTGGTTTTTTCGTTGGCCTGTCTATCGCCGGGCAGATCTACCTTCGCTGGAAAGAGCCAGACAGGCCCCGACCGCTGAAGGTGAGGAATTAGAGCCTATACAGATGAAATAAAAATGTTTGCATAGCTTTTTTAAAAAAACATGCAGAAGTATGTGTGATCCATTACAGTGTATTTTGAACACATAAACCCAATACACACAGCTGTACTCTTATATACACTATGGTTCAACAGTTTGAGGTTAGTAACTTTTTTGTAAATTCTTTTATTTAGCACTTTTTTCAGCAAGAACATTAAATTAATCAAAAATGACTGTCAAAAAGACATTTACAATGTTACAAAAGATTTGTTTTAAGTAAATGCTGTTCTTTTAAACTTAATAGTCAAAGAATCTATGAAAAAGTCCATCATAGTTTCTACAAAAATAATTAAGCAGCAAAACTGTTTTCAAAACTGATAATAATAGCCCTAAATCAGCATATTGGAATGATTTCTGAAGGATCATGTGACACTGAAGAATGAAGTAATGGCTGTTTAAAATTCAGCTTTGCAATCACAGGAATAAATTACATTTTAAAATATAGTTTTCCTGTAGCTCAAATAGTAGAGCATGGCGCTAGCAACGCCAAGATCGTGGGTTTGATTCCCAGGGAAAGCAAGAGCTCATCAAATGTAAAAACTGTAACTTGAATGCTATGTAAGTCGCTTTGGATAAAAGCGTCTGCTAAATGCATAAATGTAAATATTCTTCATTTATTTTAAATTGCAATAATATTTCACAGCATTACTGTTTTTACTGTATTTTTGATCAAATAAGTGTAGCCTTGCCGAGCAATATGAGACATCTTTCAAAAACATTGAAAAATCTTATTGACCCCATGACTGATTCAGAAATTTAAAATACTGAGACAGTGAGAAGGGAAAGAGAAATGACAGATTTAGTCAGGAGTTTCCACCCTAATATCAGGAGCAATTTTGTGACATTATATGTGAATTAATGTTGTTTTTCCTCTCCTTCATGTCTGTGTGTGTACAGTTGAGTCTGCTGTATCCCATCATCTTCTGCTTGTGTGTTGTGTTCCTGGTGGCTGTGCCACTTTATTCTGACACACTCAACTCACTTATTGGAATTGCTATTGCCCTCTCTGGAGTGCCTGTTTATTTCTTGGGTATCTATCTTCCAGAGTCCAAGCGCCCACCCATAATCACTAAACTGTTATGTAAGTACCACGGCCTTTAGCAGTGAAACTTTATTTTGTCCTTTAATTGATTTACAGCCAAAATGAGTGACAGTGCTTCTTTTTAACATGTGTCTTCCTTACACAGGTGCCATCACCCGTTTCACCCAGTACATCTGTTTTGGTGTGCTCACTGAGTTAGATACTGTTGATTAGTTGATTTGACCCACAAACCCACTGGTTCGGGGAGAGGAAACCAATATCAGGAGCAACAGGAAAAAGATCTTCCACACTTTTAAAGACACAGATGCACTCTTAATGTCACTGTGTTGGATTCTTCTTTTTCTTTACAATAAAAGGGATCTGCTAAGGCCACAGTGCACTGCAGTATTAGAAATATGACCCTGAGATCCATATGGCATGAAAATGAAGGCCATTTCGAAGCTCTGGTTCATAATGGTACCGGAGAGCTCATGATGCAAACACTATCTGTATTCCTCTCAGAGAAATGAGAACATAAACAGGATGCGGTTATTTGTGTGTGCCATTATGAAGAACATGGTCAAGAATTAAATTATTTGTGTTTATGTAACATTTCCCCCCTTTTTTTTTTTAATCATGATTTTATTTTAGAGTCTAGTTTTAAAAATGTCTATCAGTATATGTATCCCCTTTTTTTAAGTGAAAGAGATTGTTTTCATTTTCCTTATGGTGATTGTGTCTCCTCTTACAGTATTTGGAGAGATCAGTCCTTTATAATTGCCCACATGCCTTAGCTGGTTTTTAGAGGGAAGGTGATCGTATGCATTTGAACGTTGAAATCTGCTGCTATGCTTCTGTACATGTAGTGAAGCATCACGTTCGCTTGTGGAAGATGTTAGGAAGGAATAAACATGAAGAGGACATCAGATGTGCTGGAAACATTTGTCGACTCAATCCAGGAATGTTTTTAAGTGTCTCTGTTCTTGGTTTGGACATCAATCTGTGTTGTTAAATTCAATTTCAGAGATTTCTGTTTAAAACTGAAAAAAAAAAAAAAAAAAAAGTTTGTCCAAATGAATTCATATTACAATACTAAGAGTCATAAAAATCATCATTCAGTTTCTATAAAATCATCCTTACATGTCCATTGGCCAAACTAGCAATACATTGTAACTGGTAAACATCCCAGTAATCTCAGGATGGCAGTCCAGATGTGAATAAAACAGGTCACTCTGATAAATGTTTACCTTGTAGCATGAAACACACCAAACAGCTTTCAAACTATATTGTTATTTGCCTTTATGTACAAGTGTTTCTAATTTATTTGAAAGAATTTCAATAAAACCTTTTTTTCTACTAGACAAGAACTGTTTGAATAAATGATTCATGATATTTTCAGTTTAATTCAGAAGTCTTTATTTTTTTATTTTTTTTATACACATCTACATATTTACAGGTATTTAGTTTTTCACCCCTTAGATGAACGTACAAACACTACACACATAACTGACAACACAAAGCACCCCACACTTACACAAACTCAAAATATCACCATTTTCTCTCCATACCATCTTCACATCAATCGCAAAATATCGCAAATAGTAAATCACTCGTCTCACTAACGCGCAAGTCAAAGCAACCCACACAAGTACACACACATGGGCTACTACATACATTCACTTTTGACAAAAGAACATACAGCTTCACGCAACACACGTCAGTAAAAATGGCCTCTCTCATGCTCGTATCCACACAGAGGCTCTCAGTCAGAATCATTATGGTCTCGTTCCTCCTCGTCTTCATCCTCATCTTTGCCATTCTCCAACTCTCCCATCATGTCCCCCTGGTAGCATTCCCAGCCCCTCCTGCTGTACGAGTGCTCTTCACTCCAGAAACCTGGAGAGAATACTACATTTGATAAAAAAAAAAAAAAAAAAAGCTGAGGCAAATGTTTTACTTTACACCATAATATTATGCTCTTTTTAGAATCGTGACATAATATTAGCTGTTATAGCACACCATAAGGCAAATCAACTGCAAACTATGCTTTAATAAGAAGCTATTTGCTTTGCTTGATTTTTAAAAAAAGAAATCTAGAGCAAGATAAACCTTTAAACAAAACTTGAAAATGAAGGGCCTGAAAGAAACAAATATCAGAGCTTGGATGTATGACCTCCATAACGCTCTTCTGCATCACCGTCATCCTCACTGCTCTCATCTGGGTAGTCATTTCTCCAGTTGGTTTCAGCGTTCTCATCATCCTCATCTTCATACACTTCTTCCTCCCAGGCCACTTCATCAGGGACCTGTGTATTTGAAGAGAGAGAGAAAAAAGAAATGAAATCATGAAATAAAAAAATAATGACAAAAGCACCTAACTAAACATTCAACTAAAATTTAAAATATAAAAATAAAAAGGTAATACAAAAATATAAATAATAAAATCTATAACAGTATACAAATAATATTAAAATAACACTGCAACTAACCAGCTCTCCCTCTTGTGTATAGGGTCTGACAGACAGAATGTCTTGGATCCAGCCTGGTGTGGCCGTCTCCTGGTAGTACAAGTCATACACGTAATCATCCTCTTTCTCTCGATGTTCAGTACCGAGCCCATCTCCCGACACGCTCAGCTTCTCACGAATCATCTTCACAGAGTTACACAGGATTGTCTCCGGGTCAGACATAGTCTGGGGAAAAAGAACAATTATATTTTAAGGTCAATTTAATAAGGGGATTTAAAAAAGTCATCCATAAGCTTATACTTTTGAAGACAAGTGTAAATTGTGCATACATATATTTTACATGAGTAGCCAAAACGTACATTCAATATATAAAAAGTGTTCAAGATGCATACAGCATAATGTTGCCTGAGGAAACATTTTTTTGGCTTTACCTTGCCAGGCATTTTGACCTCCTCCTCCTCCTCATGCACAATATCAAACACTTGCACTTCTCCCAAAGACGGGCCGTCACGGCTCTCTGTTTGGCTGTCGTTGTTCTCCTCTCCTCCTCCTGCAGGTGCAGGCTCTGCCGGCAGTCCGGCCCGGTGGCTGGACAGGATCCGGTACCGTTCCTCTCGCCTGGTGCTCCATTTGAGACTGCGCAGATCACCGATGATCCTCTGAGCGCTTCCTTGTGATGGCCGCAGGGCATGATGGGCCAGACGTGGGCGAGCCAGAGCCTCACGGACATGTGGCTGTACCGGAGCATCCTGTCAAGAGAATTGATACATACATTAGACTACAATAGCAAATGACAATAAAACAGACAATTATGGTCATATAGCTTTAACCACACCAATTGATTTGACAATTATTTTGATCATGAGTCTAATTAATATTTACACCTTCTAGCTATCCATCCACCAGTTAGTACATAAATCTATAAATCCATCCATGGTCTGCAATGGGACTGTATAACATCAAATATAGCACCTGTGATTTCACTAACATTTATAACTATTGCATACACTCTATGTAATTTTTACCAGCACACAAGAAAAACAAGTAATACAGTACAAACTCACTTAAAAGAGCATCTGGACAAAAGTTCAAGTGTTACAAACAAGAGATTTTTTAACTTGTGCGCTCGCGAGTCACGACGACCACCGAAAACAACACGACCTCACAGACCTCTACAGCTCGTTTCCCCTGACAGCTGACATTCATTACCTGTGACACCACGGTGGCCACCAGTTTGAACACGGAGTTCTCTATCTTGGGCTCCTGCGGCTCTGGCTCGCTCTCGTCGCTGGGCTGAGCCGCCGCGGCCTCGGGACGGATCCGCTTACAGGCCAGCAGCAGCGCGTCCGCCGGATCAGTGCCTCTCTTCCTCTTCACCCGCAGAATGGTCGTGCTCGGTCCATTTCGGCAGAGACGCGTCTACTGAGTCACCAGAGAGCGAGTTCAGATGACAGACAAGCAAATACACGAGCCTGCCGATGACAACAACAACCTGCGCTGTAGCCTTTCTTTCTTCCTTTTCACTCGTTTTTTCTCCTTTGGCGGTTTTCACTTTAGTGACCGTCTCATTCTGGAACACGAGCGCCACGCTGCGGCGAGGAGTTTTTACATGCGTCCCCATATTGTTGCAATTAACCGCCTGCAGAGGTCGCGGTTTAATTGGGTTTAATTAGAGATTGGCGAAAAGAGGCCACTTGAAATCCTTGGATCAGCTACTATTTTGTTTATTATGGACAAACAACTCAGCTAAGCAACTTAAGAAAATTAACATAATATTTTCTCAGAGGGACTTTTCTGCTTAAATAGTTTATGAAAGTATATGCCTATATTATAGGCCTAAAAGATTTAAACATTTGAATAACATTCTTTTATAACGACAAATTTTTAAAGATTTTTACCCATGATATACATTTTATTTATAAAATCAAATTTAACCAACTGCTAGCTAACCTTTTCCCCAAAAGTTAGAGAAATTAATTAGCTACTATCACACACAGTGTTAAAACAAACAAACAAACAGAAAACGCTATAATGTATTATTTTAGAATTCACTTGGCTGATCAAGGACATAACCAAATCTTTATGACTATAAATCTTATAGTTTGATGAAACACATTTGAAGAAGTAGATAAGCCTTAGCTAATTGAAGAATCAGTATGAAATGGTGTAGTTTTAAGTAGACCGCATAAATTGCAGTATAAATTGCTGTACTAATCTACTTTAATTTACTACAAATGAATGTACTACGAAGGAATGTGCTACGTTTAGCCTAATCCTGAGTTTGTAAATCTATTATATACCACTTTTCTTGGTTTTATTCTATGACATTAAAATCGATTCAGTCCGGACTACATGGGCTCTTGGAGATCAATAAAAGAAACACTTCTGTGTGAATGCGCTCACACCCCCATCCCCGACACACACACACACACACACACACACACACACAGAATCATGGAGAGAGACAGAAAAGGCTCTCTTTCACACACACACACGCGCGCGCGCGCGCGCGCACTCGCTCTATCGCACACATCTTCTGTTGTATCGCTCATAAGCGCGAATCCACTGCCAAAGTGCGGATGAAAATGAGTGGGACACTCGTGTTGGAGTAAATGCGTGTTTTTGAGTTCGACCCTAAACTCTGAACCGATCACCATGGGAGCTGTTTGGACTGCACGGCTCCTCTGTTTGTTTTTGCTCTTGTTAAATACTCGCCAAAGCGCCGCAGTTCCTCACAACACTGGTAAGAGTCTTCACTTTGTTACGCGCGATGCTCCACACACGCAATTTCAGTTTGCACGCTTTTGCGACTTGTGTACCTCACTTTGTTTTGATACCATTTTATTATTATTTTTTTTACTTTTCTGTCAAAACTAAAAGATATTTTAAAATGTGTTCATACTTTCTCTTGACATTTAATCTTTTTTTTTTTGACTTTTTGAGTATCAATTTATAGCTATTACAGTGTCCATATTTACGCATTTTATTTACTACACAACAATAGTGAAGTTTATTTACAACAGTGAAGTTTTGCAGTTCATTAGTACTCTGCAGTGTAAAGTCAGCAATGTTTACAGTAAAGTCTCGTGTGTATTTTTGTGATACACAGATTCAGATCAGTGTGCAGACGGAAGCGATGCCTGTCACATTGATGCTATTTGTCAAAATACCCCAACTTCATACAAGTGCACTTGTAAAACAGGATTTAAAGGGGACGGGAACATTGTGAAGGTAACAGCTCTCTTTCAATTCTTTTAACAGACTCTGGACTTCCCTGTAGTCTGGAAAACCTCACTTTTTAGTTATTGTATACAAGCACTGTACACATAGTATGCAATTTCAATTGTTTATTCTTTAGTAGATTTTAGTTCGTTATATATATATATATATATATATATATATATATATATAATTTTTTTTTTTTTTTTTTTTTTTTTTGCTGTTGTATTGGAAGGGCAATGCCCCTATAATGCAGAAATTGCAAACATTTGTCAACCTTGATTTCTGTTACATTTCCTAGACATTGATGAATGTGATCTGGAATACAATGGTGGCTGTGTACACGATTGTAACAACATACCCGGCAATTACCGCTGTACTTGCCTTGATGGGTTTCATTTGGCGCATGATGGACACAACTGTCTTGGTAAGTACAAATTCATGAAGAAATCACGTATACTTGTGCGAGAGGTGAAATGTATGCGATGAGTTACTCCCACGACATACTGCTTTGGAATTATTTATTTATTTCCACTTAGTATATTTGTACTAGCAAATATCCACATAACCAAATCTGATCAAATAAGATTTGGTTTTATGTGGTATGTGGAAATGTCCTGTTTTGTGATGTCATTATCAGTGCTTTAACACACTCTGTCTCTAGATGTGGATGAATGTGTCTTCAACAATGGTGGCTGTCAGCATGTATGTGTCAACACCATGGGAAGCTATGAGTGCCGCTGCAAGGAAGGCTTTTTCCTGAGTGACAATCAACACACATGCATCCATCGCTCCGTGGGTGAGCTACTGTCTTTAACAAACCTTTAATGGCTCAGTCTACCATGTTCACCATCATATTGAATGATGAGTATATAACAGGGTCACCATACATCCTCCTTTTTCCCAGCCTGCACTTCTAAATTGCCTAAAATGTCTTGATTTTGGCTTTGTTTTTTTATTGTTTTCATACTTGCAGAAGGTAATGACTGAAATGTTGTTTGGCCAATAGCTTGCAGGCTTTGTACATAATCGACCAATCGAGGCGTGTGAGAAGATAGGATCTACATAGAACGGTCTAAGCATTGCAAATACATGTACATATAATGTATTGAGGACTGTAGAGAACATGTCAATAAGAAAAAAGAGCCAAAACATTCTAGACATTTCCTAACCAGGACATGTCAGGGAAAAAGACACCATATGGTCTTGGTTCATAAGCGGCCAGTCAGGTCGTGATGGATATTTTTCTGAACTTGGATGTCAAAAGTGCATTAAGAAAGGCTTGTTTTGTGTATTTGCAGAGGTGTCAGTGTGCTAAGTCAGGGGTAAGTGCAAAGGAAAGCCAACCTAATTTCTAAATGTTCTCACATAAGATCATGATTGACAGCACAATGGTGAATGACAGCTTTTAAGTTGGGTTCCCTCTCCAGGGCATTATCTATAGCCGTTCAGTTCCAAAGGACCCATGCTGTGGGAAAGGGAGCCCCATGTCCAGAGGAACAAAACAAGTTAATAACTGCAACACTCAGGGCTTTGTGGCCTGTGTCATAGATGAGAATAAAAAAACCTTTTTATGTGTCTGTAGCTTCTCAGCTGCGAGTATTGTTTTCTCCTCGGTAAATTGAGCTAAGGTTTGCAAGGCTTTCCACCCCATTTGCTTTCTCTGGGTAAACTTGCTAAATCCTATCAGCACATCCACTGAGCTGCAGAGTGAATGGGAGGAAACCGGCCCTCTACACTGACCCATAGACCTGCTATTGATGTCAGGTCAGGGTGTGTGGAATTAAATGGTGTTGAATTTGAAAAGAATTGTAACAACAGGTACCCCAAGGGTTTGGATATTTTTTTTCCCTCTTTGATTAGTGACTCCTCTGATGTGTTTTTTTTTTTTTTTGTTCCCAGAAACTGATTAGTAATGTAAAGATTAACTAATGTAGCCAACTTAATTAGAGATGTAAAGTCCATTATGTAGCTGAAACAATTATTATGAAAAACCACAGAGCTGCATAGGGTTTATGTCTTAATTGGCATTGAATGTTGATCAAATCAACTTGTTTTCCTTTCATTATTATATTTATTTTCTTACAGTCAGTTGGTTGGTTTTGCAGTTGGGAAAATGTTGTTGTTTTATTACGTATCCACCTTATTTTTCCCGTAAGGGCTGGCGCAGTTATTCATAAATTTTATGGGATTGGCTTCCGGTGTCATTCACTTCCAGCTATTTTTAGCTGTACAATACAGCTAGTTTTGGTGCTTGATATTGCACACTATTTTATTGTATTATCTTAATTATGAATATATATATATATATATATATATATATATATATATATATATATATAATATGAAAGTTACCAATCATATGAAATTAGTATTGATAAAAAAAAATGTATTTGTACTACAGAGGTGGCACAAAAGAACACAAAAGTGATTTGTAGGTACATTTTCAGACATTTAATGATGCTCAGAGGTGGCATGAGTGCAATTAAAGTCATGTTGAGATTAATGTTTTAAACAATTTTTTGAATATAGATATATTAAATGATTTAAATAACTGAAATGATACGTTAAAAATTAAACTAAAACCGCCAGCAGGTGGCGGCAAGTCACTGATTTTATCACTGAATCATTCATTCAATTGATTCGTTTGAACGGCCGATTCAATCAGGAATGAAACAAGTGACTCTCTTTATGAATGGTTAATCATGAATCACTGACTCACTAGATTCGTTCAAAAAACGCACGTTCATTCATAAATGAAACACTGCTGTGTTTGAATGGAGATGCGCATCGGCTCAGCTGTGACTTTGTTTCAAACTATTTTCGTTGGTGAAAGATCAGTGGTGTTATAGTCAGACAACGTAACTCACTTAATATTAACTTCTTGTTTATTGAACTGTTGTATTAAATCAATATTACACTGCAAGCTCCCTTAATAATTAAATTATTAAAAGCTGCCACTCCTCAATGTATGCGATCTGTGGGCTCACAGAAAATGGTCTGTAAGAGAGAGCGCTAGAGCAGTGGTTTTCAAACTTTTTTCAGAGGGACCGTATTTTTTTCTTTTTAAATTGACGCTACCCATATATATAGAGAGAGAAAGAAAGAAAGAAAGAAAGAAAGGAAAGACAACTGCGCTCCAGACCGATCTCGAGTCCCACCGTGAGCTCCGGAAGGATGCTCTGTTCCAAAATCAAATCACTGTCGGTGCTTCTGCAATAGTGAAGGTGCTTGCCTTCATGCACGTCTATTTTGATATATATTTTTTGTCCAGTCCATAGTTATGATTATCACAATGTCATTGCGATTTCGAGAGAATATGCAGATGTCACTTCCGAAAGTTTGTTGCAAGTACGCCACATTGGTCCTCTTAGCAGCATGAAAAACGAAACAAAAACAGAGCGCTATAAACCTGGAACCTGCGGGAATGAGTATAATTATTAATTCCCTCAATCCCGCGCCGAAATTAAAGTCCTGCTCTGTGTTCTCTGCTAATAATTACCCGACTGTGAATGATGTGAGCGGCGTCACTATGATGGCGCTGAGAAGCTGCAGCCGTGGCGGGGATGATTTTTGGTGGAGCGGCCCGCCACGGTAGAATGAATCTAGCGGAAACACTGACACTGGTTTGTAGTGCAAATGATTTTACCGTTTACTGCACTTTTTTTTTTTTATTCTTCTCTTTATTTCCCTACAGCGTCTAATGAACCGTAAGTCTCGCACACTCACAGAAAATGGCTTACTTTTGCAATGAAAAATACGGTGGATAGCCTATAAAGCAAATAGAACACATTTAATTTTAAAGGGACAGTTCACCCAAAAATAAAAAATGCTCACCTTCATGTCGTTCCAAAAATGTATGACATTCTTTCATAAAAGAAGATATTTTGAGACATGTCTCAGTGTTTTTTTAATTTATTTATTTATTTATTTATTTATGTATTTTTTGTTTTTTTAAATTTGTCCAAACATTGGAAGTCAGTGGTCACCAAAACTGATGGTTACCAGCATTCTTCAAAATATCTTCTTTTATGTTCCACAGAAGAAAGAAAGTCATAAAAGTTTGGACTGACATGATGGTGAGTAAATGATAACAGAATTTTTATTTTTGGGATAACTATCCTTATATTATGTTATTAAAGGAACATTCAGTTTAATACAAACTGATGGTTGAGTCAGAATTATTTTCTGTGGTAATCAACAGCATGCCACATATTCTGTAGACGGTGCAAATATTTCTTTAAAATATCAATATGGTTATGTAATACCAAAAGGAAGCATTTCAGGCTTTCTGATTGTTTCTCTTCTTCACAGAAGGCCTGAGCTGCATGAATAAAAAACATGGCTGTGCTCACATCTGTAAGGAAACACCCAAAGGTGGCGTTGCCTGTGAGTGCCGGCCGGGTTTTGAGCTGGCCAGAAACCAGCGAGGCTGTATCCGTACGTGTGAATGGCATTTCTGACCCACCATTAACCTGAGAAATACCATAGGACGACTCACTGGAGCTGTTGAAGTGATGCTGTTTGTGTTCTGTTGCATAGTGACCTGTAACCATGGCAACGGGGGCTGCCAGCACATCTGTGAGGACACAGAGCAGGGGCCCATCTGCAGGTGTCACGTCAGGTACACCCTGCACACAGATGGCAGAACCTGTGTAGGTAAGGCTGCTTTACTACTTCTAAAGCTTTTGTCCTAACCCACTTCTCCAGCTAGTGTTTCTGATGATCTCTTGGCAAGTATTTTTAGCTGATCTATATTTTATCTACTTATGTGCAAAGGTGGTGATAGAGATCTCTCATTCAGACACAAACACACGTTTATCTGATAATGAGGAAGTACAGCTGGAGCCTGCAGGCTGTGTGTGTGTGTGTGGGGTCTGCATTTATCGTTGTCTCTCTCTGTGTTCTGTCGGCATTGTCCATGATTTTGTTTCTGCTCTTCTTGATTGTCCCAAAGCATAGAACATGACGATCTTTATTTATCTGCGAACACTACAACACAGCGCCACAGTGGTTAGGACAGAGTCAAGCAGTCAGGGAGGTCTCTTTGCCTGGGATTGGTTGCTGTTGTAGATGTTTTTTGTTTATGAAAAGGTGTACTTATCGGCGTGGTTGATTTTTAGGTTAGATTGCACTAGATGACTGTGTGATGCCAGTGAAAAACATTGCAGCAAAATGTGATAAACAGTCTCCTGCTTAAGATGCAGCTGATAACTGTTCCTGCATTATTCAGTGTCGTGCACTGTACATAGATGTTTTCATTTAGTGGACACGTTCATTCAAACCAACTTTCAAATAAGCCAACAATATTTTGTAATATGCATGTATTTATTTATATAATCATTTTAATTCTCTCTCTCTCTCTCTCTCTCTCTCTCTCTCTCTCTCTATATATATATATATATATATATATATATATATATATATATATATAATAATCTAACACTAGTGTTCAAAAGGTTGGGGTCAGAAGATGTGTTTTTTTGTGTTTAACTTTTAATATTTGTAAAATTTGAAAGTCTCTTATGCTCAGATCATCGGATCAGAAATACAGTAATATTATTACAATTTGTGATAACTATTTTCTATTTTAGTAATTTAATATAATTATTTATTCCTCTGATGGCAAAGCTGAATTTTCTACAACCATTACTCCAGTCTTCTGTGTCACATGATCTTTCAGAAATCATTCTACAATGCTGATTTGGTGCTCAAGTAACATTTCCTGTTATTATCAGTGGTAGAAACCATGCTTATATGTGACCCTGGACCACAAAACCAGTCATAAGGGTCAATTGTTATATTGAGATATTATAATAATGAATAAATAAGCTTTCCATTTATGTATGGTTTGTTATGATACAACTATTTGAAAACCTGAAATCTGAGGGTGCAAAAAAAAAAAAAAAATCTAAATATTGAGAAAATCCACTTTAAAGTTGTCCAAATTAAGTTCTTAGCAATGCATATTACTAATCAAAAAGGATATGTACAAAATATCTTCATGGAACGTGATCTTTACTTAATATCCTAATGACTTTTGGCATAAAAGAATAATCGATAATTTTGACCCATACATTGTATTGTTGGCTATTGCTACAAATATACCCATTCCACTTATGACTGGTTTTGTGGTCCAGGGTCACATATATAAAATATTGATTATATGTAGGTAGTATTATGATTTTGTTTAAAAACTAAAGAAACTATGCATCTGGTTCTGATTTCTTCTTGATCTGACACTTTAAAAGAACTTAAATTGGTGTAAATTAAAGTATCAGGTTGATTCCATCATATTCAATTTTTACATTTCAACAAAGCATTTCTTAGGTGACCTGGCACTGTAACTTTTTTACCAGCGCGTAAGGTATATATTGTTCTCATGCTCTGTTGTCTGTCTTTTTTTAGAAAGGGATGAAACGGCCCCCACCACCCCTGATCACAATGCCACGTCCTTGGCCGAGGTAGACAAACGAGTTAAGCGCCGACTGCTTATGGGTAAAATCCTACCAATAACAATCCATATATAATCAAATCAATTCAAAGTATGTAGTTCCATCCAGAGAAATAGGGTTAAATATATCAGTGCTTATAGGAGAAAACCAAGAAATTAATCTATAGTGCATATATTTAGAAGGGTATATCCCGGCCAGGCTAAGCATTCCACAGTCTTTTAGGTAAACTGTGAAATGACTGGAAACCCACACTTCACCACCTCTGATTTCTCTCTTGTAAAATATGTCCTGGTGATAGAGTGGTACATTTCACATGTTTTTCTCTCATGCAGAGAGAGACAGGGACTGGGGATGTTTATCGTACAGTGCTGAGTGTTGTATTTGTCTCTGCCAACTCATATTTACACAGCACGCTGCAAATGGCCTCTTTGTCCTTGGCCTTCTACATGTGTGGAGTGTGATATAGTGTATAGACAGCCTAGCACAGACTGTTAAAATATTAATGAACTGATTGATCTTGCAATGACTGATTTACATCATTGATCAACCTGAGGCTTTCTCTGTTTGTCCTGCCTTTTCTAACTTGTCGTGTCTTATTTTCTTATGCTCTTCAGAGACGTGTGCGGTGAATAACGGAGGCTGTGACAGCACCTGTAAGGACACATCCACAGGTGTACGCTGCAGCTGCCCAGTAGGATTTACTCTTCAACCTGATGGCAAATCCTGCAAAGGCATGAATCAGAATTTTTCCATTATACGCATATTTCAGTTGCTTTTAGGCTAAATCTCACAAAAACATGTCCAAGTCACAATTCACCTGAAAATTAAAAGCAAAAAATGTACGCTACATTTCACGAGTTTGGGGTCATCAAATTAATACTTTTATTCAGCAAGGATGCATTAAAATGGTTAAAAGTGACAGTAAAGATATTTTTTTAAAGAAGATTTTTATTTAAAATAAATGCTGTTCTTTTGAAGTTTGTATTCATAATATAATCAATAAAATAAATGTATCACAGTTTCCTCCACATCAGTACCAAATCAGCATATTAGAAACATTTCTGAAGAATCACGTGACACTGAAGACTGTACTAATGGCTGCTAAAAATTCAGCTTTGCTTTCACAGAAATAAATTATATTTTAAAATTTATTAAAATAGAAATTGGTTATTTTGAATCACAATAATATTTCACAATTTTACTTTTTTTGATAAAATACATGTAGCCTTAGTGAGCATGAGAAACTGCCCCAAACTTTTGAACAGTAGTTATATATTATATTATATTATTTAAGCAATATATGATTTTTTTTGGGGGGGGGAATTCACCCTATAGCTGATTGAGATTCACCCTATAGCTGATTGGTCCATCTATGTTCTACAGTGTGATTTGTCTCTGTCTCTCAGACATTGATGAGTGTGAACTCCACAATGGTGGCTGTGACCACTACTGCAGGAACACCATTGGCAGCTTCGAATGTAACTGTCGAAAAGGCTTCAAACTGCTGACGGACGAGCGTTCGTGCCAGGGTAGGATGCTCTTCTTCTGCTATAGGTCCAACACAACATAGAGAAGCAGTGTGGGGGTTGGTGTTAGAATCTGTGTTTGTAGCTATGCTTAAAGATAAGACAGGGTGGGAGTCTCATGAAGGGTGCCAGTATCAACTTGCAAGATTCCTTTGAAGATCCTTAACATAGACTAAGAGTGTAACTCTCAACCCTAAAAGAATATATTTTGTTAAAGCACACAGACAACTCCCTCTCCTTGATACAAGTCGTCTGAGGAAAGCACCTTTCCCTGTTATTAATAAAAAGCCTTGATTGATTTTCTTTCAAACTGAATATGGAGCCTTTGAACAGAAAATGAGAGTGTACTTGATGTAGAAGCTGTGCAGTTTTCAATTTAAGCTCATTTTTGTTTGATTATAGATATTGACGAGTGCTTTTTTGAGAGAACGTGCGACCACACTTGTGTAAACTCACCTGGTAGCTTCCAGTGTGTTTGCAACAAGGGCTACACTCTTTATGGGGTTACCCATTGTGGTGGTAAGGATACAAACAGCTATTTAAAGATTTTTTTTTTAAATTAAAATCAAAGGTCCATGATACTGTTTTATTGATTTTGACGAATCACACAGAATTATTACAGATGAAGTGCAACCATATGACTTTTGTCGGTTCCTCCATTCTCAGACATAAACGAGTGTAGTTTGAACAATGGAGGATGTGAACACACCTGTGAAAACACCATGGGAAGCTTTGAGTGCCACTGTCATGCTGGTTACAAGCTGCACTGGAACAAGAAAGACTGTATCGGTAAGATGAGCCTTAGTGATTCTGAATGCTGGATTTCTATATCTGATGATGTTGGTCTAGATGGAAATCAGTTCTTCATCCCTGGGAGTTAAAAGCAGGAGATACTTTTGTGTTTCTCTATCTGGCTCTCTCTGTCTGTGCTATTGCTGAACAAACAGATACCAGGTGCTGTCTAACTCAAACCTCACATGTCGCGTTGAACATTCATATTCTCATCTTGAACAAACTGCATTGTTGAGCTTTCAATCTATCTTTCTAACTCATTCCATCCACCTTCCTCTCAGCATGCATACCATAGCTTTACATTTAAGCACTGTGATTTTCACATTCAGAAGCAAAGGACTCTGCACTAGTGCCGCCACCTGCCAGGCCCACTCTCAACTGCAGTAAGCAGGGAGGGGGTGAGCTCTGCTACCTGACATGCCAGTCGCAGGTTCATATCAGCAGTGGTGAGTGTTACAACATTTAGAGATCTTCCTTTGTCGACATGCTAGAGTTTGCTTGGAGCTTCTCTGACACCTTCACCTTCATCTGTAGGAGCTGGAGATTCATACACAGTGACCTGTGGAATGCCCCGGCCGTGCCACGCAGGAGGACAGTGGAAAGGGAATGGGTCAAATTGCCCAGGTAAATCCATGTGGATGTGTACTGGGTTTGAACTGTTCCAAGCAGTGTATACTGTAAAAAATACTATTGTAGTAATTGTTAATATTTTGAATTTGCTTCAAACTCAATTTTAGTCAGTTTATGTTCTTTTAAGTTTTAATATTTTTATTCTACATTTAAATTTTATAGTTTTAGTTTTAATATATTTTGGTTTTAGTTATAACAGTTTAGTGATTTTTGTACTGAAAGGGATAGTTTACCCAAAAATTCTGTCATTAATTACTCACCCTCGTGTCATTCCAAACCTGCAAGACTTTCGTTCATCTTCTGAACACAAATTAAGATATTTTTGATGAAATCCGAGAGCTTTCTGACCCTGGATAGACAGCAATGCAACTGACACATTCAAGGCTCAGAAAGGTAGTAAGGACATCATTAAAATAGTCCATGTGACGTCAGTGGTTCAACTGTAATTTTATGAAGCTGCGAGAATACATTTTTTCTCGCAAAGAAAAGAAAAATAACGACTTCAACAATATCTTGCCTTCCCCGTGTCAGTCTTTGATGCGCATTCACGACAGTACCACGCACGCGTGTGATGCTGCTGATGTAGAACACGCATGTGCTGCGCATTGTTTACAAGCAGAAGAATGCACGTACTCGTGTCATGGTACTCTCAATAATGGCAGAGGACTGTCCCAGGAGAGAAGAAATCATTGAATAAAGTTGTTATTTTTGTTTTCTTTGCACACAAAAAGTATTCTCGTGGCTTGTCCTTACTACGTTTCTGTGCCTTGATCGTGGTACCCTTGCTGTCTATGCAGGATCAGAAAGCTCTCGGATTTAATCAAAAATATCTTAATTTGTGTTCCGAAGATGAACGAAGGTCTTACGGGTTTGGAACGACATGAGGGTGAGTAATTAATGACAGAATTTTCATTTTTGGGCGAACTAACCCTTTAACAATCTTAAAATTATTTCAATTGCCAGAGAAAGATTTTACATCTAATATTTATATATTTTTTTCAGCTTTATTTCAATACTGAGATAATTTTTTAAAAGTTTATGTTTTAGTTTTAGTTAACAATGACAACACTGATCCCAAATGTAGAATATGATGAGTGTATAAGTCACAGTGTTCCTTCCTGTTACAGGTTCTAGAATCAAAACCATTGCTACATTTAAATCTGGACAGGGGAAGTGCAATCTGAAGCGGAGTCAGGAAAATCTTGCACAGAGCTTCAAAAGCGCCCTGTCAGGTACTGTCCTCATAGAAACATGGTTTTCACTGAAAATACATGCAGTTGACTACTGAATTAGCAATTTGTTTGCACAAGCTTTAAGTCAAAGTCAGCCCATTCTGAAACAGAAATCTCTAGCTTTCTTTTTATTTCCCCTCTATGCAAGTAGACTTAATGGAAATAAAAAGTAAGTGAGTGATGCAGCAAGCCAGACACAGAGATATTTATAATAATACTAATACTGTAATAAAACTATATATTTTCACAAGTTTAGTCTGAAAAGAGTCCCACACTCTTCAGTGAAAGACTATAACTTGAAATATTTTATTCCCTCTCTGCTCATGTTTGATTCTTTCTGCACTGTTATCTATACTGAGAAGCAAAAGGGATGTAAGAAAATAAATAGGCTTTTAATAACAAAAGAAAACAAGAGTTGAGCCTGCCTTTTCATTTCGGATCCTCTAAATCCATTAATTCTTTAATATCTATTTACTCAGATAAAAGAGCCACAGAGAATGTCCAGTTCAGCTTTGTTAGTCTGCACTGTGCCTCTTCAAGCAGACAGCAACGTAGTCGCCACGGGCGGAAGGCTGGCGAGGAGGAAGGGTCCTCCATCACTGCCCAGTTTGAGCTGGATGTGAACCTGGAGGAGGTAACAGGTTGGTTTCGTGCATTGCATGTGTATGTTTCAGTAGAAACCTTAGGCCTCTCACTGCTTGTTTGCATCTCTCCCTCTTCCTGCTCCTGTCGCTGTTACTAAAACAAGCCAACAGGTGAAAGTATCTCCTGGTTTAAGATGAAAGTGGGTTCTATATTTAATAGGGGACAGTGTGCATGTTATGGGTGTTTGTGTGCACTCTATGTATGTACGAGATATGGTATCCAGTGTTTCTCTCAGCAGAGGGCTGTGATCTGACATGTGTTCGGCGGCGGTCTGAGAAGCGGCTTAGGAAGACTATCCGCACTCTTCGGAAGTCCATTAACCGGGAGCAGTTTCACCTGCACTTCGCTGGATCGGAGTATGAGCTGGCTAAGAAACTCGTCCGACCTGCTGACCCACCAGACCACTGCGGCACCGGACAGATTCTGCTAGACAAGAAATGTGGTGAGTGCAAATACACACCACTTACAGTTGCTTGAGGACACAAAATATTTGTTAGGATTCACATATCCATTATATTATTTACTTTGCATGTTGGTTGTGCTCCAGGTCACTGATTATGTCTAGTTGGAATCAGTCGGTTATATCTGACAGCTTTTCAAATATTGTATATTGTAGAAGTGGATTTGGCATCAGTGCAGGCCAGATGACTGACATATATTAGGTGTTATATAGTATAATATGTATTGTGTGAGAAAGTTGGCGTGAGTTTTATTTAAGAGGCAAGACTGGGAAACAGAAGGCTGCTGTTGGCTCTTACAGCTGAATGCTGTTCCATCCTCGAGACTGAAGCCGAGTACATGTTTTGTGTGACAGGCGTACTTCAGATCAGCTTGCTACAGCATATGTTCAACTTGGCATCCGTTTCCTTTAGCCTCTAGAATAAACATCTCAGAGGGACTGTATGTGAGGCACAGTTAACTCTTTGTCTGGAGGCCTCATTGTGTTGAACATTATCTCATTGCCTTCATTGTCTTTGACATAAGGCTCTTTCAAAGATGCCTTTTTAAGGTGACAGTATTGCTGAGGTTGTTTGTCCTCTTTTATGGCTGAAAAGTCCATTATCTTTTACAGGCTCAGTTTCAGTAGTAATGCAGACAACCAAAGGCTCTCTGCTTTTTCAAGGCTGTCAGTTGCTGTAAAGACTTCATTGTAACAGTCTCAGAGTAAAATGTTATTGCTCTGAGATTGCACTCTCATAGCTATAGACACTTAATAGACATCTCAGTTATGTTTTGTCCATGTATCAAATTTGTGATGTTTCACATAAAATTCATCTAAAGAAATATGAGACGGTTGGTGACAAGTAGTGGATGAGAGTTGTAAAATTACAGCATGTAATTTTAGCATGGCTCAGATAGCTTGACTTTGGAAGAATCTGATGAGATTTCAAGTTCATATTGACTTTTGCATTGGAGTTTGGGGCCTTTTTTAAATTTTCGTTTTAAAATGATTTTTTTTTAAAAAACACGTTTGTACTTGAACATGTTCAACAAGTTTTTTTTAGGAATGCATAAAATTAATGTATAAAAAAACGAGAGTAAAGACATTTAACAATGTTACAAATACCCTTTTCAAATAAATGCTGTTCCTTTGAACCTTGTATTTATTAAAAAAAAAAAAGTGGCTTTGCACAAAAATATTAAGCAGTTTTATAGAAGTCACTGTTTTATATTAATTTAAAGGGATCATCGGAGGCAAAATTCACTTTTCAAGTTGTTTGAACATAAATGTGTGTTGGAAGTGTGTGTACACATCCATCCTATAATGATAAAATTCCACCCAGTGTTTTTTTTTTTAAATCCCTATTTTAAAATCCCCTTTCTCAAATCAGGCTGTTCTGAGATTCCTGTCAGAATGACGTAGTTCTGTACAGGCCCCTTCCACGATAGTTGATTGACAAGGGCGTCTTACCTTAGACCCACCCTGAGTGAGCTCTCATCCGTCTGCCATTGTGTCGACTCCGGTGCAGTGGAAGACGAGATGTCTCAGATTGAGCGATTGAGGTGTTTTGTTGTTGGATGTAATAATGAATTTAGCAGTCATCATTTACTTCCGACATCTGAGCCGCTGAAGACACAGAGGATTAACGTTACTTTCGTTTTGAAGGGAATGCGCCGATCCCTGATCTGCCTAAATGCGTCTATGTTCGCGCGAATCATTCGTGATCCAGCTTCATCTACAGAAGAAGTGAGTATAACGTTTTTTAATGAATCTTTGCAAATCGCCTTTCCTAATAATGTGCTAGTTAGCCAGTTTCGCGGCTAAAGTAAACAGTACTACTTGTCACCCCACGGAAGAGAGGGGCGGGGTCAGCAGAGCTCATTAGCATTTAAAGCAACATGGACTAAAATGGCTTGCTAAAAACAGAGCTGATTTTGCCATGGTATAAAAAGGTGTTTTTTACACTACCATTAAGAAATGTATGTTATAGACTTCTCATTAAGACCCTAAAGAATCATATCAGCTTGTGGAAAATGGGCATCCGATGACCCCTTTAAAGTCGGCATGAAATCAAAATGGACTTTATTTACTTTACTAGCGCACATTGCTAGTCTTGATGTTAACAATTAATCTGTGCAAGTTAATCCGCTGAAAAAAATTGTTTGTTTTGGTAATCTTTATTCAAAATCTGAACATTTACTTCCACTCTGGAATGGCATTCCTTCTCTGATGACTTCAGCTTGACGACTTGGGCAGAATATCCTTAAACACACCCCTCCAACCGTTAGTTTGCTATGAGTAAGAGACAGAGAGGAGGAGCGCTGAAATAAAACCCTGCCCTCTACTCAATATTCCGTTTCTGCTGGAAATACGTCACTACACTGAAATAAAGTCGGCAGAAACTTCCGGTTCACGCAGACTTTAAAAATTGAACACTGCTTTCAATATTGATATAAATTATTTCTGAAGACTGGCTGCTGAAAATTTAGCTTTGCCATCACAGAAATACATTTCATGTTAAAATACGGTATATTAAAATAGAAAACAATTCTTAGTATGACTGTTTTTGCTGTACTTTTGATCAAAAAATGCAGCCCTGGTGAGCATGAGACCTCTTTCAGAAACATTAAAAAAAAAACTTTGATTTTTGAAGGGTAGTGTTGCTGTCCAGATAGTTTCTGTCTCTCTCTGTGTCTATTTTGAAGTAGTTTGTGGAGTTTGCAGTGGTTCTCTCTCTTCTTTGACTCAGGGTGTGGGGTTTTGAGTTGTTTGATTCATTTTGGATTACTCTCCGCTGGAGAATGATAATGGAGGAAAATGAAGAAAGAAGACTGGTGAGCACTGACCAGCTCCCTCCTCATAGTTTTACAAATCACAAGTCCCACAAGTCCAACTTTACAGATCCAAGCTATACGTCTACATCTCATTTAACATGTTTGGAAAGCGATACCAAGTGAAATGTACACGCTTGCCAATAAGTAATTAATTGAATCCATGCTGAATATAGGATTGTAAGTTTTGCTCTTTTCACTAAAGCAGGAGTACAATTAAGGTACACAGAAGTGTAGTGTCCAAGTGCCAGCTTAAATCCAGCTCTAAAAAGAGCTATATTTTTTCCTCCCTGTTCTGGCCTCCCCCACTGGCTTGCCTCACTAAGTGCAGTTTAGACTTTTCAGTTTGCCCACTCCATTGTAAATCCCAGTGGGGCTTGTTCAAGCTCTTGGAGTGAGAGGGGAAAATCTGTGCTTCAACACTTCTTCGCAGCTTTACAGACCTGCCTTTGCTTTTTAAACCCTGAAGAGTGATCAAAACCTATGATGAAATGTATTCTAGTTCACCCAGTAAATAAAATTCTGTCATCATTTAATCACAGAAGGAGGGGTTTGCCTAAGTTTGCCCTCTCAGCTGCCGCTTTCCTCTCCTGTCCATAAATGTGCTAAGGTATTGTTTGGTTGTTTGTTTTTGTAGGGAGGTGTTTTAGAGGGCTGTATATTCAAGCAAGCAGTTTAAGTGCCAAATTTCTCCTTAGGCAGGGCCACTCTGTGTGACCCCAGCCAGTGAGCGGCTCAAGAGAATTGACTTCAGCGACACCATGGGAATCAATTAGCATCAGCTGTTTGGGCCCCTGCCTGATAGGCGCAAGGAGCGATTGGACTCCGCTGAATGGGGGGATTCACAATCCTGACCCCTTTTATTGGGTTCAGCTCCTTACCACTGTGATACCATAGTGTTTGCCTATGTCATCAAATAGGCAAAAGCCGGGGGACTTGAATAGAGGTGAAAGGTCCTTTAAACCTCTTTGGGACCATCAGTTCGAGGATTCAATAGAATCGTCGCTTTGCATTTGAAAGGCTTCAAGGTTTTTTTTTTTTCTCTCTCTCTCTCCATCGCTCAATCTTTTCCTCTCCTCTCTCTTACTCCGTCGCTCCGTCAAATAAAAGCCGCCCGGGACAATGTGATGGTGGCTCCTCATGGTCATTCAGGATTAACAAAAGAGAGGAAAAAATTAACTGCTCTTGAGAGAATTACATTTTCTTCTTGGAAAATTGGGCAGTTTGCTGAGGAACACACGAGGCATTGCCATGCTGTTTAAGCCTTTGTGGAATTAGCCGTCATTACCATAAAATCTCAGGAGTAAGAGGTTTGTCTAGATTCTCCCGAACACTGTCAGTTGGATGTTTGCACAGAGACACTGAGATGAAAGGAACATTTCTAAATTGCCGTATTTACTTGGTTAAAGGACTGAACCGTACCGGTGCATGGCTTATTTTAAGGCACAGTGTGTGCAAAACACTTTTGAAAGCGGCACTATAAATCAGAGCGGTTTATAAAGTCAGCATTAAAAAGACTTTGTTCCGCTCCCTTTAATCAGACATCATAGGTTTAGGCAAGGTAATATTCCCTTTGAGCGTGTTCAGTAAGGTGAGGGATTGTGTATGCGTGTGAGGGCTGTTTGATGTGGGGGATCAGGCAGCTGTGGAAAGCCTCAGTTCTCTTATTTGTTTGAATTTTTGGCATAGCTGCATCAGGTCGATTTGCAGTGCCCCTTTAGCAGCTTAATGTGAGGCCCCTCTTTTGTGTTCCAAGTTTAGTCTCTGTTTCATATAATTTTTGACTTTTCTCTGCGCTAGTCAAATGCAGCGTTGGCACGTACTATGATGGAGAGCAGGGGAGGTGCTTTCTTTGCCCCCCTGGGACATACCAAGATGAAGAGGGGCAGGTGTCATGCGACGTGTGCCTGGGACCCGAGGGCAGGGGAATCCCAAGAACCGCAGGAGCACGCAACATCTCGGAGTGTGGAGGTGAGACTTCACAGAGACGTGCTCGTGAACAAACAAGTCTGTAGTCTTTCCACTATCACTCTCTTCCATTGAGGTCGGTGTCTGTCAAGAGCTTGTATGTTTGTCTGTCATTTAGTTTTAAATTCTGTTTATTGGTTCTACCAAGTAAAGGTCTGTTCACACCAAGGATGATAACTATGAAGATAACCAAAATGCTGCCTATGAAAGTATCTACAACAAAGCACAATAAATTTATGTTTATTATAAGCATTCACTGGAGTTACATCTTCACATATGTATTTTAAAGGGTCAAGTTGTTGGACTTTTTAGTAGAGCCTGAGTATGAAGTAGTTGGCCGTTTTCTTCAAGAAATAGAAGGTGTCCTGAATATTAAGGAAGATAAAGCAGTTAGAGATGACAGCAAAGATTGCATTGGACTTGAATTTACATTTATGCCAATCACAGGCTTATATAATATGTTAATATGTATATATAACATTAACTTAACATATTACTTACCATATTAACCTAATAATAATTACCTAATAATATAAAATAAAATATTTGGTAACACTTTAGTGCTGTCAAATGATTAATTGTGATTAATCACATCTGAAATAAAAGTTTTTGTTTACATAATATATGTGTGTACACTGTGTATATTTATTATTTATATATAAATACACGCATGCATGTAACATATTTTTCTTAAATATATACATTTATATATTAAATATATTTATATATAATATTAATTATATGAATATAAATATTTACATGTAAATACATGTAAATATTTTCAAAATATATACTGTGTGTGTATTTTTATATATATACATAAAAAATATACACAGTATACACACATTATGTAAACAAAAACTTTTATTTTGGATGTGATTAATTGTTTGACAGCACTAATAGGGACCAAATCTCACTATTAACTAGTTACTTATTAGCATGCCTATTAATATATTGGCATATTGGCAGTTTATTAGTTCATATTTTGCACATATTCTGCATGACCATATTATACATCCCTAATCCTACCCAATACCTAAACTTAACAACTACCTTACTAACTATTAATAAGCAGTAAATTAGGAGTTTGAAGCAAACGTCATAGTTAATGGTTTGTTAATGGCGATTGGACCTTAAAATAAAGTGACCTAATATTTATTTAAAAATGTTTTTATTTATAATAGTAATAATTATTAAGATAATAAAATTATTTCTTAACAGAGAGTTTACGTTTTCTCCACTGTGCAAGATGTACCACATTTCATCCTATTATCCATTTATCCTGAGAGATGTCATCCCCCAGATAACTAAGGTTGCAAAGAAAGAGTATGAATCACATCCTGTTTTTTGTTTATGCAGTCGGCAGGAAGCATACCTGTATTGATGATAATCTCTCAGGCTCATGGCTAGTTGAGCTTGAGTTGAGTTTTTGTCATTGTGAGTGTGTAGGGAGGGGTCATTTCATGCAGTCCTGCAAATCCTCAACTGTCTGATTCATTCACACCAACAAAGAATTCCAGACCAGTCTTGTGTGTCTGGAGAAAAAAAGGCACCACCATGTTTCTGCTTCTCAGACGCGGTCATCAAAGGCAGCTTACTATGCAAATGCCATCTTCTACTTTCTGCTTATAGACACAACTAAAAGGGACGTTAGGGTCCGTCTCAGTGGTAGCCAATTTAGTGTGGTCACTAGAGAGATGAGAGGAGGCCTGCAGTTTATTAGATAATGAACTTGCATGACATCACTGCAGTTTGCTTTCTTTGGAAGGCAATAAAGTATTCAACTTGGTTTGTCTGGCATTGTCTTAACATTTTTCTGATCCTAGGTCAGTGCCGTCCTGGTCAGTTCTCCCATGATGGCTTTGTGCCCTGTCTGCCCTGCCCACAAGGCACCTATCAGCCTGAGGTCGCCCGAACTTCCTGTGTCCCATGTGGAGGAAGCCTCACAACCAAATATGATGGTTCTGTGTCCTTCCAAGACTGTGAGACTAAAGGTGAGAAGAATATGGCTATAATACAAGTCAGACTATACTGCTGTTCAAAAGTTTGGGGTCAGTAACTATTTGCATTTTAACTGTTTTCTTTTTAATGTATTTTAAAATGTAATTTATTCCTGTGATGGCAAATCTGAATCTTCAGCAGCCATTATTCAGTCTTCAGTGCCACATGACCTTTCAGAAATCATTCTATTATGTTGATTTGGTGTTCAGAAACATTTCATATATTATCAGTGTTGAAAACAATTGCGCTTATTAATATTTCTGTGGAACCTGTGATACATTTCTTCAGCATATATTTGACATGGAAATCTTTTGTAAGATTATAAATCTCTTTACTCTCACTTTTGATCAGTTTAATGCATCACTGCTGAAAAAAACAATTTCTTTCAAAAAAGAAATTCCGACTGACCCATTTTGAACAGTAGTGTATATTCACATTAATGAAGACTACTCTGCTGGAAAAAACAGCCTAAACCAGCCTAAGCAGGTCTCCCAACCAAATTTTAAGGGGTTTGCTACTCTTTTTAACTGGTCAGGCTGGGACAACAGATAAAATCAGTTTTATAAGCAGATTTAAAGAAGGGTATTATCTTAAAATGTCAGATGTCACATTCTTCTATATTTAATAGAAATTAATATATTTAATTTTGAGACAGAAATGCTGATTTGTGAACTGATTTTGTTGTCCCTACAGTTCAGTGCTCCCCAGGGCATTACTACAATACCAGCACACACCGTTGCATCCGTTGCCCCATTGGAACCTATCAGATGGAGTTCGGCCAAAACTACTGTATTGCCTGCCCTGGAAACACTACTACTGATTTTGACGGATCCACAAATATTATGCAGTGCAAAAGTAAGTGCAATTCACAAAAAGCTTTAATTTTAGCTGTTTTAAAGACAGAATAAGGGCTTATTCTTTCAATTCAGCTTATCCTTTTCTCATTAAAAAAATGTAATTTAGTTCTCTGTATAGTCTAGCTTAAGTGGTTTAATTTGTTCCTGCCAGACAGGCATTGTGGAGGAGAGCTGGGAGAATTCACCGGCTATATCGAATCCCCCAACTACCCCGGCAACTACCCGGCCAACATCGAGTGCACCTGGACCATCACCCCCCCTCCCAAGCGCAGAATCCTCGTTGTGGTACCTGAGATCTACCTTCCCATTGAAGACGAGTGTGGGGACTATTTGGTCATGCGGAAGAGCTGTGAGTGTTGCAGAACTGTGATCTGGTGTTGAATGCATTGGCTCAGCAGGGTGATTGTGAATACACATGTGAGGAAATGGGTGGAGGAGCCGCATCGATGGGCTCATTAGGGCTCTCCTTCATCTCTTGGGGCTCGAATAAGCCACTGAAGAGGTCTTTAGAAGTTTCTTTACTGTTCCCACAGCTCTGCCCAATTCAGTGACGACTTATGAGACGTGCCAGACGTATGAGCGACCCATCGCCTTCACCTCCCGCTCCAAGAAACTCTGGATCCAGTTCCGCTCCAATGAAGGAAACAGTGGAAAAGGCTTCCAAGTGCCATATGTAACGTATGATGGTGAGAATTGAATTGCTGACGTGTTTGTATTGTATGATTGGTGTTCAAAGAATGTTGAGTATTTATATGCTGTCTACTGTGCTTCTTTTAGAGGACTACCAGGAGCTCATTGAGGACATTGTTAGGGATGGAAGATTATATGCCTCTGAGAATCATCAAGAAATTCTTAAGGTATAGTGCATTAATTTGTCTTTTTAAAGCAACTTTTAAACAGGTTAACTTGATTTTAATAGTTGATGTGAGACAAGTACTAAAATCAAGAGGTTTGCTGTTGCAGATCCCAGTAGTAAAAAACAGACAATAGTGCCACCCTGTGGAAGACGGGAAAATATATTGTACTGGTGTTTTGTAATTGACTTTAAAGTCCATTTATGTTTTCTAATTAACTTTACAGGACAAGAAGCTTATGAAGGCCCTGTTTGATGTCCTGGCCCATCCGCAAAACTTCTTCAACTACACTGCACAAGAGTCTAGAGAAATGTTTCCAAAATCATTTATCAGATTTCTCCGCTCCAAAGTTTTGAGATTCTTACGCCCCTGAATTTTGTGAAATAATCTTGTACGGAATAAATATTTGGTGCTCCAGATAAATTTTATATGACTGACCTGGAACAAATGTTCCTGAATGTTCTTGGCCGCCTGCATACAGATGCGGCTTCAAAACGACTTCTTGGACCTGATGAGACGAGAGCTCACAAGAAACTTTCCTAAATGCGTCATTGGAATTTTTTCTCCTGAAGAAAATGAACTGTTTTTCCAGTGAATGGATTTATTGATGCCCTTCTAACAATAATAGCATGAACTGCCACCTTTCAAGAAAATTATTCTTCCTGTTTCATTCCTTTATTGCCCAGAAGTGACTATGTTACAAAAACTTGTTAATTACAGCCTGAATTAGTCAGAAAAAAGAAGAGCAGCTAGGTTGCTTGTTATATATTACAGGTCATTTCACAAAATTTGCCTTTTTTTTTTTTTGGTGAAAATATGTTTGACCAGCTTATTTTGAAACTTCAGAGAACTACTAAGAATTTAGTGGAAGTTAAAGCAGTTAAAGTCATTTTTGCCAGTTTGAATGTGTTGTACATTATGTAAAAAAAAAATAGCCTCAGCTCTCATGTTACTATATTGTATTCCTTTTTTGCATTGTAGCCTTCTTCATACATGACATATATGTATTCTTCATTTGTTTCCAGTAAGAAACTGTAGATGTACACAATATTTTCAGGGGTACTGGTTAGACATTATGGTCATTTGATATATCACTTCTCAGTTTCTCTGCATTCACTTCTATCACACGTCCATCACCTAAACTGATTTTTGGATTAAGAGGCTCTTGATGTAGGATTGATTACTCATTGATGACATGCAGAGTAAATTAAATGTTTATATTTTTATGGTTGTACATCTAACATGTAAATAAAGAAATACACTCAAAATGTCTTTGTTGTATCAAATACAACGCAGTTGCAATAGCCTAGATCAGCGATTTACAACCAGGGGGTCTTGGATAAATTAAACTTTTCTTTGTTAAACTCATAAAACAGAAATTATGTCTTAAGGCAAGACACCCCAGGTGAATATGGTAATTTTTAAAACAGATTTCACCATACCTCCACAGTTGAATTAAGACTTGCAAACATTTTCTGAAATGTTAAAGGCAATTCAGGCATTAAATATGCACTAATTTGCATACCTTTCCAGAACAGAAATCTGAACATTTGATAAAGCCAGCTTCAAAACGTTTGTTTTGTTGACACATTTAAATGTTTTGAAGAGATCTCTTTTTATCATTCTATAAATCTGAAAAACTACCTTGTTTTACGAATAAAAAGTTGTATAAAATGAGGCATATTACATAAACCTAAAATAAATGACTGTAACTGATCAAGTTGTAGTTAATGCAGTTTGAAGCATATAACATCGTGCAGGTAGTTTTTTTTGATCGATGGAGCTGAACTCAGGTAGAGCGCTGTTCAGTCTCACGGAAGAATGGTTCCCACTCACGTGTTTCCGGAGGGAAGTGATAAACCGCGGACCGGCTGCTGATGATCAGCTGATGTGTCAAACAGTGGACGTCCCTCACGCTTTGTTTTGTTGACGTTTATTTGGACCAAAAGAGTTCTTGCCACTGCATGCGTTGCTTATGTAATATCTACTCGTTATTCTGGTACATCTCTCTTCAATATTTGACGACGCTGTCTTAAGCGGAAGCGAAAAGATGTATCGACTGACCTCAAGAGCCGCTGTCAATCTGTTGACGTTTTCATCGCTAATGTGTTTCCTGCTGATATTATCCGCACAAACATCAGAAGCTAAGGTAAAATATGATATTTATCACTGTGTTTTAGTACATAAGCGATATACTTTGTGGAATGTTAGTTGTTAGACTGTTGTGTTGTTGGCAGTGCTAACTAGCCGTTAGCATGGTGTGTTTCTGCGAAATAAAAAGTAAAAATACACGTAATAATAAATGAACAAATCAACACTTTCCTTATCGGAAACAATTTCAGGTGGATTCTAAACTGACCAAAATATGGTGAACTTAATTGGTTTATATGAGCTTTGGTTTATATGAGCTTGTGTGTCTGTGGTCACTCTTCACAGAATTCAGAAGACATCAGGTGCAAATGTATCTGTCCACCTTATAAGGACATTGCTGGGCAGATCTACAATCAAAACGTTTCCTTGAAGGACTGGTAAATGAATTACGAGTCTACAGTAACTTCTGTAATAAACTAACCCCATGACTCTCTGTTCACTGATCCATAACTTCTCTAATACAATCATTTGCACAGTAATTGCCTTCATGTGGTGGAGCCGATGCCTGTTGAAGGCAAAGATGTGGAGGCATACTGTTTACGCTGTGAATGCAAATATGAAGAAAGGAGCTCTGGAACCATCAAAGTAAGTTCAATGTCTTATATGGTATGGTATATAATATGTCAACTTAAAATAAGTTTAAATATTAGAGAAATAATCATCTTTCTCTCTTTTACAGGGCACTATTATAGCATATCTGTCTATTCTGGGCCTTCTGTTGTTGTATATGGTCTATCTGACACTGTTGGAGCCTATATTGAAGAGAAGGCTGTTTGGCCATTCACAGCTCATTCAGAGTGACGATGATGTTGGGGTAAGTGTTTTGCTACATCTTTATGGATACAAGATTTAACATAAGTTGTAAGTATTGGTAGTTTGGATAAAAAAAAAAATCTGTGTAATGGAATAGATGCATTTATAGATCCAGTAGATCTTTGTGTCATTAATGATAGTCATATACTAGAAAGTGTGCTAACATTATACTCTCTTGTTATAGGACCAGCAGCCCTTTGCCAACGCCCATGACGTGCTTTCCCGTTCTCGCTCTCGCTCTAACATGCTAAACAAAGTGGAGCATGCTCAGCAGCGCTGGAAGAGGCAGGTCCAAGAACAGCGCAAATCTGTCTTCGACCGCCACGTGGTGCTTAGCTAAAAGCCTTCACAGTCTGGACTGTTATCCGTGGGCTCTGGTACTGTGCTAAAGGCGGGGTCTTCTCCATGATGTCCGACCCATCTCATTGTCCTGCCTGAGCAACCCCCAGTGACTCCAGTGTGTTCATTTCTTTTTGATGTGTAGGTTTTTCGTCTTGACCAATGTGTGCGACTAAACCTTGTTTATTATTAGAGTTTGCTTGATAAAGACCGTTTGCATTAATTATCACCGTGCTCTTGCATTTCGAAATCATGTACTCTAAAAATTAGCAAAAAAAAAAAAGTTTACTTCTACTGCAGTCCAGTCACACTGAACTTGATGTGGGGATAGAAGTGCCAATTTCCTCATAAAATCAGGGTGATGCATTTATTCATTAAATCTTTTTATAGAAATTTCAAAAGTGTAACTAAACTCAAAATATTAATTTCCAGTCTTATTGTACAGTGTAAAATTACCTGCTCTTTTCTCTTCGTACTCTTCTCTTTCTTACCTTGCAGTTTCCTGTCAACTATTATATGTAAATAATAATAAGTGAATGTGTTTTGCCGTTGTCCCCAAATGATATGCTGTACGACTAACTTCTCAATTCAGTTCTTCTCTATTTTGGTGTAGATTTAGATTCATTATGGTGTACAACAGTTCCTTTTGTTGTTTTTGTAAGCACAGTATTCGTAAGGTACAGGTTTTGATGGTATCAGAATGATATTCTTTGTCATTACTATCTGTATATATAATAATTGAAATGTTCAGGTACACGATTTAACTAAGAGAGCTGTTCTTTATATTACAGTTTTGTTAATATGTGAATTCCGGTTTCTCGTCTCCGTTTGTTCCGGTAATGACAGCGCTGTCAGGCGCGCTGCTCTAATGACGCAGTTTCGGTGCATGGTAATAGCATTTTTAATCCCCAGGAGGCGCTAAACTGACTAAGAACCATCCATCAGTTTTCTCAGTGATTTTCGGTTTAAGAGCGCCTCCTTGTTTCTGGTTCACAGTAAAACACCACAGAGGAGTTAATTAAATTAAATTAAATTAAAAAATTAAATAAAAAATAAACATTTTTAATTTCCAAACAGGCTTTTTTTTTGCATTATCGTCGAAGAACAGATAGATTTATGCATAATTAAACGTGCTACGTTATAACAAATAAAAACGATTATAAAATTGAGCCGACTACTTGTAAGAGAATATTCAGTGACAGTATATCCTACTCATACACCACTTTTAACATCATAAACACAGTGAACTGTTCATTTAAAGTCTTTTACTGAAAAGCTGAGCGTATTAGTTTACCCTACATTATTTCCCTCATAAACGAACTAGACAACTTGAAATAGTTTAACATATGCACATCACATTTCTCACATAACGGTTCTCATCATTTCCTGCGCTCCCTCCTCCTCCTCCTCCTCCCAGCCAAAAACACTGGGACAGATAGATCAGCGCGCAATCAGAACACACTCCACTGAAAACTAACTTACACAGCATGGATATGTGAAAAAGTAACCTTGATAACACAAGCGTCACTTACCCACAGAAGGTAGGGATTTCTTTATCTAACTCTCTTTATGTTCGCTGCTCCAACTCTTTTGAGCTTCTTGTTTTGTGCATGGATATGTAAAAAAAAAAAAAAAAAAAAAAAAAAACCTCTACAATTGATGGTAATAATTCTACAGAGGATTTTAAAAGACCCAAGTTATCTGTAGAGACATAAATAAAAGCATGACAGAAAAATATAAATAAGAGTAAAAGTTAAATAGGTTAATAATAACACTATAACAGAAAAGTTTGCATGCGTTAAATGGACTGAGCCTCGAATGTGTTTTGAAGTCGCTAGAACTGTGAACAGGGGAAAGAAATTTTCCTTCATTATAAGTGGTATAATAAACACGGCTATGAGAGCAGTGGATGACAGTAGCCTAATAATCAGGATGGATTGTGTGTGCACTGGAGACTCATAAACTTCTCTGTGGTGTTTTACTGTGAACCAGAAACAAGGAGGCGCTCTTAAACCTAAAATCACGGAGAAAGCTGATGGATGCTTCTTAGTCAGTTTCTTATAATTATCATTATGACAGTATGAAAAGAAATTAAAAGCAATTGTTATATTTAATCAGAATATAAATATGTATTTTTACAACGAATTCTTTTGTGCTCATTGGTTTTGCTATTGCTATTGCTGGTAATAGGCCTATCTGAAATTTAGATTACGTTTTCAGTATGACCTCAGACTAACAGCAACAGTTCACTGTTTTTACACTCTTTCTTATCTCTGTGGTAAATAACCCCATCATCTGGTTGTCTGTCCCTCAGGGCCACAGTGTGGGAAATGATTAGGGCACAAACCACAGCTCTCTTTATCTCTCTCTTTCTGAGTGTCTCTGCCTCCCTCAAGGCTGTCTGTCCTTTCCCATTGGCTTATCATGGTTCCTTGACATATCTATCTTGAATGTTTCTTTTTGGTGTGCCCTTGCCTTTGTTAAAAATGTAATTCTGTCGTTGCAACATTGTAAGAAACTCTGGAAACAATGGTTCATATTGATGTCAAAATATATGCACATTTTTAAACATTTTGTCAGGCACATTATGTGTTTAAGTGTTATTATCTCAAGATAAAAGATGCAATTATGCTTTCAGAAAGGTAACTGAGTTGATGGTAATTGGGTTGACATGCTTGTGCTCAAGTTCCAAAATGCTACCTTTCATTTTCATGTATTTTGGTTTTAAAATACATCAAGAAGTTTGAAGACCAAACTTCTCCTTAAAGTCACCCGGAATGAAGAAGAAGAAAAAAAAAAACTCTAAACATATATTTTTTGTGTTGTGTTACAATAATGTCTATATTAAGACATTTTTGTTTCAGTGTTTATTTAATCTTGCATCAGTTATTTATTGTTAAATTAATTTTTACACCTATGTAGGTTACATTGTGAACGCTAATGGCTTCTGTTTTGTAGAATGACCCATAATACAAAAAAACATTTTCCCATATTTTGAGCATTATCTAAGCATAATTCGAAAATTGAATACAATATTCTGCTTTGTATTTTTAAATGCTGAACAGAATGATTGTGACAGGAATATTTTGTGGTAAGGGTGTGGTGAACATTCAGGGCTGTTGGAAACAGATACTGTTGTATTTTGGAGATTTTGTGGGTTTTACTGAACATGACTGATGGAGCCCTTACAAATGTGTTCAAGGAAGAGGAAACAATTTAATGAGTCTGGCATAATGTTTCGCATGCACCTAACTACTTTAAGAGGTGTAAATTGTACTTTTGACTTGTAATTGACTTGGTAGTGGAAATGTAAGTGTATTTGAAAATGAAAAATCAGACAAAAGGAAATACCCAAACAGTAAAATAATAAATAATAAAAACCAAACAGTTCTTATGTTTTCCAATGTTACATGTAAAAGGAGTAGTCCCCCCACCCCCCCCATATAGCTGATAAAAACATCACAATAATTCACAAGTAACCCACACAACTTCATGTACATCAATTAATGTCTTGTGAAGTGAAATCTGTGTGTTTGTAAGAAACAGGTCCATCATTAAGATGTTTTAACTTAAATATATGAGTCATCTATCCACAGTATTGCTTTATTCAGTCTTGATCAGGTGAGAAATATGCACAGGTCAGTCACCATTTATAAGCGTAAACAATCCATTTCTAGACAAATATGTCAATGCATTTTGATGTGAGAGGACAACAGGGGATGGACATTTTACTAGAGGAGGCATTATTATGCATTATGGACTCGTATTTAGGCCATTATCCATTGGTAGTCAACTTTAAACTCAATGTATAACGGTTGAAAGGTGCAAGGCCCAAGTAGTAGTTTGTAGTGATATAAATTTGTTAAAAACAACAGAATGAAACTAACTCAATCACTAGTAGTATAAACTTGGTTAAATATTAATCTTTAAGTTAATATGTAGCAGGCAGACAAGTTCAAATGTTCTTAATGCTAAAAAAGAAGATCCTCAGAAGAATACAGCCGCATATTTCACCAGCTTCCTCTGAGAAAAGACCAAAGGAGCATTGAGACTTCCGTAATTGCAATCACAGGGATGATGGGATACCCCAGGGAATGCATCTCAAGTATTTATCACAGTCCTTACCAGTCAAGTGCTGCTATGAGGATTTATTAGAATATTATTATGTGCTGGACACACTTACGTGGAATTTGTGGAGTTGTTATATGCTGCCAACCGATTAAAAACAAAGCCCATGTGGAGAAGTTGTAGATGTTTTTCTGCACAAAACAACTGAATTAAGCCCAATGTTGTGGTTCCCACTGCTGAGCTTGGTTATCCAGAGACCATATTGAGAATGCATTATGTTTCGATTGGGTCAACACTTAGACAGCAATGATTAGAAAAAGGGATGTTTGGCTTTTAGATTAGTCCATTTCTAGCAAACACGTTCAGTTGGATATTTTAGTGTCATGATCACCCTAACAGGCATCCTCTACCATGGGAGATGTTTAGTCTGGGCCTCTAATGTGTTCTTGACATGGGCTGCTCAAAATCAGGATGCAAGGTTAAATATAGTGAATGCTTGCTTGCAACGTGAGAGTAACATGACAAACTAGGATTTGACCTTAATATATAAGAGTATACCAAATCTGATTCATAACAGGGTTTTGCAATAGAAAAACTAGAAACACAGCAGCTTTATTGTACAAGTCTCTGAAGCTTTTGCAACAAAAAGACATTTCTATATTGTTCTTATTATTAAGACTGACCCAACACTACTTTTCTTTGAGCTTCTTGCATTAGTTCCCTCTAAATAACACCTGGAGTGAATGACTGTTCTTGGCACCCTAATCTGTGGCATAACTGTTCCTGAGCTATTATCTAAGCAATTTAATACAGATTTGAGAAAGACTCCCACATTACGTTCCAACACCAGAAACCACATTTCTGCTGAGGTATTGGTACAATTTGAAAGAGTTCCAGAGAAAGTTATGAACATGTTGTCATCTTAAAGCTTTTGTCAACCACAGATCCCTGCTTCTTATTGCGGTTGCTTATTTGGCAGCAGTTTGCTTATTTACGCAAGTTTCAATCCAACAGAGACTGTTTTTAATGTGTCAAACTTCATCTATTGAAAGCGGGATTTTAATATTAGACTGGCTCATGACAGACTTGGATAACATGGAGGTTTGGTTTTCAGATTGCTCAAAACGTTCTGGCATTCTATTATTTTTCTCCAGTTAGCACTAAGATTAAAAAAGTTGACAAGCTTGGTTTGTTCCGTAGATATTCCTTACATCTAAAGCCATAAATTTGCCTCAGTATTGGAGTTTAGTTTTGATAGTTTGACAACCTTTTCTTTCCTGTTAACTTAACACTCAACAGCTGTTTTTTTTTTCCCACAAACTTATCATACAACAATCATACAACTATTCATAAGGTAGAAATACCTTTGTTTACTGTTTTGTGGCTACAAAAATGCCCATCATCATCCATTGCTTAAGAATCTGAGCTAAATCAGAATTTGTGCATATTTAGCGGCAAGTGGCTGGATCTTCACTCCAAGCACACTTTCAAAGGCTCTTTGTCTGTTTGTTCTTGAACTTATACATGTGATTGCATACCACAGTTTAGACAGCTGTTAGCAATGTGTTATGCTTGTACTCTGCTGCTGAGAAACTGAAGATGTCCGTAGCATATGGGTAATGGTAAATCACAGATATCTTAGCAGTCTAAGATACTGAACTCTGAATATACCCTGAAATTATTTATTCTCTACCTTAAATTAAACCGAATTTGTGTTCGCTTTCAATTCAAAAGACGCTCTTTGTAAAATTGCTCTAAACAAGCTGCAGTCATTAGAAATGAAAGCCATAGCAGCAAGAAAACAAATCAATAAATGTTGCTCACTGCAGCAAGTATTCTTCACATTACCTTTTCTCATTGCGAGCCTGTGGGTTTGCTTTCAGCAAGATCATGAAAATGGGCCCCGCTGGTGTACAAAATGTCATAATATTAAATCATCCATACAACCACTGCAATCATGTGACACTGAAAGACACTGCTCCAAATTTCATAACCAACATTACACTGTCTGTAAATCTATATTTTAGTGCAACAAAAGCTTGCAAAAACGAAAAAGGTCAAACATAAGTAAAAAATAGGCTAGGTGGGGAAAAATTAAATATATAGGCTATTTAATTTAAAGTAATCCATAAATAATTTGTGTAATAAATCATTTAGAATATTCTATAACTAAAAAAACAGATTTTCGTAGAATCATTTTAAAAGTTTCTATCATTCAAAATTATGCAGATCGTTATTGTGTTAACATCGCTCGGTGCTTTTATTGATACGATAGTGTTGTATTTGTTGTCCCTTTCAGTCGTTTATTTTGTGGCAGTTATTCAGAGCTCATCAGTTTTTGTGGTCACCGTTAATGTGTTTTTCGTTACGTATTGAGATTCGCGCGCGTTTGCAGAAGACGTGTTTACAAAGAAGTAACTTAAAGCGGAATAGCATGTGATTAATATTCGCCCAATTAACATGGATCGCTCTGCGAGCCCCTCAACTACTTCTTCGGTGTCCTGGGAGACCGCTTTGTACGATGGGCTTTTTATTCCTGTTCAAATAAGGAGCTCTTTTGGCCTGTTTTTTCCTGGGGAAGGATGACGGAACCATCAGGAAAAATAGTTATGTGTGAAATGTGAAAGGCACTTATTTTAACCTAGCTTAATTTGCCCTTGTAACATACCGTGTAAAGTTCAAATCCATGTGGCTCATGTGAAGAAGAGCTTGTTTAGTTTCGTGTGGGAGCGCGAGAACGTGGAGAGGCGAGTGGGGGGGCAAAACAATCCGTCTCCATGGCGACCAGCTCAGCCTTCTGCCAGAGAGAGAGAGAGAGAGTTCTCGAGAAGGGAGGGATTTACCCCGCTTGAAAGGACATGCCTGGAAGTTTAGGGAAAAGTTCCAGGTATTACCGGTTAATCGATGAGTTTTTGCAATCGCTACGAGTGTTTTTATGAGACCCTGAACAAAATGGCACGAACAGCGGGATGTTTCTTTCAGGTAAAACTTTTATCTCATTCTAGCGGGGGTTACAGTGTATGAAAATGAGCACAGTCAGTCGCAAACAAAGGCTGTGTATCAAAACCTAGTGAGCTTGCTTGCTGGAAAGCATTTTTGAACATCATTGGAGCAAAAATGCTTATAATTCGGATCGTTCGCGATTCCTCAAAATGCTCAAAAACATGACTTCCTAATATCTAGTCTAGTTAGGCAGCTCGCTCGCTTTGGAGGCACAGCCTAAATGAATAGTACGTTAGATGTTTTATATGTCAATGTTGCTCAGAACATGACTTTTTGTTAAAATGTGGTTTAAAATTTTAAAGCCATATGTTTTTACCTTATTTGGTAATTTCCCAACTCATATGAATCTTGTCTGTTAACTCAGTCGTAGGCAGACGTTTTTTTTAGTTTTATTCTATTTGAGGAGCAGCCAAGGTCAAGTCTGGTTTATATCTTTCTCTGATAGAGCACAAAATGTTTATGGATTGGTTTAGTGGCCATAGTAGTTGTTGTTGAGCATGGCATTAGCAGCGCCAAGGTTATGGGTTCAATTCCCAGGGAATGATACATTAATTAAAAACAATGCTTTGAAAGCAGTGTAATCCACTTTGCATAAATGCATCTGCCAGTTGCATAAATGTAAAATGTAAACTTTGAATGAACAAGGATTGACAGTGGATAAAGGCACATTTCAGTCGTTTCCACTAAAATCATGCACTTAGTTGTGCACACACACCCATAGGCATGTGCACATGAAGGTTACATGATCACTGTTGAAGTATACAGTGCCCCCTGCTTTCGGTTTTGGCAGCTACTGCAGCTGCAGGCTCTTTTTTCTGAACTTTCTGAACAGTCTGTCTATTGTGCAATTGGAACAATGACTCTTCCCTCTCATTGGTCTGGATTGTCAGCTCAATCATGGGAGCCGCTCTGTTCTCTGTCCAGTGCTTGCGCAATATGGATCAGGGTGGGATGTCACCAAACCTTGAACAAAATAGACAGCCACCATCATAATGTGTAACAAACCTTTTCATAAGGTTAAGCTCTAGCTGATCCATAGCTTGTCATTCCACAATGAATGTGATTTTGTGAGCACACTGTGTCAGCTGAAATAACAGTGATGCAAGGACTCTTATTTCCACTGAATCTTGTGTCAAACAGTATTACGTGTAGTACTACTTGCATATTTATGCTTTTTTTCTTCCCAGATTCTGTTTATTGACTTTTTATTGAGATGTAAAATGGTTTTCATCATGCTCTTTCATTGTTAAATTTAGTAGCTTGATAATAGTAATTGTTTTAGTGTGTGATTGCATTTTTTTTTTCTAAGAAGGTTCCTGGAAGCGATTCATGCATGACAGCAAACATGACTATAACAAAAGAACAATCGAACTTGTAAAATCCTTTTCAGTGTGGTGCACTGAATGGACATCATTGCCTTTAAGAGACTGTGCATTGTGGTTTTTCTTCTGACACACCTGGAATTTTCAGACACTTTTGAAAGGAAACAAGTTGTGACTTGCTTTAATAGATAGCTGACCTTAAGATTATATGATGTGCTTCAAAATGTGTCATATCTAGGCATTAATAAAACATTTATCATCCCAGGTCTAAGGAGTTATTTTTATTATAGCTAGCTGTCCTTGAATAACTTCTTCATTCTAAGGTGGGCAGTCATATCAAGGAACTTGGTGTAATGTTATGTGTCATTGGTATTACACAGAAACAGTGCATGTCACCTGTCAATCCGACAAGACTAGGGATTATACTAGGTTTACATGAGTCAGTGGGAAGCTTTTTGTCTTCTTGTTGTGTAACATCCCTCAAATCTGTGTGATACACTGTAAACTACCAAACACTATAGACTGTGATGCAAGTCTGATGCCTCAACATGTACAAGTCTGGTTTCCTTACATGACTCAAATGGCTTGGTGTGTGAAGGAACAGTTCACCCAAAAAGTTACCATTAACTTGGCTTTGTGTGTGTTTTTTTTTCATGTAACTCAAAATGAGACAATTAGAAGTTTCTTTGTGTAGCTCTTTGTAGTGGCCATATCTGTCAGGCTCTCCAGTGGTCCATACAACTACTACCATTCAAATGTATGGGGTTGATAAGGTTTTTTTTTTTTTTTTAAATGGTTTTGATAGTCATTTGAAGTCTCTTATGTTCACAGAGGTTGCAGTTTTTTAATAATAAAAAATATTGCGAAGTATGATCACAATTTAAAATAACCATTTCATATTTTTATATATATTTTATAATCTCATTTATTTCTGTGACTGCAAAGCTGAATTTTCAGCAGCCATTACTGTTTTCAGTGTCACATGATCCTTCAGAAATCATTCACATATGCTGAATTGGTGCTGAAGAAACCTTTCTTATTATTATCAATTTTCATTGCTGCTTGATATTTTTGTGGGAACTGTGATACACTTTTTTTCAGTATTCTTTAATGAGTAGAAAGTTAATAAGAACGTACATTTATTGAAATACATTTTTTTTAACATTATATATTTACTGTCACTTTTGATCAGTTTAATCCTTTTCCCTTAATAAAAACATTCATTTTACTGACCCCAATCTTTTGACGTCTGAGAACAGATTGAAATATAGTTTGTTACTCTCTGAAGCGATTCTCTTCTGCTGCGTCTGTCAGATTTCATTATGTCGCACTTTGGAACTGGTGCATCACATTTGGCTACAACAAGAGAGCCAATGACATTTTAGAGTCAATGATGTCAAAATCTTATTTGAATTTGAGCACAGTCACAAATAATTTTGATTTTAGAGCTTTGGCAGAGGGGAAGATGATCATAACAGTTTGAAGTCAATATGAAATGAAAATTTACTATGTCTATTTTATAAATGCATATTGTAGATCTCATTGTCAACAAATCATTTATGTATGTTATTTTTATTTATTTATTTACATTTACATTTAGTCATTTAGCAGACGCTTTTATCCAAAGCAGCTTACAACTTACAATGAGATACATTTACAATGACTTACATTTGACTTACAACGACTTATTTATTCACATTGTCATAACTCAACAGACTTCTCTCTGGAGACATATGCCAGACTTCTAATCATTTACTCTGCTTAAACTCATCTTGCTAGTCTGTTTAAAATCAATTGCAAGTCAGAATTAATTTTTGAGTGCAGTGGCCACATCTCAAAATCCAATTAACAACCAATGGATGGAACCTTACCTTATCCTACCCCTTGTTTTGATTATCTGCTTCATTTGAATGTACATCAAAATACATAAGAAAAGATTTGTCACTACTTCCATTTCATCTTGACTTTTGACTTCTACCTGTTTCTTATGTCTGTAAGTATGGCATGGCTTGAAATATAGTATATGAATCATGTAGGCTATGCTACTTTTGGATTAGTCTTGTTTTTTGTACACTATGATAACTTTGAACTGTTCTATAAAGAAGATATGCGCTAAGAATCTCTTTGTTTTTTGTGCTGAACAAAAGAAACCGTAAACAGGTTTGAATCCACATGAGGGAAAGCAAATAAGAGCAAATAATGAAAGACTTTGAGATGAACTATCCCTTTAAAATAATATTTGCCACAACTGGGATTTCATAGGAGCTCTACAAGGTTTTATAGCTCATTGTGAGCAACTGTTCTGTCTTCAGTCTGCCTGATAAAGCACAATATTTACTCTGTAATTCCTGATAAGTACGGTGTACTAAATTGTTTATGGAAAATGACTGCTTTCAGTCTTTTGAACTGAACGGACACTTGTTTCCATATACGTTTCTATTTTTAGTGTTTGCATAGTTGAAGGTTATTAGGATACCAATATGATTTTGAATTCACGCTTGATTGAAAGTCATAAATAAATTGAAGAAACCCAATAATTTGAATCAAATGAGCACCGAAATCAAACTAGATCTTCTTTGCCACTTATTTTCAGCTTTCCACATTTCACTTTTTGAGCAACATTATGCAGTTTTCTCAATGTGTGAATCTCTCCTTTCGCTATAGTGACTTGGAAAACAGAACTGTAAACAGCTGAAAGTCAGGGAAGACAGAGACTGAAAAGGGCTTAAAAATTGGTTCCATCTGGCCTGTCCAGTCAGCACTATGGGAGCAAGGAATCGTGGGTATTGTGTGGGGAGCGTGCAGCTGCTGGGCGCTGTGACAGGCCAAGTTCCACAGTTAATGAAAGACTCAGAAGGAAAGACGTTTAAGCAGCTCGACAGGGTACAACAATTCCCTCCACCCCACCGCCCCCCAACACAGAGACAAACCCTCTGTCATTATTCACAGGCTCTGTGGACTCGGGATTGAAACCGAGTGAAAAGGAAACAAAAGACACCCCGTTCGTATGGTCTGCCTTTTCCTTTTTCCCGTCAGACTTTTCAGGGAAATTTTAATTAGCAGTACCAGAGGGATTCGTCCAGGTGGGAGCATGTTTAAAAACTCCTTATAACACCACAGACGCATTGATCATCTTTTCTTGCCTCAATCTAAACACAACGTGCTTGGCTGATAACAGCAGCATTAACGTACCTCGTGCAGTATATAAATCTCAGCCAGAACCCTGATGAGGACCATATGACCGTGCGAGCTAAGAACCTGGAAGGGGGGTCTCTCTTTCCTGTGGTATTTATGCTGTAATCTAACCCCCATTTTCACACAGTCATGTCTGATTTGGTAATAACAACATAGACTTGGAGTTTACAGGCTACGAGGAAAGAAAGGAGGAAGAGTAATCGTCTCTGGTGCAAAATGGTCTCTGGTGAATGCAAAAGCATGTTCATTTTCTCTTAGGGGTTTTGACGTGTAGAAGCAGCTGAGAATATGTGGTTGCTTGTTTTAGAGATGTTAAAGGTTTAGTGGCTGATCAGCGGGGACCATAATGGCGAATGTAGGGTAATCTGGGACATCTGATCATGATACACTGGAGAAGTCAAAGGTGCAAAAAGTCCCAGAAGACTAATTCACCCTATTGACTGGAAAATAGAATTAAAACGCTGGTCTTTTCATCTTGTGCAGAATTATTTTGATTGGACGCAAGTCAGCTTCTGCTATTCAGGTTCAATGAGGCTGAGTTGTTGTTTTTTTTCTGGAGAAAATAACTTTTTGGTCAATGATCAGCAAAACGAGCGAAGTTTAAACCCCAATTTTATATGATCTCCCTGCTATAGTAACGAAAAATATCTACCCTGTCCGTGGTGTCATGTTTATTGACGTTAAATGAATCCCTCCCTGTCAGTTTAAGAATTCCTCCTCTTTCAGAAACTCTAATGTGTTGAATGTGTGCTTTGACGGACGGGGCAAATATTAGTGCATTCCTTTTGAATAGAGCACCGCTCTGCTAGTCAGTTGACCTGTTGTCGCTGACAAGGTCGTGGCCCGATGGTCTCGTCTTGAAACCTTAACATTCCTCACTGTGTCGCTCACCCGAGGAAGCTGGTCAGATAGTGTTTGTATGAGTCACTGATAAAGGAACTTACTTTTTAACCACCCTCTGTTCAAGGACACGTTGAACAAAGATGTTCTCTCTTCTGTTGCTGAAATTGCTAATGGAGAGGTGGCCTCTCTGTGGCTGTAAAGCTATTCAGTCATGACGTCAGTCATTTGTAGGCCAACCCAGAAGGCTAGTTCAACATCAGTTCCCTGCTAATCTCTAATGGGGTTTAAGAGGAAAACTAATATCCAGTGTTTTCCACACACTTACACGCTTACTGGAATTAATAACTTCAATATAATAAAAATATCAATATTCAATACCAATTCTGATACCATGGGAAAAACTATACTATACTATACAACAAGGCGATTAATATGACGATAAGGTATATTTTTACATTAATGAAAACTTCTTGAGATGGTAAAACAGTCAGAACTCATCAGAGAGAAGAGAGAGAGAAAGCACAGCTGGTAGGATCGGTGTATAGATACTGTGCAAAAAGAGTACTGAAGCCATTTTAGATATGTAAGTATTGATATGTATCGAAAACCGTATTTTTCACAACACTACTGGTGACCGTGTTCATGATACTAACCATTCGTGAAGTCCTAGTAAACTCGGTCAGCTGTCTTCTCTGTCAGTAACATATGTGACTGATGACGTGTCCAATGGAACGCATATTGAGAAACACGCCCATGTTTTAATTCGTTCGCTGTCATGTGAGAGAGATGTGCTGAGCCAGTCAACATATGTCAACTTCAGCTCTACTCAAGTAAGATTTTACCCATTTTAAATAGTAAAATAAAAAGTTAACAGAAAAAGGAAAATCTATTTGCGGCGGTCAATGTTGATATTATGGCGGGCCGCCACAAATAAATCAATGTATGGGAAACACTAAACATTACGAAAGACACTTTCTCATTGGTTTCTACAACATAAATTGCATACTTTAAGCCGAATGTGTACTTGGCATTTGATGCAGATGTAACAAATATGGTGCTTCCGAAATTGGGTACTTTCTGAGTGAGAACTACATTTGAATTTGCCTAGTGACCATTAAAATAGTACTTCCTAAATAGTATGAATATGGGTTGTACGAATGAAATTTGGGCATACTACGTCTGCCATGTAGTTACTGTCATGTAACCTACCAGTGTCATTTGTGTCGCTTCACTGCCATTTACAAATCCTCTCCCGTGGCCTCCTGTGGCCTCATGGGTTAGTAAAGTGTCCACTGAATGCACTATAGAATCTTGGCAGAAGTAATATGTCATCCGGATACTTCTCACACAATGTTTTTGAATACTGTGATTTTGGACATGTTTCTTTTTGGCGTAAAGTTTTTTGCATACTGTATAGTCAATCTTGGATGCAGTGATAGCCTTTCAAAGTAAGCTCCATTTGATAGTGTGGTGAACACAGGCACTTGACACATGCACCTTGTTCAGTAATAATAGTGTTATACTGTGTTATTATTGTTATAGTTGTGGGGATTTCCCTATTCTCATAGAATTAGAATGTTTTAAAAAAAATTCTTTATAGTTTCTTTATCATTATAGTAATCATACTTGGTGTGAACGTTCCTTTAGTTTTGCTTTTTTGTTGACTGTTTTGCTGGTAGACCAATCGAGTACATTAATTCCTAATTTGAAAAAAGGTTAAAAAGCCATTCGAAATTTCCATTAAAATCATGGCATGAATGGCTTGTTCCAATAGACTCTGCAGATTGTGATTGGGGAAATATTCTGTAAATGACTTGTTATTCTATCTTTTGAATCTATGGCATACATAGTAATCCAAGAACTGTGCTTCCAAGGATTTTAGTTACGTCTAAGTCTAAATAAACATTTATTGTCTTTTACAGTGTATACGGTAGGAGTTATTAAGGTTATGTGGTTTTCTGGCCTTTTCTGAGTGAAATGGGAGCAGCTCTTGCTCTTCCTGTTGTAGATCAATATCTGAGAGAAAGAGATGATTGTTTCTTACTGAAATGGTGCCACTGTGCAGATCATGAAAGAGTCACATGGTTACCGAGCATATTAAAGATGGAAACTGGAGTACTGAATCATAATGATGGATGTTTAATGAAGCCAGATTTAGGAAGCAAGCTAAAATAAATATGACTGTTGTTTCCTGTGAAAGTGATATGTCGTACTGCTTATGTATGCCGGTATTATGAGTTCATGGCTTCGGTAATTACATTTAATATTTTAGTGATACACTGTTGGAACAAACCCTGCTTCTTTTCAGTCATCCATGCAGAGCAGACTGATGTGGAACAGCATCTTCAATAATCAGCTTGTCAATCACACTCAGCAAGTCTTTTTTTCCTTTCCAGAATTTCTTGACATAAGCAGGTTATACTTCTCAGTCAATTTGCAAGCCATAACTCGTTTTTTATGATGAAATCACTTTTATTTTTTTGAACTGCATCAGCTATTCTTTATCCAAAACCTTTTAGTATCTGTTTGTTTAATTGTAATTTCAGGTACTGTATATATTGTGTTTTATGGAAGAAGTTTGTAAATGAAATGGAGCTGAATCTGCTCTGCAGTCTCAATGATAGTGATGTTTCAATAGTCTAATATAGTTCCATATTCAGCAGACTTTATTTTTACAGCTGTTCACCTTTTCAACAGCTCAGTGAAAATATTCAGTCTAGTTGGGAAAAAAGAGGTTCCGGAAAACATGTGCCTCCCATGTCATAGAAGAGAAAATATTTACATTTTCAGTTATGTTTGGTCATAATTTTATCGTTCTTTTGCAGCTAGAGTGATTTTTGTAATAACAACAATAATTTGAAGTTTTCAGCTGAAAATATTCTATGCTAATCACTGCATTGTAAGTCACCCTAACCTTAGGGTAGGTAGTTCTGAACCAGATAGATTTTCATTTTTGTGAATGTTCAAATCTTTGCAACTGAAATCTACACTACTGTGCAAAGTTCGGGGTCAGTAAGATTTTTTTTTTCAGTAAAAACAGAGTTATTGTCAGATATTACCATTTAAAATAGCTGTTTTCTATTTTAATATATTTTAAAATGTAGTTTATTCTTGTAATGGCAAAGCTGAATTTTCAGCAGCCATTTCTCCAGTCTTCAGTGTCACATGATCCTTCAGAAATCATTCTAATATGCTGATTTGGTGTTTAAAAACATTTTATTATTAAACATATTATCAATGTTGAAAACTGTTTTTCTGCTTAATATTTTTGTGGAAAAATATTAAGGATATTTTGATAAAAAGAAAGTTCTAAGAACAGCATTTATTTGAAACATGATAACTGTCTTTACTGAATAAAAGTATTTATTTAAAATAAAAATTCTGCTGAACACAAGCTTTTGAACAATAGTGTATATACAACATAGCCTCTGTTCACTGCCAGTGCAGTAGTATTATAGTAAGAAGACATCAAGACATCATTAATAATTCATCAAGAGTGAAAATAAACTGTAAGTACTGAAGCGAGCTGTTAGAAGGATTGAAGATGCATGTTCTTTGCAGTCCTCTGAAACAGGAAATGGCTGACAGAAGGAATGCTGTCTCTCCGCTCATCTGTCTCTGTTGGGCTTTCAGCTCCACTGCTGATTGGCTGACTACTGCATACAATAACTTCCTGTAAACAAGCCCCCTAGTGCACCCAGTTACACCTAACCCTCTCTGTATTTGAGTGCTTGTAATATTGAACTCCTTATAAACTGTACACAACAGTACGAGTGAACGCATGCCAAGATGGGAGGTGTTCCCTCTGCATGTGGAAGATGAATTTTTCCCACTTCTGTCTCTGATGAGGCCCTCTAATTTGACGGGAGGAAGTGGCAAGTGGTCTGCACGTGGCGCTGTGGTTGTGAGGAGAGGCTAATTAAGATGTCTCTGGGTGTGAAGACAGTAGTTGCAGTGGTTGTGGTGGTGTGAAGAGCCTGTGATTGTGGTGAGGAGAACATCTGAGATCATAGTTACATTAATAGAAAATTCTGGATTTAGTACAAGTTGAAGTCAGCATTAAATGGATATTAAATGCATATTATTGATCTTATTGTTAATGATTCATCCATGCATATGTGTTTTTTTTTGACCTTGTAATTTTTAATGAAAATGTTTTAATTCTTCGGTGTCAAACAACAGACTTCTCTCTGATGTCGGACTTCTCCAATCATTTTATCCACTTAAACCTCGACCCCTTTCTTAAAATCAACAGCTGATGGATAGATCCAAGACCATGTCCTACTTTTTTTTTTTGGATCATCCATTTCACTCAGATGTACAACACAGTATGGAAGAAAAGATTTCTTGCTACTTCCATTATATCACAACTTTAGGCTCAGACAGCTGCATTTGTTGATAATCACAAAAGATCATTTCTTCCTTGGTTCCTTTAAAAAAAGAGAGCAAAAACTAGGTTACAGTGAGACACTTACAGTTGAAGTAATTAAAACACCAATTTTTGGTGGATTGAAAAAGCACAATATATAATTTTATAAAATCACTTACATGAATTCATTTGTTAAAATTATGTATTATTTTTATAGTGTATTATTTTTTGAAGAAGAGGAAAATATTGTGTTAAAATCAACATCATTCTGTAAGTTCTGTCAGTTGAGCTTAATTTGTATGCATCCCCGAAAATGTTTAATAGATTTTGGGATGTAAAAAGTAAAGAGGGAATTGCCAAATCATTCAAGGGAATTGCTGTGCAAAGCATGGCCTTTTAAATTTGATTTACTGCTCATCAAAGATTTTCAAGTCTTGTTGTGGCTTCAACTGACAAAATGAAAAAGCAGCCCCCTGTTTCTCATCAACCAACCTGAGTCCCCATGTGCTCAAAGCTCCTAAACCACAACTCCCTGACCCAGCTTGTAAAACTAATATCTGTCATTAAGCAGGGTCTTTTTTAGTCCTTAGGTGCAAATGTTCATGGGAAAAAGCAATCACTATTTAATGAGCCAAGAGACTAGCTCAGCTCTGTTAATCTTGGCTACTCTATTCAAACAGACGTTAATACAAACACACTCCAAACATTGCTTCATAGACTAAAGGCATTTGGCATGGCTCTCTGATTCTACAAACAGAGTTTTAGAACCTATCTTATACTAACAGGCCATGTAAACCTACTCTGTAATTACCTTCGGGTCGTAGTGCTGCTGTTCTTTTGACTGCATATTCCGGGATTGTAGAAATCAATTCACAATTTAATGTTACTATTATTAGTGGTGCTTGGCAAGAATCACTATTATTATTGCTCAAACTTGGGGGTCGGAAAGAAAACCCTTAAAAGACTTAAAACCAATATTTGCCTTTACTTTTTCTAATAGATCTAGTTCAAGATTTTCACCTGACGGTTAATAAAATTGCCAGAAATCCTATACAATATGTTAAAGCAGGGTCTGAGGGGGGCTTTTTTTTTACTTGGGCCAGTAAGCAAGCAACCATGATACCAGAATGTATACATCTGTTTTCAAGCTGGCATGTATTTTCTTTTTCTGAATGATATGTGTTATATATTATTCCTCAGTATCTTAAACTGGATTTATTACCTGCATCTAAAAATAAAACCCACTCTTCTCTTGAAGCATGCTGGGGCTGTCTGGGACATTTTGTGAGGGTCAGGGATTTGTTTGCATGACAGGGATGATAGGGCTCTTCTTTTATAGAGATCAAGGTCCATATTTGTTGTGTTTTGACTTATATTTTCCAGACAGGGTTAATCCATGGGTTAGACTCTTTGGCCAAGTATCTCAAATGTTGTGTGCCATGGCCCATGTCTAAACCTTTTGTAGCCTTTCTTATAATCTCTAGAAAGAATGATTTTCAACTATTTATATTCTATCAACGCTGTTCATTAAATATGTTCACAGGTCAAATTAAAATACTTAGTCTTTGCCATTTCATACATCCTGTCTTGTTTGTAGAGAGATCATCATCAGCATAATGGTTTCTAGCACAGTAGTGTTCAGTACCTTAACTTTAATGGCCATGATACACACTTTCTTACCAAAGTAACTTATTTTAAACAGGTGAGGGGGCCGTCAGAGGGAGATGACTGCCAACAAGAGCTCCAAAACTGCACCAAAAGCAGGAGCGGCTAAAGGTCCACAGGAAAACTCAGACAGGTATCAGTCATGATGATGAGTCAGCTGTTATTGTCCATTGTTTGTGCTTTTACAGTTTTTTTTAATTTTTTTTATTTTTTTTCCCAGAAAGCCCGTTCAAACACCAAAGATGATAACTATAACTATTAAGTTTTAGGATTTTTTTCTAATTAAATGAGATTGGCAAAGGCCACACCACAGCTATAATGATAACAATAAAGAGGAACGATATTGTTGGAATCACTTTGCAGCTCATGAACAATAAAAACACTGACAGCCAATCAGAATCCACCTGATGCTTGAGCATGTAAAGCAGCAGGTGTGTGTGTGTTTCAGTGTACACTTAAACAGAGTGTTATTTTCTGTTGGTGTAGACACTAATTAAGTTATAGTTATTGATTTGAACAGGCCTTAACACTTATTATGATATGATCTGATAGTCAAAATGAACTAGTTTAATAATTTTTTTTGGTCTTGAACAGTTTCTTAGCACTGTACTGGTGTAAATCTATTTTTAAATAAACTTTTAGAGCAGTTTCAATGTATCAGATCTGGACCATTATTTTTTTTGTAGCAATTCACATTTACTCCGTATAAAGGTTTTTTTTTTGTAAATTCTTGTTTAGATGTGTAGCTCTACAGCGTGGTTTTATAGAGAAAATACAATTTTAGAAATCTGTTTTTAAAATAAAAAAATGACAGCGAAAAATGATTAATCATATAAATATTTATAGGCAATGATTGCTTAGGATAACCAGAACTTTTATCTATAATTGAGGAGTAGTTGAAATAGATAATTGAGTCCAACGGTACTTCACTGGCCAAAATGTTGTATACAAAGTTAAAGTAAACATCCTGGTTATGAGCAAAAGCAGGAAGTTGATTAGAAAAGAGGCTTTGTTCTATTTGTGGCCTTTGGGGCTGTGTAGTTGCTATCAGAACAAGTGAAGAACGAACAGTCCTTGAAGAGTGAGAGGAGTTACTTTCATAATTACCTATGAACACTCTCTGATGTCAGAGATATTTACCAAAGGAAACTGTGAAAAAGTGATTTATGCGAAGTTGTGTGGAGGGAAAATGATGGCATAGTTTCTGCTAGCCTCTCTTCCTAGACATGGATATTTTGGCTTCAGTTGTAAATCACAAGCAAAGGAGAATGCTGAAGAAGCAGATTTATGTCAGACGAGGGTGGCGGTAGGTAGACCTTGCACTGAGAATGTGCCCTTTTTATAGCAAAGATAATAGCTGAAAAAATAACTCAATCACAGATGAAATATCCACATTTTAGTGGGGGAGAACCCACTGGCTCTGGGCTTGACATATTTCTTTTGATGTGTGTTCCTGGAACCTCATAGTTTCACCATCCTGGCACGGTTCTCCAACAGGAAATGGCCTGTGGTTGACATTGCCCTCAAGACCCAGGAAGAGCCAAACCAGCTCTGGCATCCCACTCAGTCCATGTGTGGCCAGACCAGCTGGCTTCCCCTGAAACTGGCCTTGTTTTTACTGGCCCTGTCCGGCCTCTCAGAGAACCTCCTCAGACCACAGACACAAACTCATGGAGGACTCAATGAAAGAATTCTCAAACTGATGTTTTCTTTTGTGCAAAGAATTTTGCATCAGCCTAATATTGCAGTTATAGAAACAATAATTTATGCTTTGTCGGAGTGGCAGCCTAGGCAGTCATGGAGGTATTTTTAGACATGCAGTGTTATTCTATGGAAAACATCTGAACAAAGATGATAGAAGTTTAACTGTGCTATAAATACCAGCTTTGATGCAAAGATTGCCCTCCTAAACAATATCCTTCATCTCCTTTTGATAGATTTGGCATCTGTCCATCCCTTCCGTTTGATTAACCAGGATTAGACTGTTGTTCTCAAGCCAGGGATCCATTGTAAAGACTGAACCTCAAGAATCTTTTTCAACACAGGATATATTCAGACTTAAGTATGGCATTTTTCTGTCACCATTTAATACAAAGAGGCCTTACAGCTTTATCTTTATCCGTTTCTTTAATTCCTGAATTGGTTCTTTTGTGTGCATGGTTTTGACAAGTAAAGATTTATGTTTTAGTTAAGAAGTAAGAGTTTATTATGCAACTGTAAGATTTTTTACAGAAAAGGATATCATAATTTAATGTATTGTAAAAATCAATATAATATGCAATATAATATATTAGGGTTAGTTACCCAAAAATGAAAATTCTGTCATTAATTACTCACCCTCATGTCGTTCCAAACCCCTAAGACCTTCGTTAATCTTCGGAACACAAATTAAGATATTTTTGATAGAATCTGAGAGCTCTCTGACCCTCCATAGACAGCAAAGATATTACCACGATCACCGCACAGAAACGTAGAAAGGACATCGGTAAAATAGTCATGCGCACGATTTCGCTGTACGTAATCTGCATTGTTCAGTAGACAGCGTGCGCATGCTGAACGTAAACAATGCTCATTACGTTGATTACATTCTGGGGTACTCTTCAAAATGGTGGAAGACGTTAACTCGGGGAGAAAAATTGCTGAATAAATTATGCTATTATTGTTTTCTTTGCGCACAAAAAGTATTCTCGTAGCTTCGTAAAATTCCGGTTGATCCCCTGATGTCACATGGATTATTTTACCGATGTCCTTGCTACGTTTCTGTGCGTTGATCATGGTAATATCCTTGCTGTCTATGGAGGGTCAGAGAGCTCTCAGGTTCCATCAAAAATATCTTAATTTGTGTTCTGAAGATGAACGAAGGTCTTACAGGTTTGGAACGACATGGGGGTGAGTAATTAATGACAGAATTTTCATTTTTGGGTGAACTATCCCTTTAATATTTTCTTGGAAGCCATGATAAAAGAAAAGCATTTGTAAGAAAATAATTTTCTATTTTGATAAGTTTAATGCATCCTTGCTAAATAAAAGTATTAACTGCCTTTAAAATCTCTCTGATCTCAAATGGTAGTGAAGATGTATTTATATGTATATTATGTACTTTTTAAACATGTTTGGCTTTCTCCAATATAGATTGTAATGTAGAATTTAGTGGTTTTAATAAAGTAAAACTGATGATGGCAGCATAGTTAATGCCTTTGTTGGGTGAACCTTTGGACCATTTAGAACACAAAATTGTGTATTATTTGTAAAAATTATTTAAAAATTTGCTTTGTAAACGTTGGGTACAAGAGATTGTACTACAAGTGTCTACGGACAACCGATGTGACGTGTCTGCTTGTAATATTTGGTGATGTGATTGTACACTCATTTCCATGCAAGATCTGTGAGGCTGCAGGTGGTGTGGCGTTTTCCCTTTTTCTAGGGTAGGGCGTTATAGTGAGGATTTTAGTTGATCTGTCCCAACCTGCACCCTGGATCATATTCTTGGCCTCCTCCCAGCTTGCACTTGTTATTCTAACCACCACTGTGACATCAGATCTGCCTGCCTCAATTTCACAAAGGTGTGGGCCAAGTCGAGTTCTAGTTCCTGGAAGCTCATGAGCGGCATTAGATTTTTAGGTGGATGAGAAAGTGTGTGTATCTGAGGAGACTGAAATGAGGTCAGCACAGTTTTTCATCTCATTGCTCAGCAGTGAGCAGCGTCTGTTTGCTCCGTGAACAATGGGCCTGGGAATGATGTGGAGGTTGAGGTTGACATGTACGCAAAGAGAAACAGTTGCTACAGGGGACGTACGGTGAGGGTTAGTGAGGGTGAGTTCATTTATATCTCTCACGTCTAATGGTTAAATGGTTTTTGTTTGTGAGGTCCATATAAATGATTTCCAAAGTGATTGTGTGGAGGAATCCATATATTCATTTATACTGTCGTTCTGTTTGCATTGGCACTGCCAAATTTATGTCAGATTGTTATTGTTCTTTCCCATATTAGACATAACTGACATTTCCTTTTATCTGAAATCTGTTTTCCTTTTGCATTACTTGTAGTTTTATGTTACTTGTCCCATTGACTCACTCTGATTAAAACACATTTTTGTAGTAACCAGTAATCATAAGTGTTCTCACGGTCACTGTTTGTGAGGAAATAACACTCTACTGTACCAAGCCCAATTTGTTGGAGGGTTTCTGACTCTTTCCTCTGATTTACTCTTGTCTCAGGTATCAATCTGTGTCCCCACCTCCAATTCTTACCACTGGAAAAGAGTCATGTTCCTCTCACCTCAGTGGCAGTGAGGACGCCAGTCAGCAGGGAAGGTACGCTAAAGCTGACACTAAACTCTGGACCCAAAAGAACTGGAGCTGTAACACTGCCAGCTTGAGAAGTGGCGCCTCGCTCTCCACTGACTTTGAATGCCAAAGCAGGCTCACCAAATCTAGGAGCATTAGCTGTCTGGACAAGAGGCTCTCCATCCATAACCCACCAAGTGGCAATAACCAGGATCAGAAGGAGAACCAGCCACAACAGGCCCCTGCTGTGGGGGATGGATTGAATCCTAGACCCCTCAGCTGGAGTACTCTTTCAGTAGGACCTACAAACAAGCTCGGGCACAAGCGCACGCTCTCACTCAGTCGTACAGTGACTTGCACTTCATCCGTTGCCATACGCAAAAAGATCTCAGAATGGGAGGGTCGGAATGCGGCTCTGCCTAGGATGAGCCTTTGTCTGGAGAAGAGGCCTGGAGGTGGGAGCGAGGGTTGCCCAAGCCTGCTGTCCTCACCCTGCAGCGAGAAAACCTTTGACTTTAAGGCTGTGAGGAGGATGAGCACAGCATTTTCCGAGTGCTCCTACCCTGAGACTGAGGAAGATGAGCACGTATCGGATCGAGAACCTCCTGTAAGGTTCCAGAAGAGGCCTTCAAAGACAGAGTCCTCTGGGATTTTCCTCCGCACGTTCTCGGCACGCAAGGAGACCTCAGCCGTGCTCAGCCGCATTCAAAAAATTGAACAGGCTTTGAAGGAAAGTCCCTCTTCATCTCCTCCGCAGTGTCTTAGTAATTGTTACAGCCTTGACAAGTCCAGACACAAGTCTTTCACTATAAGTGGAACAGAGGACTTGGACAGCACTTGTGGTAGCAAGCGGAGCAGCATTTGCTCCGTGGCCACCGAACCCGAAACTTCTCCAGGGTCTGAAAGACTCTCTAAACTCAAGCAGAGGTTCAGCATCAGTTCTACCAGGTCAGAGAGCCCAGAACTCCCTTCTGCACAGGACTCTCCTGGAATTACAGTGAACCCTTTGCCCAAACCCAAACGAACATTTGAGTATGATGCCAACCGCAAACACAGAGGATTGTTGCCCGGTAATGGACTACCTCCCACCGCTGAATCTCCACCTCCACTTCCTTCCACCCCAGCACCTGCTATAATGAGAAATTCCAAGGCAGATGAAAGCTCGCCTAAGAAGACTCAAGACAGGTAAGAAACATGATTGTCTTCCAGTAGTACTGTGTGGTTTTTGGCAGATTAATTTAACCAAAGAATCATGTAGCAGGTACACAAAGCCACTTGGGGATAAGTGCTTTAGGGGTAATGGTGATTGCTCATGACTTGTTCTTTGTGAGAATGAAATTGGCACCTTCCTTTTACTAGCTGGGATCTTATTACCTTCACGCAAGAATGAAAAATCTCTCATGATTTACTCACACTCATGTTGTTCCAAACTTATATGGCTTTCTTCTGTGGAGGGCAAAAGCTTATCAGAAGGTTGACATTGATTTTTTTCCATACAATGCACGCATACAGTTATCACAGTCTATCAAAATTTAAAAGGACAAAAAAGTATAATAAAAGTGGTCCATATGACTTATATAGCACACAAGTCATATGGACTACATTTATTATACTTTTTTGTCCTTTTAAAGCTTGATATAGCACACTAGTTTGTTGTAATGAACAAATTAAAATGGAAGTTCTTTTCCATTGAAGGCTGCTGTTCTCACATCTAATATTTATTCACGCATATTCAAATATTATTCATTAATCATTTTACATTTGTGTATGCATTTATGCATCTAGCTCCCTTTCAATAAATCCAAACTAAAGACTAGACAGACAGATTTGTGTTGCATGAAGAAAAAATATGTCAGCTGTGGCAAAAATTACTGAGAAGCAATGAATTTGTGTACTTCCACGTAGTTGGTTCCCCCACAAAGAAGAGATCATTTATTTTTCTTGGATAATGAAGTGTATAAAACTTGTCCCAAGAATGCTGAAAAGGATAAGGACCACAGGCCAAGCATTTGTTTTGTTGATATAGTTCTAGACTTTGAATTATTGGCTTTTGTTTTTTGACTACATAGTCTCTCACAGTGAATTGGCCCCTGCAGTTTCACAGATTCTTATGTTACAAATCAAGTAAGCAAAATGAAATTTCCTGTCAGGCATTTGACGGCAAGCAGAGATCAACATGGAGATGCTCGTTTTCTCAGGGTTTCATAATTTTACCATATTAGGTGAATTTGTTGCTGTCAAATGTTACACAATTGCACTGTTTTGTTCTGTGTATAGCACACGTCATCTTTTTTCCATTCGTTGATCTTTACATTGAGATTCAAACTGACACTTCTGAAACGGGCAATGCTTAATAATATTTATTTCTCCAAATTTAGTTCAGAAATCCAAAAATAGCATCAGTGATAACTTACCAACAAAACCATAAAACACTTTTGAGTATATTTTTAGAAACCCATCAGTGTTCATTTAACAGGGTGAGATGGAAGAACACAGAAAATGAAATGTTTTGGAGGTTCAAAGACCTCAGAGACTTTGCTTCATCTCTTCTCTTTATGTTGATATAACACTGCTTCATGGTGTTGCTTTTTGGATTTTTGATGGCTCTCATGTTGTTTATAGCTCATATTCCTCATGGCCTTATGAATGATCTTTGGCACATGGATTGTTTAGCCTAGTTACTGGGTATGGAGAGCTGCCAGGTTCTCGTGATGGAGAACCTCATGTGCTGGAACTTTTCTACTGCTCTACATTTGAGCCCATGTTTGACATTCCTGTGGCTGGTCCAGAGTCGACCGTTTAGAGACTATAGGCAAGCAAATAGATTGTGTCATGTCAAAGTGCTAATTTGGGGTTCCAACTTTCTGGTTAGTTTTCCAGCCATGTTATTCATGCAAATACATTTTGGTTTCTTGTAGATAAACAAGAAATTACCATCTGAGCATAGGCAAGAACTATACGAGTGTTGTTCATTTAAGCAGCCTCTCTTGTTTTAATTGGTGTCTTATAGTGATTAAACGCATATAAGATCCTCATAATTGAAAGATGCATCTTCTGACGTGATTGTGATCACCCAATTAAAAGATGTTTGCCTTGAACCATACCAAAAGAACTACTCTTTACTTGTTCAGCAAGAGTCATGTCCAAAGCTGTGGCTTTATGTTATCTCTGTTTGTTTCTAGAGAATCATGTGAGTCAGAAGATGCTGTCAGCCTGCCTTCCTCATACCCTTCCTCACCCACAGAGAATGGCACAGAGAACCACAGTCGGCCCAGCTCCAAGAGCACACTCGAGGAGAACGCCTATGAGGACATAGTGGGTAAGAACAGACAACAGTTGGTGATAGATCCTGGTTGCTCCCATTTGATTTTAGGCTAAAATGTAACTGTTGAATGTGAAAATGACCTTTATTGTTAGAAATATTTATTTGTAAAACATTTATGGTGTAAAAATATTAGAATTTCACATTAAGAATTTAATTTTTAATTAAAAATATTTCATATATTTGTATGTTTATTGATTTTAAATATTTTAAATGTTTATAAATATATTTTAATTATATAACATTTACAGATATTTTTTATAGTGTAAAAAAATAGTACTAAATATATATATATATATATATATATATATATATATATATATATATATATATAAAACAATAATATATTTTGTATTTTTTGCTGATTGTGCACTCTGCTCCCTGGTTAAATTCTCTTTTTTGTCTACTGAAAGTGATGAAGTACTGGCATGTGGCGCTGGCTGATTTTATGTGCTAAATTCCTTCCTGGCAGAAAATAGTCTGTGTTCACTAATGCTCAGACCCTTAGGGGCTTGACATTGTTACAGTGTTGGTGGGTCTTGCCCTGTGGCCAGACTGTAAATCTGTCTTGCTATTGCTGATGAGGCTTGGGCATCAGGTGCTGTTAAGTGGTCTGGGTGAATAAGTGCCTAGTTGGCAAACGAGCAGAAGGAGTTTGTGGGCTGGTAGGCTTGAAGTTTATATGTCATTATATCAGTTCTACAGCCAATAAATGCAGCCTTTGCTGCGTATTGTTCTTGAAATGATGATGGCCACTGGGTCCAGGCAGTGCATGAGTCTCTAGCGGTTGGGAAGTGGGTGACTCTTGGCCTTTTCCCTCTGACAAAGGTTCCATTGTTCAAGCGAACACCTCGGGTGTGGGATCAAGCATTGCGGTTGCACATTTTTACGAATGTTGATTAGTTCCAGAGAAATATATGGCCTCTATGTGCCTCTGTGCTCCAACCACTGAGCTGGGGGATTGGTGTAACAGTCCAACAGAGGCATCTAAGGGTGGTCTCCAGAAGGATCAGGCTGTGGTTAGCACATCAGATGGAATGCTTTCTCAGGCTGTCACCAGGGTTTTAGCTCTGTTTGTTACTAAAATGTCACCAAATGTTAAAAACATAAACATTATTTATGGTATACATATGTAAGATTTCAACCTTCTCTCAGCTTAAATCTTTGGGTATCACATTGCATTTTGGCACAAAGCCTGTCTGGTCTGGTGGCGATTGTGACGTATCCTCCATATGCAATGCACATTAGTATAGTGATAATGGATTGGCCAAATATCTCCAGATGGCAGGGTCGTATTACATTTACCATGAAATAAATCGCTTGTTGGAAAACCTATTCATGTCACAATGATATACAATCTTCAAAAGAGGCCACTTCCTTTCTTCAGTCCTTATTGAGGGTCTTGTAAGTGGCCATAACAGTCAGATTATTATTGTTCTTGATTGTTTGTTGAAAATAATCTCCATTCTTCATTCTTGTTTTCTAGCTTTTGCTTTCAGGCAAAAAGCATCTTCTGCTTGTTTACACGTCACAAAGCTATTTCATGTGAGGGCCGTTCCTCATCTCACATGACTGCATGGTGCTCCTGGGAAGACCGCAAAATGGCCATAAAACGGTCGTGTATGCTGTGTTGCTTTTATTGGCAGTCTGATACTCACATTGTGTACTGCTCACTTACTCATCAAGCACTCAACATCCTTTCCTTTGAAATCTTATTGTGTAAACAGAAGCACAGTATGTGTTTTGGTTATGGGTGCCCACTCTCTGTCCTTTTGTGTGTGTGTTTTGTGGAGCTCCTGTAAGTAGAGAAGTTGATTAGTACCCTCTTGTATGTGAGTGGTCAGGGAGGCATATCATTTCTCCAGCATGCTGTCATTACATTGCTTCGTTTGGGAGCCTCACACAGCACTCTGTGCATTTGCTGGCCTGTCATTGCCTCTCAGGCTTAATGGCACTAGGGCAAATCTCAGCTGTACATCTCGTGAGGTCAGGCTGTTGTGTAGCTGATTACTATGTTGTATGGTAGCTTTTTGCCTTCTTTTAAGCTTTTCACAAGAAATTACACTGTGAGTATTATGGCCAGGTTTACTTAGTGGCACTTTTGATACATTGTCCTAAAGTGTTAATATGTACAGAATTTAACAAAGAGGTTGAACAAGTGCTAATGTTTTCATCTACAAGATGCAACATGAATTGAGCAGATCTGATTGCTTTCTTTTGTAGGGCACCTGGAGCTGTGTTACACAAATGTCCTATTTTAATATTCTTTTGTAATCTGCAAAGATCCAAGTTCCTAACTGAAATTAGCATTCAGTATTTTAGGGTAGGATGTTTCTATAACATGGAACCTGTTGTATATCTAGTGGAGGGAAACAGGGCAGAAAGATGTGTGATATGCCAGTGTCTTACGGTAAGAAAACAACAGAAAAGTAGGGCATTGTGTTTGTGTGGGATGTGCACAACTGTTATTACATCATATTGAAACTGGCAGCATTCAAACGGTTGTTTCATTACATTGACTTGACAGCCCGGAATTGGTGACATGGAAAGAATGATTTTAATTAGAGGATTTTATTATTTTGACCCGACAAACTGATGCAATAGCTAGATATTACATGATTTTTTCGATAGGATGCTGCTGGTAACATTGCATCATTTTTGTGAATTTTAAAATAATTGTAATAATAACTTTTAGTAAAATTTTGGGGTCAGTAGGATCATCTTTTTAAAGAAATAAATTTTTCATTCCGCAAGATTGCTTAGCATTGAATAGCATTGTATATTGTAACACAAAATTTATTTTTTTAAGTAAATGCTGTTCTTTTAACTTTGTATTCATCAAAGAATCAAAGAAAAAAGTATCACAGGTTCCAAAAAACAATATTTAGCGGCGCAACAGTTTCAACACTCATAATAAATCAGCATATTAGAATGATTTCTGAAGGATCGTGTGACACTGAAGACTGGTGTAATGATGCTGAAAATTCAGCGCTGCATCACAGAAATAAATTCTATTTTAAAATATATTAAAATAGGAAACCAATATTAGAAATTGCAATAAGATTTCACAATATTGCTGTTTTTTTCTGTATTTTTGATCAAATAAATACAGCCTTGATGAGCAGAAGAGACTCCCTTAAAAAACAGGAACAGTAGCGGCAGTATATATATATATATATATATATATATATATATATATATATATATATATATATATATATATTGAATATAATATCAAATATATATATATATATATATATATATATATATATATTTGATATTATATATCAAAATATCTGATATATCTGATATATATATCAGATATTTTGAAGTGCAATAATCTTTCACAATATTACTATTTTTACTGTATATTCGATCAAATAAATGCAGCCTTAGTGAGCATAAGAAACTTATTTCACAAACTATTAATTTTGTGTGTTTGTATACATATTTTAATTATTAGCATTACTAGAAAAAAAGGCTTATTAGACCAGCATGTGTTGATGATTCATACATGCTTCCACATTAGAGTTAAAAACTTTTGTGGGCCCTATTCAGGTCATCTTGTCTTCGCTTCAGTCTGCCAAAGTATCTTAAAGGGGAAAGCACAACCTCGTTTATATCCTCAAGTGTTCGGTGAACAAATGATCCACCCTTTTACATGAGAAAACATGTTAGCAAAATTAAGATTCATCCTAAACACGTTTTAACCAAGAGGCTGTCTTTAAAAAGTTTATTTGTTATTTGGAGTCCTGTGCAGTCAGACTAAAGATCTGCACTGTCTACATTCTCTTATCTTGACTCATCACTGGCCCTTATTTCTGGAGACAGAGTGCTGTCCAAAGGCTTATGTCCAACAGAAACTGTTTTTGGAGACGATGCACTTGAGTTTCAAGCACACCAGCAGTAAACCTCCATGAATAATCTTTTCCCAGCACTCAATAGCTGCCCCGTTGTGTGCCTCCGGCTCTTTCTTTTCATTATCATCTTCCACCGCCTTCCATACCCTCTGCCCACCCTTTACCTATCAGTTTGTCTCCCTCCCACTCACTCCTTAAGAGGACATGTTACCTTGCTACCTTTTAAGTCAGCTCCTGGGCAGCTGGTGTTTGGTTTTAATCTCAGTTGTGCTCTCTCTCTCTCTCGTCTGCTCTTCTGCAAACAGAGAAAGAGAATCCATATGAGGATGTAGATCCATTGAGGAGATGTCTGGCCAGAAATTCCCGCCTGTTACCCGAGAGGTCCCGGGACTCACTCAACAGGATGTGGACCTCCCAGGACAGGAAGTCCATTACACCTCCCCAGGTAGTTTCCTTGGCTGTGTAAGATAGTGATGATAGCACCTGCTTTTCAATATGATTTTTATTTAAATCAATGCTTTATATACATGAATTAATTCACCATATTTTTAGTAACTTTAGTGAAGTACTTTGCAACATGTTGTAGTGTATTTTTATGGACGTTTTAATTGTACAGATTTTGATTGACTATACATGTCTGCACCTTTTCGTTTTCTTATCCACTTCCCTCTCACCAGCTGCCCTCTAAACCGAGTAGTCAGTCTCTGCGGCTGCCAGGTCCTGCTGACAGGAAGAGCCAGCGCCCATCCCGCCTGTCTAAGAGGCACAGCCATGATGACATGCTGCTTCTACCCCAGCTGGGCATGCCTTCTTCCCCCTGTGGCCTATTAGATGACAGCCTGAACCCTTCCACCGATACATTGGCCTCCCACAGGCAGAAACGAATCCCCAAGGTAAACAATGAGGGTGGAATGGAGTGAAGTGACTGTGTAGCAGTTGAACATGGATGCGTAATTTTTCATGTAAGGCAGGGATTCCTAAACTTTGTGTCATCCTCTTTTTGCTAGAGTGAACCTCTGAGATTTTAAATCAATATTTCAATAATTTAACAACACATTTGTTTATTCACGGTTCTCTGGTGTCTGTTAAAGATTACGTGACATTCAAGTAAACATAAAATATTTTATATTATCTTTTTTTTCTAAATATGTAAGTATTTTGAAACTATGTTAAATCTATTAATTTCAGGTTTACATTTCTATAATTTAATTATTAGTTTTTCGACAACTCACCAATCCATTCCTGCTTCTGGAGGGCCAATGTCTTGCAGAGTTTAGCTTTCTAGTGAGTCTGAGGACATGGATTAGCTGATTCAGGTGTGTTTAATTAGGGCTGGAGCTAAACTCTGCAGGTCGGTGGCCCTCCAGGAGCTGGTTTGGACACCCTTGCCCTTCCACAACCTTAGTTTGGGAAACCCTGCTTTAGAGTGAAAGGGAAATTGATTTCCAGATCCATATGCCTGGAATAAGAAGGGAATACTCAGACTCCATTTGTACTGATGCTGTCAATAGTAACCCTTGAAGGAATGAAGGACTGTTACACTGTCTGCACCGGATGAGAGTGGCCTGATGCATTGTGACAAAAGACATTATAATCAGTGATACTGTCTACACTGAGTGGGACACTGTGCAATGTGACAGTGAAATCCTCGGCAGTAAACTTGACACAGTTTTGCCAACATTAAGAGTTAACATTTGACTCCTCAGAACTAGGTGTAGCATACCAGTCTGCCTTCCAGCTACTTTTCCCTCTACACCTGAATGTTTTTTTTTAGGAAAAACACTTTCAACCACACAATTTTAATGCCCAGAATGTTCATATGCTGCAGGGTTTTAGAGAGAAAAAACATGGAATCTATTGCTCAAGTTCACATAACCACTCTCAAGAATGGAAAAAAAAGCCCTGAAGGACTGAAAGATTTAGTTTCACTGTTTTTCCCTTTTCAAAACATTTTACAAGTTGCTATAGAGTGGTCCCAGTGGCTTTTAGAAAATCACTGATAGCTAAAATCAATAACTTTCCCATCTGGATACAGCAGCCCCTTAAAATATTATTTGCTTAATAACTTAATAACATTCTTGGATAAATGTGTAGATAAGGGGCAGTTTTAAAAGTCATTTTCAATTTGTTGCAATGCATCATTTTCTCTATCAGGTGGTGCAAAGAATAAACTCTATCTACTGTACAAAAAGAGGCAAGAAGAGGCTGAAGAAGCTTTCGCTTTCAAACATAGAAACTGCGTCTCTAAGAGGTAAAGATTTTTACCATGATGTGACCTCTCAGAATGTGCCCCAGTTGTATATGTTCAGACCAAAAAATGTTGCCAGTTGACCCTTTGACATTAAACAACCCCCCCTCTTCTCTGTTTGTAGATGACAACAGCGAGAGTGAAAGTGACTCTGATGACAGGTTCAAAGGTGAGGGATCAGCACATATGGCTGAGTGGGCAATGTGTTTGAGTTGAGTGCTGCTCAAAGACTCTGTCCTTTGAGCAAACAACATGACATGACCCTGTGATTTGTCACAAGTAAATGTCAAAACTGAGCAAAACTGTATTATTGTATTTATATTTTGAATATACTGTTATTTTATTTAGCAATGTTTTGAATTAGCTTTTTGAGTTAGAGTTTTTGCTTTTGTTATTTTTATTAGTTTTAGCCCTTTTTTCATATAATAATTAGATTTTTTTGTGCTTTATTTCAGTTGAAGAAAATAATTTTTATTAGCTTTATTTATTAGTTTTTTGTAAACCATTATAAATCTGGACCTGAGCATTAGATGAGCTCCACACAGGGTCTGTTATCAGACTGTTTTTTTTTCATGATAATAACGTTAAAATTATGTTCATGTAACATAATTTTCACATCATTTAACAATATCCATTTACACACAATATACAAACACAGTTCTTTGACATTATATGTTGCCTGTAATATTGTGTGGATTTTTTGTCTTTAACACAGCACACACTCAGAGGTTACTGAAGCTGCAGTCTATGCTGCGACGTGCTCCCAGTTACAGGACTCTGGAGCTGCAGTTGATCGAATGGCAGGAAAGGGAGCTCTTTGAGTACTTTGTGGTGGTCTCACTGAAGAAGAAGCCAACCAAAAACTCTTATACTCCGGAAGTCACTTACCAGTTCCCTAAGGTGAATATTCTCTATAAAAAGGGATGTTTTTGTTTTACAGTTAAGATGCTGCACAGCATCTGATGTCTCCCGACAGGTACTTGAAGTGGGATATACATCACTGTTTATTAAAGGATCCCTTTATCGACCTTCTTTTAGGGTCATTTCTTACAGAGTTGCTATCAAACACTTTCCTGATGAAGTCTTGATATATGATTGTAAATAATCCTTACTGCTTTCTGAATTCAGTTCAGATCATTTGGTAGAATGTAGTTGTTTAGATACTTGATAACAGATTTTTTCACTACTTTTCAAATGTTTGGGGTCAATAAGAAAGTGATGAATACTTTTATTCATTAGTACTATTATCAAGGAATCCTGAAAAAAATGTATGTATAACGTTTTTCACAAAAATATTAAGCAGCACTGATTTCAGCATTGATATTAAGAAATGTTTCTTTAGCACCAAATCAGGATATTATAGTGATTTCTGAAGGATCATGTGACAAGACTAGACTAATGGCTGCAGAAATAAACTACATTTTAAAAATGAAATATAATGTTTTAAATATTTTAAATAAAACAATTAATTATTTAATTAAATGCAGCATGAGTAAGCATGAGAGACTTTCTTCAAAGACATTTAAAAAAAAATCTTACCCAACCCAAATGTTTGAACAATAATGTAATTATGCAAATTAGAAACAAGGCTGCAAATACAGCTTTGAGCTCTTATCCTTTGGATGTATTGACAATAAGTGGAAAAAGCAGGAAATTGTTGCCATAGCAATCATGTTTAGTTACAGAGATAGATTTAATTAGCTGAGATTTGCTTTTGTGATTGTGTTCCCTTGAGAGGCTGAAATATGTTGACACTCTGCCCATCGGAGAGGGTCAAGCCATTATTGTGCTTCTAAACTAGAACAGAGGGCCGATGGTGACATGGGTGGTGGTTGGAGTGGGGGATTGACCCCTTGCTGGGCAGAAAAATATTCTGTACATACTTGACATAGTAATGAAGGTGTAAAGGGATACTAAAAAGAGGCTGTGCAAATATATTAGATGGACTCCTTAACAGGTCTTTTCATCTGACCCTCACAGTTAGAGAGACTCACCAAGCAGATGAGGGAAGCTGAACAGAGACTCAAGGCTATCCCACAATTCTGCTTTCCAGATGCCAAAGACTGGAGCCCAGTGTCTGAATACAACAGGTATCACTGTTTTTCTATGAGATGCTCTGAGTTTAAAATTCTGGCTGTTACTGAAAAGCCAATATTTTTTTTTCATGTAATGGCCAATATTATAAATCTATACAATTGTGTCTAAAATAAAAATAAAACACACACAAAAAAATAAATAAATAAAGTTAATAAATTAATTCAATAAAATAACTTCAATCAAGTTAGTCATCACAGCATTATAATGTGCAGTATGAAGTATGTAGTGTGATATAATTATGTTCTTGATATGAAAGTTGAGTAGTCGAGATGAAAATGTCCTATAATGCAGGTGGAAAAGGCACCTTTATTACAGGGCTTTTAAAGAGTAATGCTTTTAAAGAGTTACGTCTTTGCTTAAATCTGCTGCTTGAACTGGAAGATGACAAATCATCTAAAAACAGGCAGAAATGAATGCCCATGATTAAATATCCAATATGTGACCCTTAAGACCACAAAATCAGTCTTAAGTGTCAATTTTTCAAAATTGAGATTTATACATCATCTGAATAAATAAGCTTTCCATTGATGAATGGTTTGTTAGGACAGGACAATATTTGGCCGCGATACAACTACTTGAAAATCTGCAATCTGAGGATGCAAAAAAATCTAAATATTGAGAAAATCGCCCCTTTAAAGTTGTCTAAATGAAGTTCTTACCAATGCATATTACTAATCAAAAATGAAGTTTTGATCTATTTACGGTAGGAAATTTACAAAATAACTTCATGGAACATGATCTTTATTTAATATCCTAATGATTTTTGGCATTAAAGAAAATTCTATAATTTTGACCCATACAATGTATTTTTGGCTATTGCTACAAATATATCCATGCTACTTAAGACTGGTTTTGTGATCCAGGGTCACATATCATCTGAAATATCCAATATTAACTGATATTAATAATAAAAAAAAGCAATTTAATGCTATAATTGTAAAGCAAAAGTACAAAAGTAGCACATGTGGCTTTGGTCACATTTGGTGGAAAAAAGGCTACCCTCACGAGCAATTTTAGAGACTTGTTTGAATTGTACTTCCATCAAGACAATTACAACCACATTGTTTAGTTTGGGTCATAGGAACAGCACTATCACACAATCAGTACATCAACTGAACTGAAAAATTACAATTTCAATTTAAACTTCAACAAGTATTCACGATCAAATACCCCATGTCATAAACTCTCAGTAATTACTTTGGTTTTCTTGCAAACATCTTAGCTGCCTGATAAAGTCTTCTAACCACAGTGGATACACCTCAAAGGCAAAGTCATCAGTCTCAAGAGCATTTCCTCTCAAGTGGTTTTAAACATTTTTGTACTTATCACCTGATCTACATGGAGGTTTGGGGACTAATGATGGCTGTCTTTGATTTGCTGCAGTGAGACCTTCTCTTTCATGCTCACTGGAGAAGATGGCAGTAGACGCTTTGGGTATTGCAGACGGCTTCTGGTGAGTTTCTTTCTTACATCATGGATGCTTTTCTTGCTCCCTTTGTTTGTGTTAGTACAACCATATGTATACTGTATATTGCATCACACATTGTAATTAAAGGGCAAGCATATGGATAGAGGTTTTGGTCAGTCACTTGAGTAATTGTTTGGTTTGCTCTCTTTTTTGTGCTCTAAGAGAAACAGATTCTCGTAAACCTGTCTCCTCTGGTTTAATGAGAGTTTCTCAGGAGACGAATGGAAATGCAAACCATCAAAAGATGTCATTGTACCGTAAGATTCGGTCATACATTTGTGTGCCTTGATTATTGTGTTTGGATGTTGTGATGAACTGCATGTTTCATGGGTTTTATTTGTGAATGTGCAGTTAGGAATGTGCTGCCTTTTCTGTACATTGGTGTTATACATTATACATGATAGGTTTTGCATTAAAGTGCATGTTAATGGTTATCTGTGGTTTGTTTCATACATCTAAACATTTGTTCTGGAGATAAAAGAAGAGATATGTGTCATCGATATGGTCTAGTAGTAGTTAATATGACTGCTGTTGCTTGTTCAGAGCTTTCTTTTTATAGATGTGGCCTTGTGTTTTTCAGTTTTAGATTTAGAGTGATTCATTATTGGCTTGTGAGATTTCTTTAGCTTCTATTCTTTCTCAGCTCATCTTTTTGAGCTCTGAATGGCCCAGTGGAGAGAGAAGTGTTGACTATGTTCCCTGCAGGGAGGAAGTCCAGGGGCTGGCATGAGGGCGGCATTCCTGAGGATTTGAACCCAACTCCACATGCTTGAATTAATCAACCATTTGTAAAAAGTCAGCAGAGGAGAATTGCATACCTAATATGGACAAGAGGAATGGGGATTCTTTGTGTTTGTGTGCTTTGAGAGACACTAACCTGGTTGGACTCCTAGAAAATAGCCAGACTTTCGATTGTTTAGTGAATTGCATGTGACAACTCATTCATTTTGTGGAACTGCACCTGTGCTGTGTTTACACTGGACATTGTATATCCATTTTTAAAACTTCCTTCCATTTTACACTCAAACCATGCACTATTTCATGTGTTTAACGTAGGTTATGAACTGAATAATAAACTCAAAGTTCATAAAATATAGCATAGGATGACAATATTTTAAAGGGGTGATTATCTTAATGGTTCCATCCCCCTGTTTTACAACAGCATGAAGCTATGGTTCTCATGTTAACTCACCTAAATCCTTTTGATGTGGCTCTTTCTCTCTCTTTCTCTCTTTCACTCTCTATTTATTGTCTCTCTGTCTCTCTCGTTCAAGCTTAGTAGTGCTTGCTAAACCATCCATCACTATTGCCCATACTTATCAAGTCACATCCCACAACACTTGTACACTCTAAAACACTCTAAAATATGCAGCATGTTGAAGAGAAATCTGTTCCAAAGATTGGAATCAGCAAATATTTTTCAATACTGATAATAACAAGAAATAATTCTTGAGCAGCAAATCAGCATATTAGAATGATTTCTGATATTGAAGACTGGAGTGATTGATGCAGCTTTGAATAACAGAAATAAATTACATTTTAAAATGTATTAAGAAAAAGAAAGACTGTATTTAATAAATGCAGCCCCGGTGAGCATAAGATATTACTTTTGAAACCGTAAAAAAAATTTACACACCCCAAACATTTTAATTGTCTGCTAAATGATAAAATGCAAATCTCATATACTTAAAGGGGCCAAAGCCCTATCTAATAACCAGAATATCATTGAGACTTATGGGCTCTCATCCACCCAAAACACCCTAGCAACTGTATAACAACACACTAAAAAGCATTCAGAACATCTTAGTGACAATATAGAAATGCCCTGGCAACCATCCACAACGGTGACTTGTATATGCAAGCAACACCCAAATCTGGTTTCTTCTCAATTTTGCCTCTCACTGATGTGATTTAGTACCTTATGCATATTACTGAAATCACTTGGATGCTTTCATGTGTTGCGAACCCCCAAGTTACTTCATGTGTATGATTTAATTGCTTGTGTAATCTTTTCCCCGCACCTGCAGCCGAGTGGGAAAGGGCCTCGCCTTCCTGAAGTGTATTGTGTCATCAGCCGACTGGGCTGTTTCAACCTGTTTTCCAAGGTGAGCTCAGGTTTGCTCACTCCCACACACACACACACACACACACACACACACACACATGGTCTCTCTGGCTGTCAGACATGGGTACAGCTGGAGCAAGGCTTGTGTTGGCATTGAGGAACATCCAGCTTACATCTGTCTTTCTCTCTGGCCTATTAAACCACTATTATTTCTTTCACTTCCACCTTTCACTCATGGAAAAGTGAGGAAGAAGTATAAAACCATGCTTGATCCAACCTTGGTTATCATAATATTCCATGGAAATCTAATCTGCATGTTTTCGTCAATCTTGAAAAAAACTCATGTAGCCGATGAAAACCATGACTTGCTAGTGACAGGTTAGAATTCCAGAGACTTCCACACTCATCTCTGAAAGGAAAAAAAGAAACAGACCACATGAAATGGATCGCTGCAGTGCCACAATCTACTCTACATGTGAATGACTGTTAACACTGTGTTTTTCTCCGTCAACTAATTCAGCATTCATTTATTACAGATCCTTGATGAAGTGGAGAGGAGGAGAGGGATTTCGGCTGCTCTGGTGTATCCTTTCATGAGGAGTGTGATGGAATCTCCTTTCCCAGCACCGGGCAAAACCATAAAAGTCAAAACCTTCCTGCCTGGAGCAGGAAATGAGGTTAGATCCTTTCCTCATATAAATCAGACTGCTGTGTTATCTGCTGTAGATTAAAATAAGTTTATTCATCACTCATTGAAACAAATGTAATATGGTCTATAGATATGAGATTTAAACCTTAAAGGAATAGTTTAAAAATGACAAAATAACAAAATTTAAATTTTGTTTGCACATTTTCATGTCATTCCAAACCTGTATATGTTTCTGTTTTATGTTGAACACAACAGAAGATATTTTGAAGAATTTTGAAGAACCAAACAGTTGTTGGTCCCCATTGACTTCTGTAGTTTGATTACCAGCATTCTTTAAAATATCTTCTTTTATGTTCAACATAAGAAAGAAATTCATACGGGTTTGGAACGGCATGAGAGTGAGTAAATGATGACAAAATGTTCATTTTTGGGTGAACTATCCCTTTAAAGACTACATAATATTAAAATGGACCCTATTCAAGAGTGAGGATGTTTTTTCTGCTTGCCTGGTCAGGCGTATAGATTAAATTTCACTTCCCCCTCAACATTTTCACTGGACTCATCACAAAATTAGTCATTTACATTTTCTATTTACATTTTCTACACTTTTGCTGGAAAATGATGGCATATATATGACCAAACATACTTCCTTAATATATGTTTCTGGTCCTGTTTTGCATGATTCGTCAGTGTATGTTATTCTAAGCAAAATTTAATAACTTTCTCTGCCACTGAAATTACTTTTTTTACACTGCATGCATGGGGGGTAAATATTGGCCAGTAGTAATATTTTCAATTTCCATCTTAACACCCTAGTGAAAAATAAATATACTTAAATGTATTTGACATACATTTATTTCATGCTAAGTATACTACAAATACATTTTCATATTGTTGTACTTAATAAAATGCCCTGCAATTGTACTTTTAGTATACTAAACTGGTATACTTAAAGTCTGCTGAATTGGAACAACTAATTTTGTACTTAATACACTTTAATTGTGCAGAAGTAGTGCTAAAGTACAATTAAAGATATACTTAGTATATTTGATTGTGCTACAGTTGAACTATTGCAAGTATACTTCAAGTACACTTTAATTATCTTGAATTTAAAGACCGATATTATTCAAAGATCATACAATTCTCATCAAAAGTGACATTAAAACACATTTTAGACTTGATATTAAGAAATGTGCATAGTGCACAAGTAGTACTCCAAATAAAGTTTAATTACAATTTTTATATCAGTAAGTCTTGAGTTATCTGTCAGTAAATTAATAGATTTGAACTATACTTAGTATGAAATAAATGTATTTTAAATATATTACTTTTTTACTAGGGCAACCTTGCAGTAATGCACGTTTTATTTTCCTTAGGTTATTGAGTTACGAAGGCCCATGGACTCCAGGCTAGAGCATGTGGACTTTGAAAGTCTGTTCAACTGCCTGAGTGTCCGACAGGTGGTACGGGTTTTTGCCTCTCTGTTGCTGGAACGAAGAGTCATCTTTGTGGCTGACAAGCTGAGGTGAGACACCCTTGTGTGTTAGCTCAAGTGTCTGAGTTATCATGCGTCTGCGGCCTTTGAGCCGATGAATATTAACCGTCAAATGTAGGCAGTATATCATCTCATGTAACACACTCTTCATTCCCATGAGAAAGTTCTTGCTTTTTCAGACCAAACATGGTCAAGCAGTCCTCCCAAACAGAGCTGGGTTTCTAAGACAAGCTGACCACTGTGACAACAGCAGTCTGAGTGTGGCCTAACAGCAGATGTTCTCAAGAACCCCTTTCTTCACTGATGTGCAATGTCACTTCCAGTTTTCCATCTACTCATTCAGAGCCCGTAAAATAACATCTGCTACAAATGAAAGATTTTTATCTTTTTGGGTCATGCTTTTTCTCCTCCTGTTGGTTGTTGTAGCCTTTGTTTTTCACATCTATTCCTTTTCCAGATTCTCAAGTCAGAAACTGATCATCACAGTGTAAGAGGACAAAGTTTAGAAAAACATCATTCCGTATTTGTCAGTGATCGTAGGGATTCTGAATGGAATACCAATCATAGTATTGGTCCGAAAGCTCCAGCCAATATATCTTGGCTTATCTGGGCAGAAAATAGCTGTTTTCGGGCCCAGTTCAGTTTTGTCTGTCAGTGTCCAACCAGTGCATCTGTTAAATAGCAGCTTTCTGCTGCGGTTTTGGTTAAAGGGTGACCCAACGGCTGCTCCATGCAGGCCACTGCTAAATTCATCTAAATTCATTTTTACCCCACCCTCTAACACTGGGCTGAACTCCCAGGAGTCCCCGCTGATCTAAATGCAGAAGTGGGTCAGGGCAGAGACAGGGCTTTGATTCTGTTAGGGACGTTATGCTCCCTGGAGGTTTCGGCACCCCCCTCTGAGCCTTCGTGCTTGGTCACGGAAGCTTGTGGCCGGGCATAGGGGGTCATTAGGGAGTAGGTTATTTGTGAAAGCTTAATCTCCACAAATCATCAGGCAGTTTAAACAAACAGCAGCGGGGTATGTGGGGTGGGCAGTTACTGTGAAGGAAGGAATGCACTTCCTGTGTGAGTGACTGAGCGTGTTTCTCTCCTCTAATCAGTGGCCATATTGTAACAGGGTGACAGATGTTACTTAATGTTACAAATTTACATGATGCACTTTAAAAGTTTGATTTCAGTCAGACTAAAAAATAATTTTTCTTTTTTAAAAGTCACGTCAACACTTTAGTCTGACTGAAATCATACCAGTTTGGTTTCTGATAACTAAAGTCAAACTAAAAATTATGGATGCACTGATCATAAAAACTCATGGTCAATTTCGATTGGGTTTTTTTAACAAGCAAATTGGCTGATACCGATTGCTATGTATTTTGCTCTATTATATGGATTTAAAGCGAAAACAGGATGGTCTTGAACTTTCTGAAAATTATGCTACATAAAACATAATGCAACAGATGGGCTGAATGAAAATGTAAATTCACTCTCTTTCAGTAGATGGCGCTTATAAAACCGCAGCAATATAGCACTTACAAACACTAATAGGCATTAGGTTGAGGCAAAATAAAAACAAAATGCCATCTTTTCTGAAGACAGTCAGTGTCTTCAGAAATAAATTCATGTAACCCCCCCCCAATCACTATTTAGAATTTTTTAATGAATGTTTTATAATATATCATTTAAAAATGAATGTATTATTATGAATACAATTCATATTTATATTATTGTTATAATTATTATTACAATCTAACATCAATAAAATGCTAAAAATATATAAAATCAATAAATATTTTTTCTTATTTATACCCTTCAGTTATTGTTTCTGTTTGTTCAACAGTTTCTGTTTATAAAAAAAAAATAGCAGAAATACTGGGGGAAATATCTTGCCTTAAATAGTGAGCCTTCGAGTCAAAAAGGTTGAGAACCACAGCATTAATCAGATAACACGGTCTCTCTATTATGTGATTGCTCGATTGTTAACTCATGTGAACATACTTAGTGTTATTGACCTAGCTTGTGTTGAAACCTTTCCTTTGCCTTCTGCTTCTTCCCACATGGTACACCAATGGTTTAGTTCACAAACTTGAGAATATTTGACTCAGAATAGCAAACCATGTTTTTTCTTTGAACCATAGAACAAAAGTAGTAGTTCTATGTTGTCGCTCAAAGTACGCTTTTCAAAACCCACTCTTTGTGAATGGCTTTGAATCACACCCATTATCATAATAGAGCTCTGGTTACAACATAATATGCTGTTAAGCCAAGTATTGACATTCCATGGGCTTGGCTCTGTTCAAAACAGGATAGGTGGATTGATGGGATTTGGTCCAGGCCTAGCTGTGTTGCCCAGCAACCCAAGGTGGATTATGGGCAGCGCTAGACTAAGGTAGAAAAGTCTCCTTTCTCCCACATCAAGGACATTGCTGTGGCTCTCTTGGGAAAGACCACTGCAATCCAATTCCAAAAAATGTCTGCCAACAGTGTGTGATGTATGCTTCTGTAGCCTATAACGTATAGCTGCTACTCAGGATCTGGCAGAAAGAAAACTCACTCCATGTTAGGCAATGCTTTCCTTGGGATTTCATGCGTGTTTGTTTTAACCCTTTCCACACTTTCTGAAGCTTAAGCCATCTTGTTTCTTGTGGCACAGAATGTAATTGTTCTCGAATCACAAACTTTTCCATTAACTATGTGATTGTCTAGGGAGCTCTTTTTTCCAAACTAGACACTGATATTCAATCAGGCTGCCGAGCGAGTTCCTTCCTATGGGGGCTCGAGCAGCTTTGATTGTTAATGAAGTAAATATATTACCCAATATTATGTTAAAATATACGCAATAATGCATTCATTTTTAAACATTTTATTGAAATTGCTGCTACTAAAATTTCTTTATAATGATATGCATTTTGTGTAGTTATAGAATAAATAACAGGAAGGAGTTAAACTCTCCAATGCATTGCCTGGTTTTGTCATTTCTAAATTGCTTCCTTTTCTTGGGTACATTGTGTGTGCATATTTTTGTGTAGCTATAGACGTCTTCCTGTAGTAAGTGACTGTTGTTGAATCAGAGCACAGAGAGGCAGGTGGTAAAATGTTTTGTGTCTCAGACGATATGAAAAGGAGACGGAAAGCCTTTAGGCAAATGTAATATAGTATTGCCAAGTTGGCCAGAGACTTTTGTGTGGCTAGTTTCTGTAGTAAACAAGCCAAAAAAACATGAAGATTGAAGAGCTCGACTCTACAGGGTTTTTTTTTTTCTTTTTTTCTCTTTCTGTTCTTCTATTATCACAGGAATATGTTTCAGTATATTGCATAATGATGGGAACATAAACTTTACATCAGCTTTTGCATAAACTTTGTGTTATTGCTCTTACATCCACATACTGCATGTCACCACTGGTTAAACATGCAGAAGCTTTCATTAAATATATAAAATTACTCTCTAAGCTCTTTTTCCAAAACCAAGCCAGCCATCCAACATTCCCATTAATTTTTGAAAGATGCAGTATTGTTGAGTATCTGTCCAATTCAGTTTGAGTGGTTAAATGAAAGCACATGTATTTTTTTCTCTGATTTAGATCCTGAATTTTCACCCTTAAGCTGCTTCTGTTGCAAATTATTCTTTTTAAGGGTAGCTCACGTAACAAACACCAAATTCCAGCAGCTGTTGATCAGTGTCTTATTTTAATAATAATTTTACATTTACATTTAGTCATTTAGCAGATGCTTTTATCCAAAGCGACCTACAAATGAGGACAATGGAATCAAAACCAACAAAAGAGCAATAAAATGTAATGCAGTACATGTAGCAAGGTTTTAAAAAAAAACAATAAAACAAGTCAAAAGAATAGAAAAAGAATAGAGAATGCTAGTGTTAGAGGGTCATTTTTTTTATAATAAATAAAAAGAAAACAAGTAGATAGAATAGAAAAAGAATAGAGAATGCTAGTTAGAGGGTTTTTTTTTCTAATAAATAAAAAAACAAGTAGAAAAAGAATAGAGAATGCTAGTGTTAGATGCTTTTATAGTTTAAATTAATTGAATTTCAGTTTTCACTTTAAATTTATACAAATTTTGTTGTGCTTTTGTCATTTTTATAAGATTTACTTTTTTAACATTTCTGTTTAGATGTAATTTATTTTTAGTTCAGTTATTTTAGTACTTTAGCAATATCAACTTTAGTTTTTCATTTTTTTTTATTAGTGCTGTCAAATGATTAATCGTGATTAATCACATCCAAAATAAGTTTTTGTTTACACAATATGTGTGTGTGCTGTGTATATTTATTATGTATATATAAAAACACACACATATATAGTATATATTTTGAAAATATTTACATGTGTATATGTGTATATTTATATTCATATAATTTATATTGGATATAAATATAATTATTATATAAACATAACATTTTTCTTTTATATATATATATATATATATATATATATATATCTGTAAGTGTGTGTATTTATATATACATAATAAATATACACAGCACACACACATATTATGTAAACAAAAACTTTCATTTTGGGTGTGATTAATCACGACTAATTCGTTTGACAGCACTAGTTTTTATTTAGTTTTTTAAATATTTTTAGATTTAGTTAACAGTAACTAGTGGAAGAAGTGTAAATCCTTTTATATAGAATTTTTAAAAATCTTTGAGGAAGGTTCATGTTTAAGTGAATGATTAGTTTAAGTTCTCAAATGAACTATAATAGCCCTTATGATAAAATACACAATATAATAGCTGTTATATCTTTTTGTTCTGATGAGATAAAGGATGCTGTGTAAATGATATTTATTTGGTTGAGCATGTTTGATATGACTGTGTGTTTGTGTGCATACCAGCTCTGTATGACAGCCCAGACAGGAGTCAATTACAGTAGCTAGCAGCAGTTTTCAATTCAACCTTCTATCTGTGTTGGAGGATTCGGGCAGCATAGAGCAGTGTTTGGACTGGTCTAAAGTTCCGTCTTCATCTTTTCCCATGAGTACTTGCCTCTGAGGCCAGTTATGCTGACATTCCAGGTATCAGCTATCAGAATCTGCCTTTCTTGCCTGTGGCTAGGTTTTTAAAATCTGCCTCTCTGTTCCCAGTGTGAACATGCCAAAATGCAGGATGCAGAATCTCACACACACACACACACACACAGACCTTCAGACACCACCTAGAGTGTTTTAAGCACAGGCCGTGAAATTTAATATTTTGATTTTGATTAAAAATGCTAACTACTAATTGCTTGTGCTAATTTGTGGATATGCATTTTTTCAGACCTGAAGCTTATGTATTTTGATAAAAATAATTGAAATTAGTATTTTTATTTTTTTAATGTATAATAAAAGGGGGCATTAATGGAAGCCTGTTTCTGCCACAGGATAAAACAATAAAAACAGTAATTGCAACTTTTTATCTCACAATTTGGACTTTGTTTCTTGTAATTCTGAGGAAAAAAGTTAGAATTGTGAATTAAGAATTCTGAAGAAAACGTCAGAATTGTGAGATGTAAACTCGGAATTGTGAGCATTCTGAGATTACATCTCAGTTTTTATCTCACAATTCTGACTTTATTTCTCTGAATTCTGAGTTTCCATCTCACAAGTTTATTTCCCTCAGAATTCTTAGTTCACATCCCACACTTCCACCACAGAGTAAAATATAAAAAAGGTAATTACAACTATTTATCTCACAATTTTAACTTTTCCCCCTTGCAATTCTGAGTTTATATATCAAAGTTCAGACCTTTTTTCTCTCATTTGTGAGAAAAAAGCCAGAATATCAATATTTGAACTCAGAATTGCAAGATATAAACAGAACCGTGAGATATAAACTTAAAACTTGTAGTTGCGAGAAAGTCAGAATTCTCGCAGATAGTTTATATCTTGTAATTCTGTTTTTTTTTTTCTCTGAATTGCAAAAAAAAAGTCTGAATTGTGATATGTAAACTCATAATTGCAAGAAAAAATTCTTATCAGACAAAAAGTTGCAGTTACTTTTTTAATTCTTTCATTCTGTGGCGAAAACGGGCATTTGTTTTGCGCCTAACAACACAAATGAGCAGTATTGGAGCTACAATTCTGTTTAGTTTACTGTCAGCATACCAAAATTTATCTCTGGGTTCAGTCCTGATCCTTTCTAACTCATGGCTGGAGTCAGTGTGTTTCCGATGGTTTATTTTCTCGGCCTCTGTATATGTGGGCCCATGTGGTGGATGGGACAGAAAGAGATGAGAATGAGAGAAAGCAGGGTCAGCCATTATCAACAAGCTGAGGACCGTGAGAAGGCCACTGTGCTATTCGTGACTTTGCACTTAGCCTTAGCTGTAACATTTCGCGGCTGCTTTAACGTCACAGAGTAATTTAAGGCTTTAAGTGTGTGTGGTTACAGTGTGGTAACCCATCACAATATCATCTTTACCATATCACTCTGAAGATACGAAGACTTGCGTACAGCCTGTTCCACATACAATGGGTAATGTGGCTGATGAACCATTTGAGTACAAGCCGCACAGAAAACCAGACTGACTTAATGATTGTCTTATGGGAACGTTTTACTCTTTTTGTTGGAACATGACTAGTGATTTACTGGTAAAGTTTTGATAGCTGTTATGTAATGAAAATGTGTATATTCTCCCCTCTGTTTCTTTATAAAACAGTAGAGTTCTGTTTTAGGTGCATTTCTGTCTATGTTTTTTGTTTGTTTATAAATTCAGGTATAAGTCTAATTATTTTCTGTGGTAATGTTGGACACTTTAGCATGCTTCTCCCCTTTGCTACATAGTGAAAGGTGTGGTGTTTGAGTGCATAAAGATGTAGCAACACATGTCATTTCCTTCACCCTAAAAGGGCAAATTCATGCACACTACAGTTCAGAAGTTTGGGGTTTGGTAACTATTTTATGTTTTTGAAATAATTTGTATGCTCATCAAGTCTGCATTTTTGAACTTATTAATACAGTAAAAACAGTAATATTGTTAATAGTAATTTTGTAAAATTATTATAAAATAAAATAACTGTTTTCTATTTTAATATATTTACAAATTAAACTGTGATGGCAAAGCTTAAAGGGGTCGTATGATGCGATTTCAAGTTTTCCTTTCTCTTTGGAGTGTTACAAGCTGTTCGTGCATAGATAAGATCCCTGAAGTTGCAAAGACTAAAGTCTCAAACCCAAAGAGATATTCTTTATAAAAGTTAAGACTTGTCCACGCCCCCCTAAAACGCCTCATTCAAACACGCCCCCACATGTCTACATCATGGTGTGGGAAGCTTTGCATAACACCGCCCAAACTTATACGCAATGAAAGAAGGCAGAACTATTATTCTCGCTGTAGTGTTGTTGCTGCAGCCGCCATGTCGCGGAGACGCTGTGTTTTGTAGTGAAAGCGAAACTACTTTGTTTGGGCTTCCAAAAGAGGACACAACTAGAAATTAGTGGTTAAGTTGTATTTACAACACTGTTCCAGAACAGTTCAACCCAAATATTCAGATGTGTGCAGCGCATTTTACAGAGGACTATTTCTTGAACCTGGGAGAGTAGCCTAGAATACCAGCTTTGTACAAAGGCTGTTTCTATAAAGTGGGGCAATTCCAACTTTGCAAGGACAGTTTGGCGCTTCTGACTCACAGCCTGTAAGTATGTTTTCATATTTAAAGAATTTGCTACTTACTATTCAAACGCGAGTTTTGAGCAGTTTTTTAAAATCATTGCTTTCCTTTCAAGATCTGGAAATAGTCATTCATGCTTTTATCACATCAAACCTGGATTATTGTAATTCGTTATATGTTGGTCTTCCACAATCTATATTGTCACGGCTGCAGATGGTTCAGAACGCGGCGGCTAGACTGTTAACCGGCACCAAAAAACGTGATCATATTTCGCCAGTATTAGCGTCCCTTCATTGGCTTCCTGTCTTTTTTAGAATTCAGTTTAAGATTTTACTTATTGTTTTCAAAGCTCTTAATGGACATGCCCCATCTTATATTTCAGATCTTATTAATTTACATTCAACGCCCAAGTCCCTTAGGTCGGCAAATAAAGCTCTATTACATGTTCCTCGGTCACGCCTTAAATTTAAAGGAGACAGAGCCTTTGCAGTTGCCGCTCCACGTTTGTGGAATCAGTTGCCACCTGACATTAGGAGTGCTTCTTCTCTTTCTATTTTCAAGTCCAGACTTAAGACACATTTTTACTCTCTCGCCTTTCCGGGCTATTAATTCAGTGTGTACGGTTGTTGTTGTTGATATTGTTATTTTATTATTATTGTTGTTATTTTAATTTTATTCTATTTTATTTTATTTTAGAATTTGTTGTATTGGTTCTGTTCAGCACTTTGGTCAGTGTACTGCTGAATTTAAATGTGCTTTATAAATAAACTTACTAACGTTAGAGTAGTGCTTGTTGTTTGTCGTTTCTCTGATCACAAATGCAAACATGGTGTTCTGTTTACGCAGCGCGATGCAACGCGATGCGTAACAAGACAGTATAAGTCATTATAATCAGCAATTATGTCCTCACTGAATGCAACAAATGCCTCGTTTATAATGGGTTTTATTGTTTTTGTCTCGTCGAACCGGGACACGGCATCACAGCATGGTAAAGGGCGTAACATTTCCATCACACGCTTGAGGTATTCGGCCAGTCACAACGCACTGGATTGCTGGCCAATCAGCACGCCTCGGTTCTCAGAACGATGAGCTTTTTTAAAAATCGACGCGTTTCAGAAAGGCGGGGCTTAGAGGAGCAACAATAATGTACAGTATGTGGAAAATAATGTGTTTTTTTAACCTTAAACCACATAAACACATTGCATTACACCAAATACACAAAATAATGTTCTTTTTAGCAACATCGTATGACCCCTTTAATTTTGACTGAGCAGCCATTACTGCAGTTTTCATTGTCACATTATCCTTCAGAAATCATTCTGATATGCTAATTTGATGCTTCAGAAACATTTATTATCAATGTTGCTTAATATTTTTGTGGAAATCATGCTTTTTTTTAATGAATAAAACTTTTATACCAACTGCATTTATTTTAAATGTATTTCTAACTTTGTGTAACTGTCAATTCAATGCATCCGTGGTGAATAGAACTATTCATTTCTAAAAATTGTATTAACTTTAAACTTTTGAACAGTAGTGTAGTGGAAAAATCATGTTAAGTAGACCATTTGATATGACACTAACCTTCTAAAATGTATACATTAGATGGCAGAATATGTAGTATATAATATTAATGCACAGGATATAATACACCATTTGTGAAAATGATCATATCTGTGATTTTTATGACATTTTATGATGTGTTTTACCACTCCAAGCTATCATTATCTCCAGAGGGTTTTATGTAACTGCTATCTTGAATGCCACTGTCACAATGGAAATAATATAAGAGGGGATCATTTGAATAGCACTGCCACTGGCTATTTCCTTGTGTTGCTCTCATAATCTCAGATTCCATTGTCCCCTTGCTAAAGCCAAAATAAACTGGAAAATCTGGGCTCAATATACTTTTTCCAGAACAGGATTTGCTAAAAAAGCGTGTTAGATTTTGTAATAGCTAGGTGATTGACTGTGTGCCTTTCTCTTTCCCTACAGTACTCTTTCCAGCTGTGTTCATGCGGTGGTGGCTTTGCTCTACCCTTTCTCCTGGCAGCACACCTTCATCCCGGTGCTGCCCACCTCCATGGTGGACATCGTCTGCTGTCCCACGCCCTTCCTAGTCGGTATTCTGTCCAGCTCACTGCCAAAGATCAAGGAGCTGCCAGTGGAGGAGGTACTTGATATCTCGTCACTAACTCCCAGCTATGCTGTTGTCACCCGTCTTGTTTGTTGTAATATGATACTTTGTCAAGTGTGTACAACATGTGCTTTGCTTTGTACCCGCCTAAATTAAACTGGTTTGACTGATAAACAGTCATTAGATCCAGGGAGAGAAAAGCATAAATTCTAACTAACTTCTTATTTCAAAGATTCAAGTATTTTTCCTAGCTCTTGGAGGCTATTATTCTGCAAGATGTTTCCCTGATTGTGACTTTGAATTCCTGTGAATATAGTCACATTGGCAGCTCTCCTTAACAGTTCAGGTTTGCTCTTACTCTAATAATCTGCCTGAACATTGAACCCTTATGTAGTAGAATATGGGGCTAAAGTCATTTTCCCAGATTCAGAAAGTTGTTGGAATGAGTGAGAAACATACTAAGTATAACAACATGCCCAGAACGTGGGCCAATTTTTGTGTATGAGCCTTGGAATGTGGCATCAGCTTCATAAGCCTAGCTCAGCATTTCTGGCGAGGATGTTGCCTTTCTCCCCTCTAAACTTTCCCAACCGGGAGAGTGTTGTTGTTCCCAGCTGCCCGTAGGACACTGCCAGCTTGGCCACAGGGCTGAAGTTTGGTCCCTACTGAGTGTTTGGCATTTAGTGCGTTTGGCAGAAGTCGTCTTTAGTACTTTTTGGACATAAGTGCACTTGTAATGGCCATAAGGGGTGACCCTTTGCAGTGAAGACATCTGGAAGCAGACCAAATTGTGCTGCTTGTCATTGTTAACACTGCATTTTTAAATGGATGTCAGGCTTCATCTGTTGTGGATCAACTTCTGGAAATGCTGTGACGTACGAACCTTCCAAAACAATTGAATATAGTGTGATTAAACAGAATGATGCTACTTAATGTTTGAGATCTGTTTTTTTATATTCCTGTGAATATAGTCACGTTGGCAGCTCTCCTTAACAGTTCAGGTTTGCTCTTACTCTAATAATCTGCCTGAACATTGAACCCTTATGTAGTAGAATATGGGACTAAAGTCATTTTTAAATGGATGTCAGGCTCCATCTGTTGTGGATCAACTTCTGGAAATGCTGTGACGTACGAACCTCCCAAAACAACTGAAAATAGTGTGATTAAACAGAATGATGCTACTTAATGTTTGAGATCTGTTTTTCTTTACGTTTCAGGCTTTAATGGTTGATCTTGGAACGGACCGCTTCATCAGACAGGTTCGTCTGCCCACAAAATTTGACAATCTCTCCCATGGCTCTAGCTCAGCTAATTGCGTGTTGTCATTAAGATCTGAGAACAACCGTAATACAAACAAGCTGGCTGTGTCATGTTATGAATCACTGAACATTGTTACACTGTTAATCTTCATAATCTTCCTGTATACAGATGGATGACGAGGCCTCTATATTACCACGCAAACTGCAAGCTGCTCTGGAGCAGTCTCTCGAACAGAGGAACGAAATCATCAGTCAAGACTCGGACAGCGAATCAGATGAAGGTGAAAAACCTGACGTTGTGGCCTTGCCCATCTGTTTACAATGGACTCACTATCTGTGCATCATGAAACATGATCTGACTGTAAAGCACAACATCTGGCTTCGCTGTATTTCATTCCCTATTCAAAGTCTTAGTTGTTTATCCACCATGAAAATTATCCAAATCTTTTGTTTATGCTTGATAAAATATAAATGGCTGGTTTAGTTGCTCTAGCATATTTAGTAATAAATGATTCTGATATTTCACAGAGTGCACCACCTCTTTGAACAGTGTGGTGTCAGAGGCCTTCATCCGCTTTTTCCTGGAGACTGTTGGCCACTATTCGCTGTTTCTTACCCAGGGCGAAAGAGGGGAGCGCATCTTCCAGCGCGAAGCCTTCCGCAAGTCGGTGGCTTCTAAGAGCATCCGGCGATTCCTGGGGGTCTTCATGGAGTCACAGATGTTTGCTGGATTCATCCAGGATAGGGAGATGAGGAAGTGTAGGGCCAAAGGTAAACCATGCTTGGTCAGTTAAAGAAAATGGCTTCCCATAAAACATGGTGTCCTATTAGCTTCAGGCTCATATAAGTGTAATTTGAAACCCACACCCAGCATAATGATACACTACTTGTGTGGGTCTTTCAGATGGGGTGGAGGTAACTTTTATGTTGAAAGTCAGATCTTTACTGCCACCTTATGGTGACCAAAATCAATGCTTTTGACAGATGTGTAAAGTTTTTTTTTTTTTATAATGGGCGTTATTAATATTAATATTAATCTATGATCTATTGTTATTAAGTGATTTAATATATTTTCATTCTTTTTTATTTGTTTATTTAATTTATTATTTTCTTAAACAGGTCTGTTTGAGCAGAGGGTGGAACAGTATCTGGAGGAGTTACCAGACACAGAGCAGAGTGGAGTCAACAAATTTCTGAAGGGTTTAGGTGAGTATAGTACAGCAGTTATGCAACACATGTGCTACCTGTCAAACTTTTGGAATTATTAAACATTTGTATTGCTTTTGAAGTCTCTTATGCTCACCAATGCTCAATTTGTTTGATTAAAAATAATGTAAAAACAGTAATATTGTGAATTATAGTTGCAATTTAAAAGTACTGGCTTCTATTTTTATATATTCTATTGTGTAATTTATTCCTGTATTGGTAAAGCTGAATTTTCTGCATCCATTACAGTGATTTCAGCATCACTCTAGCCCTCAGAAATCATTCTAATATGCTGATTTGGTGCTCAAGAAACATTTCTTGTTATTATTAATGTTGAAAACAGTTGTGCTTAATATTTTTGTGGCAAAATTTGATATACTACCATTCAAAAGTCTGGGGTAAATAAGATTTAATTTAATAAAAAAAGTAATACTTTTATTCAGCAAGGGCACACAGAATCGATCAAAAAGGGACAGTAAAGACATTTTTAATTTTACAAAATATTTTTATTTCAAATAAATGTTCTTTTGAACTTTTAATTCCATCTTTATATTTCTGCTTTCATGTGACACTTAAGACTGAAGTAATGGTCACTGAAAATTCAATTTTGGCATCACAGGAATAATTTACATTTTAAAGTATATTAAAATATTAAAAACAGTTCTTTTAGAATTTAATAATATTGCACAATATTGCTGTTTTTACTGTGTTTTCGATCAAATAAATGCAGCCTTGGTGAGTGTAAGGGACTTATTACAGAAACATTGAAAAATTTTAAATGTTCCAAACTTTTGTCTGGTAGTCGACATATGTAAGTACAAAGCTTGTTTATAAAAAGGCATATCAGAAACTGCATATCAACTTGATACATCAAAATTTCATCTTTTTTTCAGGAAATAAAATGAAGTTCCTTCATAAAAAGAACTAGAAACACTTTATTGTGAAACCAAAAACTGTGGACATTTTCTACAAATGCTACATCTGAAGACCTAACACGGCTAAGTCACGTATGTTAAGATGTGCCTGTTGTGTTGACTCTGACGTTCATATTTTTGTACATATTTATGAAAGCTGTGCTGTTAATCTCACACGTAGTTCTGTTGTTACCTTTCCTGGTACTTTGTATATGAAACTAGAGAAATAATAGGATGGTACTGAGAGTATGAATGGTTATATTGCAGTATAACCTCCACCCTTAGAGATAACTGTGTTGAGCAGGTTGAGATGTATGAATGGAAACTTGACAGGTGGATGTACAGTGGCTGTGTAGTATTTAACACTAGAATTTCTCCATGAACTGTATTTTGTACATTTATTAACACATGAAGAGTATAATTACCTTAATTACAATGTTTAATAAAAAAATCAATAAAGTTTTTCTGTTAATTTCTCATTGTGCATTAAAGAGCTGCTTTGTTCCAAAATGTTTAGGACCATAGAAGCAGACCCTAGCTTGCTGTGACTATCCTTTTAGTCTGGCCTTTCAGTGTTTAAAATAGCAGTAATGAATAACACTGGGAATGTTTTGAAGCTTGACACATTTTTGCTATATTAAAGAAACAAATATACAACTCCTGAATTGGTCATATGTGTATTTCAATCCATAGCCAGTGTCTGGAGAACAAGTTTGAATTTTTTTTCTTCACAAACATCCAATAAATTTCTAAAAAAACTACATTTCTATATAAAATATTTTGATAAATATTTTGCATTAATAAATATTTTAATGCAATCTACGTTTTCACAGTCCACTCCCCATTGGCAGGTACTGCAGTTTATTTTAAATGCTTTCTCAGCAAGAACAGTCTCAAACAATTCTATCAAAGCCACTTAGAGCAAGTGCAAAACCGACATCTTTCTCCATAAGAGCCACAACAAAGGTGTCTCGGAGCACTACCAAGAAAAATATGACAGTTCAGTAAAGCCAGCAGTCAAATGGAAACCCAGAGTGATTTCTTTTTGACAGAACCTGTTAAAAGCTGTGAAGGAAATTGTAGGTATTATAAAAGCTGTTGAAGTAAATACCATAGAATGCATACAGTATAATAACTGCACACCAAATACTAAATAATACAAATAGGCCTACTAATAAATAATATTTTTAACACTCTCTGAACACTGTATTAGCTATACATATTTTTGGATAAAAATAGCAATTATAGTGAGCCTGATAAAACACTTTTGGCTTTTCCAATTTCATGGGATTTTAGCTTTTGAGATTTTAAACACATGAAACTGATTTAAACATCTTTATATAACCCTAACAACAATATACTCTATATAAACTGATATAATTTTTAACTAACCATAACAGTAATGTGATTCATGATTCTAGACAAGCAACTGAACGCTTTCTATACTCTCTATTGCTGAAAGTAAATCAATTTACCGTGCGGTAAAATGGGAAATCTTGCATCAATAATCGTTATTCCCGCACCTGTAGTGCAAGAAAACTGAGACAAAGGCGACATCTGCTGGATTGGATGCAAGCGACATTTAAAGGTAGAGAACTTTAGTGCGCAACGCAGGGTGCGTATCACGAAGAAATACAGGAGGTGAAGGACAGGGTTGATAATGCGCTCGGTTTCGTTGTAACTTTGATTACGTGGCGCTATTTAGGCATCTTCCACACATGGCAGATCTCCTGGAGACCGCACAATGAAACTTGTGCTTCTGCACTATAGATGCATGCACAATTTTGCCTTTTGACAGTTGCAGTGCTTAATCGATAGAGGGAATAAAATCAAACGCGTGTAAGAAATATAGTCTCCAGTGGTGGAAAGACTTTAAAGGATATGGTGATAGGAAGCTATTTAGTCACTGAAGCATTGCTGAAATCGCTATAAGCTTCCAGCCGCCGAAGAGGAGGAGGAGGAGGAGGATGGTTTTTGGATTTGTGCCTCTTCAAGAGAAGCAAGGTGCGGTTCAAACTCTCATTATGTGTGCATGCGTTCATCACTATTTCATTTGACATCGTCAGTGTGTGGTTATACTCAGTAACGATCTATATTGGGCTAAACACGAATGTTGCCACGTATGTGAGCAGTTTGTGCAGGATTTCGTGGAGTCCCATCCCATCTGTGTGAGGTGTGCGAGAAGATTCTTCCAAAAACGCAGAGGTCTATAGTGCGCATTTTGACATATTACAACTTACACATGTGCATACATGTATCGTATCATGTCTATTTAAAGCATTCGTATGTTTCCTCCGTGTTCGTTTGTATTAAATAGTATTTCTATGGAATAGCCTGGACAATTCTGTGAAATATTATTTTGTTGTATTTTTAAAGTAAATAATACGAGGTAAAGTGAATAACTGGAGGAATTTTAAAGAAACAATCTTTTATCACTCTATGTCTGCAGAATAGTTATTTGCCATTCAGTTACTGTAATTTACAGTTTAAAATTGAAGGGAAATGCAGTCAAATTGATTTCAGCCTTTGTGATTGATTGTCCTATTTGTGGAAATTAGACTGCGTCTAGCTTTCTGTGCAAGTATGAATTTTACCACTTACGTCTGTTAAATTGTTAAATGCAACCTAAACGTAAAAAGGTCATTTATTGGGGGCGATAATAGCTCTTCAGGTTCGTCTTGCAACGCAAACTGTAACTTGGGTTTGGGTTAGGGTTCTGTTTTAAAACTAACGCTAGAATCTTTTTTCCTGCTGGTATATTTCTAGGTTTATAAAATGACTTGTGGATCGAAGTAGTAGTGTCGAAGTAGCTTCACCTTAACCCATAATTTATCGTATTGGAATATGCATGAGCAGCGTAGTGTTGTTATGGTTACCTCCTTCGGGCGAACGCAACTTTTGTCTTTTAGCATCACTGTGAGATCATACGCACTGTGACTTACATTCTAAACTCATGTGTGAAACCCATTTGAAGAGTTCATTTGCAAAAACAGATAACTCCTCAGAAATCATGTTTTTTTTTTTTTCATTGTGCATTCCAATTAATCTCAATCAAACTGCAGTTGGGTTATTTTGACTAGGTTAAAAAATAACTAAAACCACCCCAGCTAACTAACACAATAAAACACAATAAAAACATGATAGCATAATAAAAAACATGATTTTTGAAAATAAAAAAAATGGAGTTATCTGTTTTTGCAAATAAACTCTTCATTTTAAAACTAAATACTTATTATAGGCCTATCTCTACTTGTATTATAAAATATGCTTGCATGAAAATGTACATTTACTAGACCACCCATCCCCCATCCCCAAAAGTTATTACTTCCTTTCTTGCTAAAGAATTACTTTATTTGTAGTCTATGTATGAATATATATACATAGCCTATATATTTTACTCATTGACACAGTGAGTTGATGTAGAAAGAGACAGACTGCTCTCTTTATTCTGTGATAGCTTGTCTTTATGGTAGTTTATTATAGGTAATTTCTCTTAATCTGGGCACACTTATCTCTGCTCATCTCTACAGCATAATGAGGGCGAGATATCACTGGAATCATATATATATATAAAAAAACTCATTCCATTTTATCTCAAAATGTTTTATAGCTCATTATTTATTTTTCCTTTTCCTATTTTTTCACTTTTCCTGTTAGAATGATACTGACTCCATTTGAAATCTTTCTTCCCAATGCATGATCACTTTTTTATTAAAGTGCTTGAAACCATCCATACAATAGCTCTCCTTATGAAGAAACCTCTGTGTGTGTGTGCTTGAAGGTCTTGGCAGTTTTCTTCTTCTTCTTCAATTTTCGCACTAAATCATGTGACTGACAACTGTTTGGTTATTTGTAGCTTGTTTAATGGTACATCACATCATTGCAGTATGCTACAATTAAATATGTTCTGTCTCACTAGACAAATGGCTGCATATTTACACATGAAAAAGAAATAATCATCTCAAAGGCTCAATGGTATTTTAAACATTAGATTAAGTTTGTACCACTTATATAAAGGACATGACCGATTACCATTTTGCTATACTTCATTCTTTCAGATTACCAAGAAAAGGCCTTTTCTCTGTGCTTGTTAGGACTTCAATCTCCGAACTGATAATTGGATATAATAAACATTCACTTGTAATGAGTGAAGACGTAATGAATTGAATAATCTGTTCTGAGCCATTACCATCTGCTATGGGCAAATCTGCCATTCCCCTGTCATGATCTCAAAACCAATGATGTTAATGGATGTTACTAAGGTGTTCTTCCCGGGGAGGAACCTCCTCTCAAGTTTCTATTAATGTACTTCCTCTAGAGATGACTGTGCTTGCTCAGGCAGAAAGATACTCGTGCTGAATCCACTTACTGGAGAAAAGGAGTCATCTCTTGTAGTAAGACCAAAGAGAGAGAGAGAGAGCGTGAGCTTTTTGTTTTAAAAGCCAAATGGAGTGGCATGGAAGGCAAGGAGGGAGACGCAGGCATGCCTGTCTGCCCGAAGAACAAGAGAAAGACTGGCTGGGTAGACTAATTGTGTTTTAAAGTGGGTCTGTGGGTACACAATGGGGAATCGGATGGTTTTAAGCTCCCATGAGCAGCTCTAGAGGAAGAGAGAGTTGTCAGATTTGTAGGTCAGGCTGCAGGGGTTGTTGTCAGGCAGACTCACGGTGGTAGAGGTGCTTTCTTAGAGGGGATCCGCACGACACCGATGTCAGTTCGGGTTACGTACAGTTTCATTAGTTTCCTCCAATCCTGTCTGCCCGCCCACCTGCCTTATGCATCGGTTGCTGAACATCTCCTACCTATGAAAGATTTTGAGGAAGTCATGCCTCCAAATTCTTTCGAGAAGAGCAAGTGTGATAGGATCATAATTGATTTCACGCTTTGCAGGGCATTGTGCGAGCACATCTCAATTCCCATCTGCTCCTGGAGAAGGCTGACCCGGTTTCAGCGTGTTACGTGGGAGCGGGCCCGGTCCAGAGGGACCTGTCCCTTACTAGTGCTGATCTAAGGAAGCAAGGAAGGAGGGCACCAACGTGTTCCCTCATCCCCGATCCATCTCACACCCTTCGCCTGCGCTCCTCCGCGCGATTCTCTTAAATATTGTAGGTCATCTGGCACCTCTCCCCTTCCATTTTCGGCAACAAGGGCTGCCGGGGATATTTTGTCCCAGAAAAAAAAATAATTATCAGCCCTCCCTAATTCCCAATTATTATGAACAGGCTTATTTAAGAAGAAAGATCATGGTGGCTGTCAGAGGGAAGGATTCGGGATCCGAGCAGCTGAAGGAAGCCAATGAGGAGAGCTACGCGCCGGCCACGGCTGAGGGCACACGAGGAGGAGCGCTCAGGAGTCTACTCCGCTGGGGTTAAAGTGTGCAGTGTGCACTACTTCCTGCCGCAGGTAGAGCTGTCACAGTGTGGTGTGGAGCTCTAGCTGTGTCAGAGGCTTGCCGTGTCCTTGCCTCACTGCTGCGAGAGCTGCTCTGCTAGATATCGCAATCGTTCTCACACGCACACGCAGAGGAATCCATATCCTGCCATCGGCATGGAGAAGGTAAGACGTTTCTGCACTCAATTTTTAGGAAGATTTTGCAAGCTTGAATCTGTGAGATTTTAATTGTCTTTGATTTGACACCGAGGTAATCAGCGAACTGCAGCTTCTTGCGACACACAGATGACGCATGATGTGTTATTGTTTTGCCAGTTATGCTTTTTGTGAATAATAATGTGAAATGCAAATGTGAATATTTTTGGCGTCCTTTGAACAGGCGGCTTTGCTTTCTAATGAGTCATTAAAACACAGCAAGTGCAGGGTTCAGAATGAATAGTTTACATTGTTTTTCATGACAACAGTGCATGGTTTAGGAATATTAAGTCCCAGTGGACAGCTTGAGTAGTTTAAAGTGATAATTCATCCAAAAATCCAAACCTGTATGACTTTCTTTTATATCCGTAGAGCACAAAAGAAGATATCCGTTAACTGACAACATTAAAAAAAAAACTTTTCAGCGTTTTCAGATTTCAAAATGTCTTCTTTTGATATTTTGATCAGCTACTTGAGATATTCAAAGATGCTGCTTCAGTTTATGCCTGCTAGATTAGTTGTTGTGGAGGTAAGATGCCTACTCATTTGTGGCTGACAGATGTGTCAGCAAATCCTGCTCTATTGGAATGCAAAAGAATCAAATTCATTTTAAATGTATCTGCAGTGCTGTTCTGAGTGTTCAGAGCCCAGGATGGCACAGAGCTTGTGCACCTTCTGCAACAAGTGGCTGTGTTTCCAGTGCACAGACTTGCATCAGCATGAGAGAAGCTCCACTCAACCCTTTGACCTGCAGCACCAGCCGCGAGACCCTCCATCACCGTCTGAAATAGGCAAGAGCGTCTTTCTTTTACCGATCTGTAATTACTTTCCTCTTTTAGCTCAGGTCGGCTGTTTGCTTGCACATTTCTGCTCTTGGCCACCGGACATTATCAGCTCCGCACCATATTTTTCTAACCCCTCTTCTTTAACTCGATGAATAATGCATTTTATAATAAGTGTGAATAATTATCCTGTGATGTATTGTAGTGTTGTATTTTTTATGTGACCCACTTTCTAAAACTGATTCTCTCTCAGCAAACGCAGCACAAATTTGGCCAGCCTGTCCGACGCTAGCTTTCTTTTATCGATACTCCTGAGCTTTCTCTCAAAATGCTCTGAAATCCACTTAACGTATGATAACAACACCACAAGTCCTCACAGAAAATGAGAGATGGAGTGATAAAAGAACGAAAGAAAAAGAAAGAGTGGTAGAGTGTGAGAGAAACAGAAGTGCGGGTGTGAAGCAGGATGTGGTCGGTCACCAGTATGCACTGAGGCAGTGGGAGCTCTTCAGTGTTGGAGCCTGTGGTCTCGTACTTTAACACATCGCTCCCTGTGCAATGTGTCAGCATGTCTCTGTCTACCCTACACTGTCACAGCATCAGCCGGCCGGCGCTTCTGATGGACAGACTGTATATCCAGTGTGACAGGTGCTGTCGGTTGAGGTTCTTCATTTCTAATGGAGTTCTGCATTCTGCCTGACTAACTCTCTCTGCTCACAGAATTATGTATGCCAGGGGACTGTTCAAGTAATAATGGTTTATTTTTAGGTTATTTGCTACAATGGAATGAAAATGAGAATGTTTGATTTATTTGTTTACGCCGTTTGCTTCAGCCCAGGTTAATGCAGATGTCTTTATTTAAAAAACCTCGCCAGGCATCTCTGGTGTTTTCTTTTGGGTTTCATTTGTATATCTAAAACAGAAACAAACAGGTTTAGATTTAAAATAAAATAAAATAAATATTAAATAAACTTATTTAATTTTAATTTATTTTATTTTTAATAAAAATAAAATATGAATGTATTGTCATTTAACTTTAATTTTACTGAAAAATAACCTAAATTATTATTTTTAAACAATAAAAAGTAAAATAAAATGAAATTGTTAAAACTTGTCTGTAGGTTTTCTGATATTTGGGTTTTTTGAATTTTTTCTGATATTTTTTAAATTCATTCAAACATTAAAGCAGTATCTATTACTCTATTTGGCTCTTCAAAAACAAAAACTAATTATAATAATATAAATAAAAAAAAATATATAAAATAGAATAAAATAATAAGGTAGTTAAAACTTGTCTGTGTATGTAGTTTACATGATCATTTAAACTTAACATTATGATGTGATATTTTTAGTGCTGTCAAGCGATTAATCGCGATTTATCGCATGCAAAATAAAAGTTTTTGTTTACATAATATATGTGTGTGTACTGTGTATATATATATATATATATATATATATATATAAATACACACACATGCACATATATATTTAAGAAAAATGTATTGTATATTAAATATATTTTATAAATTATATAAATATAAATATATATACATATACATGTAAATACATGTAAATATTTTAAAAATATATACTGTATGAGTGTGTATTTATATATACATAATAAATATACACAACACACACACATATATTATGTAAACAAAAACTTTTATTTTGGATATGATTAATCGTGATTAATCGTTTTACAGCACTAGATATTTAAAAAAAATAAAAAATAAAATAAAAAATAAAATAAAATAAAATAGTTAAAAACCTGTCTGTTTATGTAGTTTGCATGATCATGTCCATGATATTTTTAAAATGTACAGTGCTAGGTGTATGTGAAATATGGGCCATTCTGAAGGCACACATGAAAGCAGTATCTGTTACTTTATTTGGCTCTTCAAAAGCACATGTAGAGTTACATTCCTCATATTGGCAGGGCTTTTAATGAGACATTAACTGATTGATTAAAGCTCTGCTGTGTTCCATTTTTGTCTGTTTTTCTTTTGCTGGAAAAATGATGCATTTATACTTCCAGAAATATTTATAAGGATTTTGATGTGCTTTGTTTCTCCACTAAAAATAAATGAAGCTAGCATAGAGAGTGACTCACAGAGGTCAAGCGAGGTCTTTCGCGCTATATTGGTCAAAAAGATTCGAACATACTTAAAACCTCATTAAACCTGCAGAACTCTGAGAGATTCTGAGAGATTAATTTTTTTTTGTTTTCCTGCATTTTTCCATTGTAACATTTCTTTTAAATATTTGATTCTTGATTACAGATAATGTGTTCTTAATGGGAATCAGCTAATTAGGCCTCATTTCCTCTCTTCTGTTGTGTTGCGTGTCTCAGGAGCCGGTTGCTGCGGGCATGCAGTTGTCATGTGTCCTCTCCATAAACAGGAGCCTCTGGAACTCCTGTGTGAAACGTGCGACCTCATGGCCTGCAGCATCTGTCACCTGTCCACCCACAAAGACCATCGGTATGCGTAGAGGACACACACCCACTTCCACGCATGGCCACGTTCACAATGCTCTTGTACACATGCAAACACTCTCTCTCATACGCTTTCCTTAACACATGCGCATGCAGACAGAACAGGTGGCCACTTTCTCACGTATCAACAAATATGCTATTGAGCGTGTTGTGTGTAAACGTTAAGAGTCAAAGGTGTTTCACTGGCTGTTGGTTTCTTATCTTTAGACTGGTGCACGTTGGGAAGGCTCTGCAAGACCAGCGTTGGCTCCTGCAGAACCTCATGGCCCGAGTGGAGGAGAAGAGATCTGCTGTGGAGAGCACCGCTAAACAGATCCAGGGAAGGTGAGGCGATATCCCACCTATTCCACCTCCACGATGCTGCTAATGTTAGCGCTAATGCTAGTTAAACAAAGCATGTGCATTACTCATCTGAAATGTGAACAGCTGGGATTCTTAAGACAACAAGCTTAGTTTATGTAAAGCATAATGACGTTGACAAGATCCATTACTTCCTTTGAATGATTTCGGCAGATGTTCAAGCATCCAGATGTACCGGTCATATCGGTTTGTTTATCCTCCCTCAACCATCTCCCCGTTCATTTTTCTTTCCATTTGTCCAGGCTCCATGGTATAAAGATCACGCAGAGGAAGGCAGAGAACCAGATAAAAATGGCTAAGATGATTATGATGAACGAGCTTAACAAACGGGCCAACCTATTAATAGAACAACTGGAGGTAATTACTTTTTCCCTCGTTTCCCTCTCCGTCTTTCTGTGCCGTTCCAAACGTATTCATCTCCAAACATCCATGGATGTAGTGGTGATGGAGCGTGCGGAACAGAACGTCTTCTGAGCGAATCATGCAAAATAGGCAGATTCTGCCAAGTAGCAACAAGCAGATGGGGATCTTAGGAAAATCAGTGTGGAGATCCACGTTTTTGTCGTTGTCTTCCGGTTGCAGAGTATCTCCAGTGATTTCAAGCAACGTCTGGAGGACCAGCTGCAGGGGGCCATAGAGCTGTGCAGCCAGCTGGAGCACGTGCAGAACTTCATTACCTGGGCTACAGCCCACCACAGACGCAATCCACTGCTATTCAGCAAAGAGCTGGTAGGATTTTCTCATGTCCAAGTGGGCTTCAGATGTTAAGATTCCTGGCAGCTCCCTGCTAAGTTTCTGGCAGGCCTCAAAAAGATGTCAGCACTATTAGTTTAAAGCAGCCTCACCTCTTTTTTGCGGCTGCATTTAGAACTAGCCTTAATCATTTTCTCGCAAACTTAAAAATAGAGAGACAGAAAGAGTTTCAGTTTCACTGCCAGAATTGCATGCAATATTTATAACTCGGTGTCTCTGTAATCATGAGGTTTGATCTATAATTCATTTGTCAGATTGCTCTTCAGATGCAGCAATTACTGGAGCCACTGATGCTCTCAGAGGCTTGGACCCCATTGAAAATCAAGTTTAACTGGGATGCCAGCTTCTGGACCAAGCAGATGTCCACTTTAGGTAAACTGAGCTATTGGACAATGCCATTAGATGGTTATTTTTATAACTTTTATATATGCTGTGTTCTTCATACAAGGATAATGTCAAACTAGATTTGCACATTCCAGGAAGGAAATTCCAGTGTTTTCAAGCACTCAAAAAGGTTTTTTAAAGTTTTAGATGAACTTAGGGTTTAGACTTTGGTTCTGTGTAAATGAAATTTGGTTCCGGTGTAAAAGTGGCTATAAAATGAAAAATAGGCCAATCACAATGCATTTTGCAAAAATATCATAATGGCATTATCACTTCCATTCATTTAAAATGGCGAACATTATAACTAACAATGTCAGTTGGACATTTTAAAATGAGTTTAATCTTTAAATGTCTTTTAAAAACACTTTTCTTAGTTATAGTTTTGATGAAAATATTCTTTGAATTTAGTCATGTCATAATAATTAATGAATTTCAATAACATTACATTTAATTTTAATATATATATATATATATATATATATATATATATATATATATATATTAGGGCTGTCAATCGATTAAAATATTTAATCGCAATTAATCGCATGATTGTCATGAGTTAACTCGTGATCGCAACTTAATCGCACATTTTTATTTGTTCTAAATGTACCTTAAATTAATACTTTTCAAGTTTTTAATACTCTAATCAACATGGGCATGGACAAATATGGATGCTTTATGCAAATGTATGTTTATTATTATTGAAACCATAGTCAACAGAGCATGAAGACTAGACATGTTTCAAAGGTCATTGATGTTTTTCAAAGAACTTGTTCATGTCTATTAGACACATGAAAAAAGAAATACCATATTCCTATTACTCCTCTTTCTTTGCACTGAGCAATTTACTTACACAAACCTGTTTACATTTTTGCACGACAGGGCAGCTCTTCTTCTGAACGTGCAAAATGTACATTTATTATTTATTATTACATTTGTTTGCCTCTCTGTGCCCACATACTGTATTTTGATGCAGCTAAATTCTCAATAAAACGGTTTTCATTGATATATTTTACTGTTTCTGTTGTCAGACAACGGAATGAATATGAAATAGTGACTGAAACGCGACCCATTAAGACTAAATAACCAGCTCTCCCTTCCAAGATGTTAATCTGCACAAAAATCCTGATAATCGAGCCATCGTCTGATGAAATCAAATACACATAAGATAAAGACAATAGCTGTGCTGTGATTTCGGCTATACTTGCATGTAAAATTAGAGAAGCAACATAATATCTGTGTTTAACTGAAAGCGCTGCTCCTCTCCGCCGCGCGCTGAACAGAGCAGACGAGAGAGAGAGAGAGAGAGAGAGAGAGAGAGAGAGAGAGAGAGAGAGAGAGAGAGAGAGAGAGAGAGAGAGAGACGCGCTGCGGCAGTACCGGCGATTCTTAGAAACTAAATAAGGTTTGGGCGCTTTTTTGAATGGAAAAAAAGTCGCTAAAGGGGTCTGCAAAGTCGCTAAGTTGGCAACACTGTGCATCTCCCATTTCTTCAACTAGGGGTTAAGCCACGGGTCAAACAGAAAATACGCACTGCGTTAATCGCGCGTTAATCAATTTTGTGCCGTTAAAATGAATTTGCGTTAACGCGTTATTACCTTATTATTATGCGTCTTTCCTAAGGGGAAATAAGTTGCTCTGCTCGCATTCCTTTGAGCAATAAACTAGTGTTATCAGATTGGTTGCCCTGGAGCCCTTTAGGGTGCTCTTTCGGGGTAAGGGTCCATAGACCCTCACAGATTGTTTGCTGAAAGAGAGGGTTTGCTGGATTGTTCATTAAATATAATGAATGAATGTATGTCTGATTGGTCCAAACACTATATATATATATATATATATATATATATATATATATAAAACGTGTAGTGTATCATATTTTTGTTAACAATATATTTCAGTTAAAACCATTACAATAATAAAAATAATTATAAATAAATAATAATTATAAATACATAAAAATCTGTCTTTGGACTATGGAAAAAGGCAATATATATATATATATATATATATATATATATATATATATATATATATATATACACACACACAGGTGCATCTCAATAAATTAGAATGTCGTGGAAAAGTTGATTTCTTTCAGTAATTCAGCTCAAATTGTGAAACTTGTGTATTAAATAAATTCAATGCACAAAGATTGAAGTAGTTTAAGTCTTTGGTTCTATTAATTGTGATGATTTTGGCTCACATTTAACAAAAACCCACCAATTCACTATCTCAACAAATTTGAATACTTCATAAGACCAATTTAAAAAAAAAAAAAAAAAAAAAAAAAAAACATTTTTAGTGAATTGTTGGCCTTCTGGAAAGTATGTTCATTTACTGTATATGTACTCAATACTTGGTAGGGGCTCCTTTTGTTTTAATTACTGCCTCAATTCGGCGTGGCATGGAGGTGATCAGTTTGTGGCACTGCTGAGGTGGTATGGAAGCCCAGGTTTCTTTGATGGAGGTCTTCAGCTCATCTGCATTTTTTAGTCTCTTGTTTCTCATTTTCCTCTTGACAATACTCCATAGATTCTCTATGGGGTTCAGGTCTGGTGAGTTTGCTGGCCAGTCAAGCACACCAACACCATGGTCATTTAACCAAATTTTGGTGCTTTTGGCAGTGTGGGCAGGTGCCAAATCCTGCTGGAAAATGAAATCAGCATCTTTAAAAAGCTGGTCAGCAGAAGGAAGCATGAAGTGCTCCAAAATTTCTTGGTAAACGGGTGCAGTGACTTTGGTTTTCAAAAAACACAACGGACCAACACCAGCAGATGACATTGCACCCCAAATCATCACAGACTGTGGAAACTTAACACTGGACTTCAAGCAACTTGGGCTATGAGCTTCTCCACCCTTCCTCCAGACTCTAGGACCTTGGTTTCCAAATGAAATACAAAACTTGCTCTCATCTGAAAAGAGGACTTTGGACCACTGGGCAACAGTCCAGTTCTTCTTTTCCTTAGCCCAGGTAAGACGCCTCTGACGTTGTCTGTGGTTCAGGAGAGGCTTAACAAGAGGAATACGAGAACTGTAGCCAAATTCCTTGACACGTCTGTGTGTGGTGGCTCTTGATGCCTTGACCCCAGCCTCAGTCCATTCCTTGTGAAGTTCACCCAAATTCTTGAATCGATTTTGCTTGACAATCCTCATAAGGCTGCGGTTCTCTCGGTTGGTTGTGCATCTTTTTCTTCTACACTTTTTCCTTTCACTCAACTTTCTGTTAACATGCTTGGATACAGCACTCTGTGAACAGCCAGCTTCTTTGGCAATGAATGTTTGTGGCTTACCCTCCTTGTGAAGGGTGTCATTAGCTACGTTTACATGGACATCAGTAATCTAATTATTTACCTTATTCTGAATAAGACAATATTATGATTAAGGTGTTTACATGAGTTGCTTTTAGAATAATCCTTTCATGTTCCCGTTTTACATGTTATAGTACATAGTTCGATTAATGGCACATGTCATTATGTCACCATGCGACGCCATCCGACGTCTCCTCCAGAATTTCACGTATAAACATATAGTTCGTCTTTGTGATGATGCCATATACAATTTTGGGTGTTTCATTTTTAATTTTATGAAAGCTTCAAGTGCAGTTAATTATTTGTACGTGCATACAGACGACGGTGGTGTTGAAGCTCTTTTATTTGTCGTCAAATGGTTGATCACTCCTTTGTGTGTATCCTGTCGCAAAATGCGGCGAAAAGTCCTACACAACGGTAATAGTTTGATTAAGGTGTTTACATGTCTGTACTGCACTTCAGTAATGTGACTAAAATAGGAATACTCCACATGTCTTAATTCGATTTGTGTTTACTTCGATTATGACTTTAGCTTGGATTAAGGTAATCAAAAATCTGTTTACATGGTACATTCTTAATCAGAGTATTGTCTTAATCGTATTAAAATCGGAGTATTGTTGTCCATGTAAACGTACTACGTTGTCCATGTAAACGTCCATGTAAACGTATGCGCGTACAAATAATTAACTGCACTTGAAGCTTTCATAAAATTAAAAATGAAACACCCAAAACTGTATATGGCATCATCACGAAGACGAACTACATGTTTATAAGTGAAATTCTGGAGGGGACGTCGGATAGCGTCGCGAGGTGACGTAATGACATGTGCCATTAATCGATCTATGTACTATAACATGTAAAACGGGAAGATGAAAGGATTATTCTAAAAGCAACTCATGTAAACACCTTAATCATAATATTGTCTTATTCAGAATAAGGTAAATAATTAGATTACTGATGTCCATGTAAACGTAGTCAGTGATTGTCTTCTGGACAACTGTCAGATCAGCAGTCTTCCCCATGATTATGTAGCCTAGTGAACCAAACTGACAGACCATTTTGAAGGCTCAGGAAACCTTTGCAGGTGTTTTGAGTTGATTAGCTGATTGGCATGTCACCATATTCTAATTTGTTGAGATTGTGATTTGTTGAGATTTGTGAATTGGTGGGTTTTTGTTAAATGTGAGCCAAAATCATCACAATTAAAAGAACCAAAGACTTAAACTACTTCAGTCGTGTGCACTGAATTTATTTAATACATGAGTTTCACAATTTGAGTTGAATTACTGAAATAAATGAACTTTTCCAGGACATTCTAATTTATTGAGATGCACCTGTATATATATATATATATATATATATATATATATATATATATATATACAGATATAATTAATAATCATAAATAATTTGCATCATAATGAGCATTTTTCATCTCATCTTCATTATCACTGAGGACATAAAAATACCTTTTTTTTTTAAATGCTTTTGCCACTAGTACAAGATTAGTGTTACAAGATAACACTAGTGGAGAAAAAAATCAAATGAAATGTTTGAGGAATATCTGTTGTCGCAAACCACTGTAATGAATCCTCCTTGCTTTAGGTCAGCTGGTTGTTGAAGGTGGAAGTCGTTCATACCCAGAGGTTGTGGGTCATCCCAGTATCCTGCGACCCCAGCCTGTCCCATGCATAGCAATGCCTCCTCTATGCCATGCGGTGCGGGAACCTGGCTGCGCCTGCCAGACCTTCTGCCAGCCCCAGCTCTGCTGCCTTCACTGCAGACCTACTCAATCCGTCCCTTTGGATAAATTCCCTTCCCAGTGTCCTCAGGCCGCCAGGCGGAGCTCCCCGCCATCTCTTCACAGCTGCTGGGAGGCTGATGCATCTGTCCCGGTGCATCCACCTGGAGCTCAGCCTCTACAGCAGTCCACCTCTCACCCTGGATCTGACCCCGTCCAGCATGAAACCAGCTCCGCTTCACCTCGACAGCCTGTTGGAGCCAACAACCACTTGTTGCCCGAGCCGCTCGCTGCTAATTCCAACCAGGCTGCCATGGACGGAAGAAACTCTGCACCAGGCCAGCCTCCCTGTGAAAGAGGGCAAACATCTACACCCAAAGCAGCTACAGGGCAAGAAGCATCACTAGACAGAGAGCTGCTGCAGGTCCGCAATCAGGCTCAAGTGCAGACGACCACAGAAACCAGCAACCAGCCCATGATTGAATTGCAGCCTATCTTTGCTCGCGTCAGTGATGACAGGGTGAGTTTCATTAATGTGTCGTTTGTCTGTCCTTTGCAAAGCAATACCTTTGCTCTCATTGTGCTCGATATTGACCACAATCCTCAGGCCTGGCGCTCTTTAGTGCTTGCAAAGGTTGCATGTCAACCTTGCCATTAATTGGTCCACACCACAAGTCCTAGCAGATGAAAAGGCCATCGAGCAGCACTGAAAATGTGCTGACGCATTGGAGAGGGCTCAAGTGTGGGGTCCTTACAGTATACTGACTTTCATTTTGGTAGTTGATCATTTGTTTTTCATTGTCAAGATTTTAGGTCAAAACTTATATGAATGAATGAATGGAGAGTATACATTTTCAACGAAGTGACAGGTCATTTTTTTTTTTTTTTTTTTTTTTAAATATTATTAACCATAACTATTATTAATCATCTAGTAGCATTTGTACAACTCATTTCAATTGTCCTGTGGTGCAGCAAATGAGTTTATGAAGTACAGATATTCCATGTAGTCTCTCCATGACAGTGGCTCACAACCAGGGGACTGGGACTCACTAGGGGGCTTCAGCAAACATCTAAAGGGCACTCACTTAATATGATTTAAATTAAGAAAAAAACAACAACAACAATTAAAATAAGCTAAAACAATTAAACACAATAGATATTTCTTATTCCAATTCACCGCCTCAAAAATAGTTTTTCTAAAACTAAAACTTTTTTTCTTTAAAAACAGGTTCCACTTGAAAAACCCTGTTATATGAGGTAGCCTAATAATAATAATAGACCTGGAAAAGTCATGTAAATTAATAAAATCCATGGGCATTTTTATACATTTTATGAATATTATAAACATTTTCATACTTAGGCCAAGCTAAAATATTTTATCTGGTAGTAATTATAAGCAAAAAATATAGTAAAAATGTTTTTATGCTGTATGAGGTCATAAAAATGACAGGTAATTAATGAAACAGTAATGAAAATAAATAATTTAGTGTTATATATTATGTATATTATATTATTATTATTTTAACTGTTGTATTTAAACTTGCATACTGTATATAAAATAATAATAATAATAGTATTCATAATATGTGTGTGTGTGTGATTATTATTAAGTATTATATAAAAGATAAATAATTATTAAAGAAAAAAGTTTTAGATTAAGTACACATCACACTTCTGACATGCTGTCACACTGCTGTCACTGTGACATTTAATTTCAACCACCCATTTACTGTAGTTTCTTTTTTGTCTTTTTTATTTATTGCTATTTCACTTCAAACATTTGCTCACTTTGCTCATGTTGTGCTTGTGCTTTAAGTGTATTTGGAGTAGATGACGGCGTGAGAAGAGTGAACTCGACTTCAAAACGAGCTCCACCGCTCTCAATATTAATTTAGAAAGAGGAAATTGAATCATTCCAGGCAACATCATCTCTATGTATGTGGCTGTAATGTGTTTTAATCTTGACAGCTACTGACAGCATCTCTGCAAGCAGATGGTGAGACATAAGTGAGGACAACTGTGGTGTGAGCTCAGAAACAATTAAGACCACAAAATAACACATGCACTCACACACACACACACACACACACACACACACACACACAAACTCACTCTGCTCAGCAACCACTCCTCAAGCAGTATTGGATGAGAACCAAATCAGGCTATAGAAGTTATTATTAGTTCTCTTGATGTCAGTATTTTGATAAATATTCCTAGGACAAACACCAATCAAAATCAGTTTCCCTGTAAGATTTGGCACTCCAGAGGCAAATTAGTCTAATATTTATTTTTTTATGTATCATCTTCAGTCCATAACTGTGACATGATTAAAGGGAGGGAAAAAGCGCTTGGGTGCAACCACATATTTACTTAACCTGCCATTAATGAGAAGCTAGGGGAATTGAAGGAGCCGGCTGTTGCATTTTTCTTCATCTCGCTGTAGAGCCCACATTACCTCTAAAGTCTCTGAGACCTCCTAACTTCTCCCTGCACCCACACATGCTTGCAAGACACACTCTCCACAGCTTGATTCATTCCACCCTCTCCTCCTGGGCTTCTATCAGGTGAGTGTTTTTAATCCTGAGGTAATTATAAGAGAGAAAAAAAACAAGATAGATGGAGGAGGGGCTACGTCGAGCGTACGGGCTGCTGCTTCCAACTCTGACATTTGTCGTGTTAGTGAAGGATGCAGTCGCTTGGGCTTTTCTACAACTTCTCGCATTAGTGAAACGATGACAAGAGAAGAAGAGGGCCGTGGAGGAGAGAAAGTCTAATCTCTGATGTGTTAATGCTGCTTATTCAAAGAAGCCTTCCATGCCCCAGATGTGGGATTTACATATGATAATTGGTGCTGTAACTAAGTCATATATTATCAGGAGAATTATTTTGTAGCATACGGAGTTGCGGCACTTTTCTCTCTGCGTTTGAAAGATGTGATTGTTCTGGCTTTTGCTCCAAACTAGTGTAGCTACTGTGCATTGTCGCACTCAAGGTTGTTGTTCCTCACCTTCAAAGTCCTCTGTTGTCACTGTTGCTATGGTAGTGTGCCGCATATGCTGTCGAGATCACTTTTAGCCTAGTGCTGCGCTAATGAGACTTTGGCTCTCTTCCATAGAGATCCTCGGCGCTGGAGATGTTCACACGGGCTCAAGGCCGAGGAGGTGACGGCCAGAGCCGTTCCGATTTGAAGAGGGCGACCAGGTCTCAGAGCACCTCAAAAGGACCCAGAGGACCTCGTAAAAGGCTCTGTAAAGACAGACCGACCAGGGCTGCTCATAGCCTGGCAACAGTAGCTGGGGACCAGGGATGCACAGCACAGCAGGTAAACTTTCTATATATGTGGCGAGACAAACATACCCTCTTTTCACAGCGATGCCATAGAAGAATAATTTTTGGTTCCCCAAAGAACCGCTCAGTGAACAGTTCTTAATAGAACTACCAACATTTTAAAAATCTAAAGAACCTTTTACCACTATAAAGAACCTTTTGTGGTATGGACAGGTACCATGGATGTTAAGATTCTTCATGGAACCATCAATGTCAAAATTAGAACTTTTAATTTTAAGAATGTAGACATGGAGACTTGTATTAGTGCAGTGGTTTATAACCAGGGGTTTATAATAAGGAAAAACAAGCTTTAAAAATAAGCTAAAACAACAAGAACAAAAAACGATATTACTCATTTAATTCACTCCCAAATAATTTATTTAAATTTTAATTATAAGTATTTTAATTGCATATTTGATCTGTGTACACTTCCAATTTTCACAAATTAAATAAATAAATAAATATATTGTTGTGAACAGTGTGAGGCCTTGGAGTCAAAAAGGTTGAAAGCTAGAGCTCAGCATTACACTGAAAAAAGATTTTTCAAAGTTGTAAATAAAACAAGGGTTATTAGAATGTTTTACAAGAAAATATTATATCAGTTTTTCTACTTCAAAATTTCACATTTAATTCAATGAGTTACTATTTCTTTGTAATTAATTGTGAAATGTACTATCAAGAGAGAAAATTGTTTCCCCACCTATTTCTTTTTCAGTGTGAAATAGCAAAGAGGTGTAGTCGTAATGTTAAACGCGGACCCCACAAACTTTTTTGAAAATACATTTCTAATAAGATAAGAATAGTACATTGGTTTGATTAATTCACTATATTAATATTAGGTGACATTGATGAAATGCTCTTGTCCTGAATTGCTTTTCATCACGATTCCTTTTAAAGTTCAATTCAATCATGTCTCTCTGTCACACAGAGCAAAACACCTTTGTTCCAGTGCACACAGCTCTGTTACTTGCCTTTTAAGGGATAAACCAGATGATGTACATCAAATATGATAACTGTTGTCTTGGAAACAGTTTCTTTAACCTCTTTCTGTTTGAGAAAAAATTAGATGCAGCAGCCCACATAACTGATTGTATTCAGTTTAACAAGTTCACTGTTGCCTCACATTCATATTCGCTGATTTAGTCTGCATGCTGATGTTGTGACATCACTGCATCCATTACCTGTCATCAAAGTGACAGTGTTTCATAACTTTGATTTTACTGTTTGCGTCTTGTATCTCAGCAGGTCTGTGCACGACTCGATGCTTCTGAGATGATCCCAGGACATATAAACAGTCACACTGCATCCTCTCTGACCACCTACAAGTCTGAACCAGGTTAAGAGGCCGATTATGATTTATAAATTAAATAAGCTTCTTTCATTTTCAACTTACAATAGAAATACATAATGAAGACATTTCGCAGTGGATTAATCAGTCTAAATGGCATTTTCCTGGTTTCAGATAACGTATATGCATATACCTATGAAAACAGAAGGCTGAAAACCAGAAAGAAGAAAAGATTGTCTCGAGAAGATCCAGACACCAGGTAGAATTTAAAAATTAAAAAAAGAAAAAGCTCCAGGTTTAATGTGCTTATTTATAGGGCTGCACAATTTGGGCAAAAATGTTGAGATTATGGGCCTCATTTATAAAGCGTGCGTATGCAAAGATTTTATCTTAAAGTGTGTGTACACTTAAATCCACGCCAGCGCTCATATTTGTAAAAACTGTCTTTGACGTGGAAAAGTGCTTAGTGTCCTATATATCAATATGACTATAAAATAATAATATTATTTGACATTTTATTATGGTTATTATTATTTTATTATAAGTAAAAAAAACTAAACAATATAAGAAATATCACTACTGCAGTATTTCCCTGTAGAATAACTTTTTGTATTATTTGAGAAAAAATATTTAATTATTTATTTTATTATTTGAGAAGAATATAATAATAATAATAATAATAATAATAATAAATGGTACAATATTGTAAAAACTGTAAAAAATGTCAATACTAATAGTCATGGCTTAATAGCTTCATTTTCAAACTTAATATCTCTTAATATCTTTTTAAAATGTTAAAGCATTTGAGCATTTATTTTGGTGGAAAACCACAAAGAGCTTGTCCTTTGTTGACAACAGCCGGTTTATAAGTGGTTCTCATTAAAGGGATAGTTCACCTGCAGTTTCTGGTCCCCATTGACTTGCGTAATATTTTTTCCATACTATGGAAGTCAATGGGGACCAGCAACTGAAGGTGAACTCTCCCTTTAAGTATTGGAAGATGTAAGCATCCCAAACTCATGTGCAGCAGCATTTACTGCAGACCGAGCAGCTCTGAGACATTCCTGTCTAAAAGAACACATTGCTGCACTAAGTCATGCATGATTTAGGTTTTATTTATATTAATTGCTGGTCCTACAAGAAACATTGCAAATTTGTCTTGAAGGTTGAAAGGTAGAAATATTTTTTTTTTGTTTGTTTGTTTTCTACAGTGATAAAGAAGCCCCAGATGGTTCGAAGGTTCCAGTTGTGTGTCTTGAACGACTCAAGATCCTAGTGTCACGACATCCACCACAGAACCATCAGAGCACAGACCTTACTTCTCAAACAGAGCCTGGACTCAAACCTGAAGAAACTGTCTTCAGGGTGCTAGAGAGAAAGGTCACTTCTCAGGTATCACTGTAATGTTGATGAAATGCGTTTCTAGGTTTTATATCATCTGACAGTTCATAATAATAATTTTAATGTCCTTCAAGGGAACTTTGGATAAGGAGTCAGTTCAGACAGAGGACAGCGTGTCGCCCATAGAGCAGCTATCATCAGAACATCAGCATAGCAGTGAATCATCTGGCTCCCTTGAGGTTTCTCAGCCTCCTGTGCAAGAATTTTGCAACATAAACCAAGAGTCCGGGGTACTGGCCATCTCCAATGATTCAGACCCTATCTTACAACATGACACCGAAGAAATAAACTCCCCATCTGAGTTCAGATCAGTGACAGGTTCTGATTTCCAAACTGAATCCACAAGAGAAGCTGAAGCATGCTCAGATGCAGATGTGGAATCAGAGCTCCTGCGGGAATCAGATCCGAGCGTTGAATCCGAACTGCGGGTCGAATCAGAATCGGATGTGATTTCGGAGCAGCCTCCTGAATCGGTGCTCTCGGCTTCTGAACAGGAATTTGAATCAGATCCAGATTCCACAGCTGAAGTGACTCTGAATCTTGAACCGGAGTCTGAATGGGAAGCGGAGCAGCCGGTTCTCCCACCTGCCGCCGGCTCTGAGACTGTATCAGAACCTCCCGTTGAACATCAACCTGCAGAGGAAAGCCCTGAGATAGAGAATGAGGACTTCTGTGCGGTCTGTCTCATTGGAGGAGACCTTCTCTGCTGTGATCGTTGCCCCAAAGTCTTTCACCTGTCATGCCATGTCCCTCCTCTCCACAGTTTCCCCACGTAAGCCATTCTCCCTCCTACTTTACATATCCACCTGTGTCTTTACTCACCGCTGAAACTAACCTTTATCATCTCGGGCTTCCACAGAGGCGACTGGATTTGCACCCTGTGCAGGGATGTGGAGCAGCCAGAGGTGGAATATGACTGTGAGAATGACCAGATGTCCACGGATTCGCTGCCATATGGGCTGTCGGCGTGTGACCAGAGGGTAAGTGAAGGGGATGCAGAGTCTCATCTGGCCTAGCTCTGACTAATCCTGTGACCTCACAGATCTGGGAGTCTAAATCCAAAAAAAGTTCCTCCCTCAAGAGATTTACAGTCTGTCTAACAAAAGTGAAATATCTCTGTTGATGGATGACTTGTCTGTTTGATCACAGAAATGCGAGAAGTTGACGCTGCTGATCCTCAGCAACATTCTCAGCGCTCCGTTCCATGAGCCTGTCAGCCCTCTGGTGATTTTAAAATGAATATCCTATGATTTTATATTTGTAGATGATACTTTTATCTATCTTTTTATTTGATCATTTTCTATTTGTATCTATTTATAGGCCCGTCATTATTATCAGATCATCAAGAAACCCATGGATTTGTCTGTCGTTCGGAACAGGCTCGGCAGAACCAGCAACACACACTATCGTTCCCCGCAAGAGTTTGTGGCTGATGTTCTGCTCATGTTCAAAAACTGTGCCAAGTTCAACTATGTGAGTGAAATGCATTATTTTGTTAATCTACCTCCTCCTAGCCATTAGTGGTGAATATTTAATTTCATAACTGATTCACATTCAGATAGTGCACTGATATAATGATTATGCATTACTTTTTTAATATCCTGTTTAATTTAGCTGAAATTAAATTTTTAATAGATTAGGCTAAAAAAACTCATTTGTGTTCATTCTGTGTATTTGCATTGTATAATAAATGAAGTCCTGAAAGTAAGTTTGGGAGGAGCTTGTTCATCTAATCATGTCAATCAAATTACAAGAATGTATAAGTGGCTACTTACAGTATCTCACTCTGTCATCCTCCAAATCCATCTTTATTTTTTGCACACTGCATTATCAAAAGTATGTGGCCATGCAGCTACATGATTGGAAACAGGTGCATAAAATCAAGCCATGATAGAGGGTCGTGCTTAAGCCCCCCAGTCCATTTACTCACATCACTCTTAAGGATTATGTGGACATGTTTACTTGTGGCAAAAAGATAAAGATAAATTTGCTTGAGAAGCATAATTGTATTCAAAATAAAAATTTTTGCTAATATACACTACCAGTCAAAAGTTTTTGAATAATTAAGATTTTTTGATGTTTTTTAAAGGCTTTTATGTTCATCAAGGCTGAATTTATTTTAATATATATTTTTTGGTAGTAAAGCTGATTTTCAGCAGCCATTACTCCAGTCTTCATTGTCACACAATCCTTCAGAAATCATTCTAAAATTCTTATCTGGTGTTCAATTATTTAACAGTTGTTATTGGTGCTCAATAATTTATAATGGTTCTTATCATTGTGCTGTTCTTGTGGAAACTGATACATTTTTTCAGGATTCTTTGATGAATAGAAAGTTCAAAAGAACAACATTCATTTGAAATAGAAATCTTTTGTAACATTATCAATGTCTTTACTGTCATAAATTCTTGCTGAATATAAGTATTGATTTCTTTCTTTCTTTCCTTTTCTTTCTTTCTTTCTTTCTTTCTTTCTTTCTTTCTTTCTTCGTTAAACCTTACCCCAAATTTTTAATGGTACTGTATCATGTTTTCCAGTTCACAAAATATTAAGCAGCAAAAACTGATTTCATCCTATATATTATAATATAATAGGAATAATAAGAAGAAACATTTCTTGAGCACCAAATCAGCATATTAGAGTGATTTTTGAAGTATCATGTGACACTGAAGACTGCTGAAAATTCAGCTTTGCCATCAAAGGAATAAAATGCATTTAATAATATTTATTAAAATAGAAAACTTATTTTAAATTGTTTATATTTCACAACATTACTGTTTTAATTGCATTTTGGATCAAATAAATGCAGCCTTAATGAGCATAAGAGACTTTTTTTTTTCAAAAACATCAAAATTGTATATATTTTTTAAACTTTTTATTAAGATTAGATTAGATTCAACTTTATTGTCATTATGCAGAGTACAAGTACAGAACTAATGAAATGCAGTTAGCATCTAACCAGAAGTGCAAGAATATAGTGTTTTATATACAGATAAGTGCAGAGTAAGTGAAGCTATAATTTACAGTATGTACAGTGGAGTTGCTATATACAATATTAAGCAGAGTATGTACAGAATATAAATAGGAGTGCTGTGTAGGGTTGTATGTACAGTATGAACAGCAGCAACGAAGAACAGTGGTAATAAATACAGTTGGTGTACAATAGTATTGTTAAACAATGTATAGTCTAAGCAAAATATCAGTAGTGCAAAAATATTTTTATAGGAATAGTTTACTGTGCTTTGTACAGTAACAACGTTAGGCAGTGTACAGTGTAATAGCTTGAACAATGTACAGTCTTCGCAAAATATGAATAGTGCAAATACATGTTTGTATAGTACTGTGACCAATGCAGTAATAGAGCAGGTGCAAGTTAGATTGGTGGTGTGGAGTTTAGAAGGGTCACAGCCTCAGGGAAGAAGCTCTTCCTGAGCCTTTTAACCGTTCTTCTCTAAACTGAATTAAATTTATGAATATAAAGTAAATTTAAGATATTCTCTACATTTAATATCTTACATTTGTGGAAAACAAGACAAAAATAATTAAGATTTTTTTTTGTAGATTTTGATGCAATTACTTATTAGCATCAATATGGTAGGACATTATTGGCATGTAGGAGGATCATTTACTTTAGTTGGATATACTATTAAATATGTATAGGAATATACTCAGACATATGGTTGTCTGTAGATGTTAAGAGGTCAGATATTGTAGATGCTGACTGCGCTGCTTTCTCTCTCCAGCCGGACTCAGAGGTGGCTCAGGCAGGCCACAGTCTACAGTCCTTTTTTACATCCAAACTGAGGGAGGTTTTCCCAGATCTGACCTGCCCTGCCCAGGAGGAGGAGGACTCAGACAATGAGGATTACGAGGAGCTGGAGAGAGCTATGGCGACTGGATTTCCCTGGCCCGAGAGAAAAGAGCAGAGCCACAGGAAGAGGAAGAGAAGGCACTCTCTCAACTGGAGGAGAAATCACTATTAGTTGTGCCTCTATATATATATATATATATATATATATATATATATATATATATATATATATGTGTATATATACACGTACAGAGACTTTTGACCCACTCGCTCTGAATTTTCCATCCTGGGCGACTTGCTGTTTTTTTAAAGATTCATGTTGAAATACAGTATATGCTTTTTCTGAGGACTAATCTCACACATTATAACCAGTTGATGTGTTATGCTGTTATCTGTAGCTGTGGGTAGGTGTTGATATAAGCCTGTATCTCCAGACTTCGCCTTAGGTCTTGCACTAGTATTTATTCCAATGCTTACACTTACATTCAATTGTACAATCAATTTGATAGCTGACTGGTTGCTGGCAACTGCAACTTAGTAAATATAGATAAGCAACTTTAATTGGTAATATTATATAATATATTTGCTCTAAATTTCATTCTTCTTTTTATCAAAATATCCCTTATAATGAGGTATTTTTTCCGGCTGTTTTACTGTGATGATTTTATTGACCTGTAGAGGGAGCACTTCATATAGCCTGTGGCAACACATTAGTTCATATTGGACTTTTTCAGTGGCAGCAGGATGTGCGTAATGTGACTGAAACCCATGAACCCTTTTTAGAATTGAAGAAGGATAATATTAGGCGGTTTCTACACAACTGTGATGTTTTAAATTAATCTTTTAAATGCTTATTGACTAATGAGACAAAAAAAAAAAAAAAAAAAAAAAACATTCACAGGCGGATGGAACACTTTATAGTCCAGCATGTTCCTCCAGCATGTGGTTCACAAACAGGTTTGATATTTGTATGTCTTTTGTAATACTGGTCTTAATCGCTGAAATTGCTGTGCAGATCATGTTAAGTCCTCTTCTAATGCTATTTACTATCTTTAGCTGGATTGTATTTAGTCTTAAAATATATATACTGTATGGTGTAAATATGCGATTCAGACTTTGATGTTTCCTTCTGCTGCACAAACAACATTGCTTTTCCCTAATGGTTTTAAAATCAGACTTGAAATGAATCTTATTTAAATATACAGTCAGTTATGGATGAAACGTTGCCGACTGAACCTTCAAGACATTGCAAAATATATATGAGTGCTTTTTTTCTGAAAGCCTTTCTAGCATTATCACCAAATTGCCAGCCAGAAGTAAACTAATTTTATCACAAATTAATCATGCAAGTAATTGCTTTTCCAAAAACAACTGTAACTTCTAGCTTCTATGTACAAAATAAGAGGTTAAAACTACATCTGGAAATTTTCAACAATTTTAAATACATTTGCTGTGTCAACAAACCCTACTGCATCATTAATTTTCCTGTGACATTTACAATTTAAGGAAACTGACATTAGCTCAGGTAGACATAAAGACTGGTGAACTTTTAAACACTTAAAAACCCTAAAGGTACATACACAAAGCTATATATACACAAAGCACTTTTATTGTAAAATAGATTTTTCATAATGTATTACTGATTTTTTTAAGAGTTGGATGGGTTAGCAGACTGAAACGTTTCTAAAACCCTAGATAGGCATATAAACATGCTCATTCAACTTTTTAACAAGTTCAGTCAAATAGCCCTAGATTTTTTTTTTTTTTTTTTTTTTTTGTTATTCCATTTGAAGTAAATGGTCCATTTAGGGGTTCAAATAGCTCTGACACACTTATGACACAGCCTGGCAAGTGGTGCACAAACACTAGACCTCATCTGAAAACAGGTCTGTTCCAACTACATTTTCTAATTCAGTTTTACTTGCAGGGAACTGATTAAAACATCATGTCACCTTTTAAAACATTACTTGTGGAAATATAGCTCTAAATGCATGAGAGTCACAGAACTGCAGTGTTGGTGTTGGCCTGAGTGGAGTATGTGACTCATTGGTGTTCCTTGTGTGAGCATGTGAACACTGTAATAAGTATTGTGAGGTCTTTTTCCCATAGAGCAGAGACTCATAGAACTCCCTGAGATTCTTGAGGCTGTATTGTTGCATGTGGAGTTCTGACAGATTAATAAAGTCTGGTCATCCAACAGCATGGAGGCCATAAGCCAAGAACAGGGCCCTGGATAATTTCATTACAAGTGAAAAACATTCGGATGACATCTCCACCAGCCACACTAAATCAATATGAGGTTTTTCCACTTTGTGTTTGATATGTGAAAACAAAATGCATATGTCTTCTGCACGAGGGTAACAGGACACTGTTTTGGTTTAATATTGCAAGATGAAGATTCTGCAATCAAGACTGTTGCTTTAATATGACATCAGTTTGATTAATGACTTATGTGTTGCTTTTGTTTAAGATAGCAGTATTGTTCTTTAGCGATATATTAAAAACACTTAGCATAGAAAATAAAGTTTACAAATTAACAAACAGCTTTTTTTTTTCTTTTTTTTTTTTTTTAATTCAAGGCCAAAAATGTTAATAAAGCATCAAATAATTCTTAGAATTGCACGTTGGCACAGTTTACAATCTGCCATGTTTGGCAGAAATACTAAACGCAGATGAATAATTTGCTTCTTGCTGTAATCTCACAGCCTCTCATTTTGGACATTTTTGTCTTCCTCTAACAATTCCTTCAGATAAAAAGATATTAAGTGAGCTTTGATGCCATCTAAAAGGGTGATCGTCTTTCTTCAGTGATAACGGATTTTTTTCCTTTACAAATTGAGTTTCCCTGGAAAGGTACTGTAATTCTTAACCCCAGCAGACACTTCCTGGCTCATCTTAACTGACAGCTTCCTGATGACACTTAAATCAGATCAGTGTCTGGTCTGGGTCTCGGAGAATTCCCCCAATACTTGCAGGATTACACCCCTGATTGCCTTCTTAAAGATGGGGGATAAGAGCAGAGCCCCCATAAGGCCGCACTAAACACAGACATGATGCAATAACTCTACTGGCAGCTTTTAAATCCCCCTTTCCTCTTCTTCTCATGAGATACAGCTGGCCTCATTTCCCCTCTTCAGCTTTGAGTACTCATTTATAACGACTCCTAAAGGAGGTCATGATTTCTTGTAGTTTAATGGGCAATTTTTGCCCATTCTTTTGTGTGTGCCTTTGGAAATACTTTGATTGTGATTAGGCATGCAACTGCATTTGAAATATGTTGATAATAACGAAAACTCATACAGAACGTGCAAATAAATAAACGGCAGGCTTCATAACATGTTGCAGTCTAATAGAAACAATATTTAGGGCTTCGCAAATGAGAAAGTATATAGCCCTAACAAATGCGTCCGTGCTTGATTCACATCTGTGTGCTGTTTGGCCAGTTTAGAGATTGCCTTTTATATATATTTAAGTGATGTATAGCATCCTTCAATCCTTATTATTATCTCATAATAATAATAGGCATTCTTCTGTTTTGTAATCTTTTTTTTTTTTCTGTCAGTGATTGCTTGTTTTGAGGTCTTTGCAAGTTTTTTAACTTGAGTGACTTGAGTGATATTCTGTTTTAAGCCTCACTGATTCCACAAAATTTGTTTATAGCTGTAATTTAATGAAATTCCACTCTGTCTAAAGTGATATACTCAGTAGTGAAATGAACGAAGCCTGATATGTGCCACATATTTGTGGTGCTGGGCACATTTTAAGCTTTTGTGTTTCTAAAGTGTCTGTGAGTCCTCAGACGACAAAAATCAAATGAAACATAACAGAATAATAATGGGACACCAGGGTGAACTCAGCTGAAGAATGAAAAGACTGAGACAGAAAAAAAGGTCTGCGGAAAAAAGACTCCCTGACCAGTGTAGCAGCCCATGAAATTGAAGTTTGGATGGCTGAACGTCTTTCAATTTTTGGAACTGTTCTGGAAAAGAGGGAAAATTGATTGCTGCTCTCCACTTTAAAAGGAATTGATCCCTGCAATCAAAATATGGCCGACATTCTTGGCCGAGTTGTATGTTGGCACTGGGAACTTTGCTGTTGGGGCTAACATGTTTGCCCAGATAATTGAGAGACAGCATACTTGATGTGAGACAGCTTTGCCAACCACTTTAAATACCTGACCCAAACTTCAATTTCAGTAAGATTGTGTATACTTATACTTCATATTAGGGACTTGCTTTAGAGGTTATACACTATCAGAAAAAAAGGTACAAAAACTGTCACTAGCATGGCACCCTTACAAAAGGTACACCTTTGTACCTTTACCCCTAAAGGATGCATATTAGTACCTAAATGGTACATATTTGTACCTTTTAAAAAGGTACCACCCCAGTGATGGCTTTTGCACCTTTATTTCTGAGAGCCTACAAGCAACCAGAAGAGTATGTAAGTATGTTCTGGAATCTCAGCATGACTTGATTCCTGATTATATTACACTATATAAATAAACTCAGAGTCTTCTAAACTGAGGTTTTCTATAATGTTTAAGATAAATCTATTTTTGTTTTGTAACCATTAGTTGCTGTGGTGGGGATTTTCACCGACTCTTTCCATAGGTGGCGACAAGAGTCTTAAAGTAGTCAATTAGTCTTTAATCAAATTAAATTTGTTGAAAACGTTGGTTCAGAAAATCATTCAGAAATTAAACAACACATTGCTCTGAGAAGCACATGCTGTGGGTTTGTTTGTAATTATTTTCATTGACAGAGCAAAATAGACAATTTTGGCAGTAACATGATTCGATGAGTCAAAGATTCTTTTCACCATCTACTGGCGCAATAATGTCTTTTGCTAAACGAGTCACTAAATAGTTCCAGCAGCATGTCTGGACTGTGAACAAAGATTCAATTTTGTTTAATTTTGCTTAAATCTAAATCAGAGTTTCCACTTATCTGAACAACTTTTAAGTGTCGAAGGGATGTTGAATTGACCTTGTGGCAGCTCAGCTCTCTGTGAGTAGTGGGAGGAGAGATGGAAGAAAGGAACGTCTGCGTGTTTAACAGAAAGAGAGTAAGAGAGATAGAAAGGGAGCGTGGCACCACTTCACTGAGCAGAGTAAATAGTAAAGAGTTGAGACTGGGACTGTCCAACTACTTGGACACAGAGAAGCACAGCAAACACAGGGCACCATCTACAACTATGAATGACATCAAACTGGCCCTGCTGGGCAGTGAGGGAGCAGGCAAATCTGGTGAGTACTCATCTTATACTCTATGTAGTTTGTACATTTTATATGCATATCTCTTGTCCTTCAGATTAACTAAAACTTTACAGCATCTCTTTAACTTGTGTGTCTACTGAATTGGTCCTCACATTGACTTGGAAATCATTCATGTGTGAGCTGTACAGTAATGTGTGTGAGTGCTTCACAATGCACTGAGACATTGTCTGCCCTCTACAAACACTGAAAGCACTTTGTATATTGGAACAGATCAGTAGTGAGGTCATGGTTATACAAGTCATCTCAGAGGGAAATTGAAATAGATGGTTGTGAGAGGCAAGTAATTGCTGAAATTGGGGAAAGATTATTTTTTGTTCCACTCAGAACCATAGGAACATTTAGCCCTTCAGGCTGTATACCTGTGCTAATGACTATTAAGTGTTTGGGAAATGATGATGCTACGTCCCCTGAGAGTGAAACTCTAGTTTAGTGGGGGCCCTCAGTCAGGCTTCTGATCCAAATGACCAGGGTGAAGACAGAACAGAACAACAAGGAGGGTCTATTGTTGCACATTTGAGAGGAATACGAGTTAAATCCTGACTGCTTAATGGTTTATATTTGGTAGAGGTATTGAAAGCAGCCGCTGAGTGCATATTTATGCATGAAAACTCAAGCCCCGACTTCAATGAGTCAATGAGCCAGCATAGCTTCATGGCTCAAATATTTAATATAGACCAGGTAGTGTGCTCATGGAGAAAATATAACAGTTTTTCCTGTGCCAAATATGCACCAGCGTTCACTGTAGACTGGCCAAGTCTTTGATGAGGGGCTGGACTTTGACCTTGTGCCCTCTCTACTTATTTTAAGTTGCCATAAGAGTCATTTACATCAAGGCTTAGGATGATCAATCTCAGTAAGTGACTAATCAATCATCTCCTCTCTCGTCCTCAGCGGTTTTGGTGAGATTCTTGACCAAGCGATTTATAGGAGAATATGCGTCAAATACCAGTAAGTACAGCCTCACATGCACATTTAATAATGCAGCCAGAACTGTACTCATGTGTTCATGGGTTTTATCTGCCTCAGCATTATGTCTGGAATATTATTAAATGCTGTAATTCACATAACACAGCTTTATTGTTCATTTAATAGATAAAAAAGCATAACTGCAAGCTTAGGCAAGAGGACTTCCTTTATATACAATTGGAAATAAGAATGCATCTGAGTGCAATGAGTAAAAGGATTAAAGTGACTAAAAAGAATAAATTGATACAAAGCTTACTGCAAAAAGAGTGAGAAATCTCTAAGAGTACAATGTAAAATGATTTATTTTAATTTTTTTTTTAATAGAAAAATGCAAGTTGTTTTAGTGTCGTGTTATATTTACGATGACTGTTTACAATTCACAGATCTTGTTGTTTTCTCTTTTAACACCTATATTATTATGGTTATCAATAGATTTTAAGGTACAAAGCAGATTTTGGTACTTCTAGTAGTTTAGTAAAATCATAACTGATTTGTAATGTAAATTTATAATTTGTAAAATATACAGGCATGATTATGCCATCCTGTAATACCTGAAACATTGTCACTGCTTTTTTTTTTACAGTGAACCACAGCTGTTTTTTTATCATAAATTTTGACAGTGTATTTATTTTTGATTTAATGAGCTCTACAGGGATAGTGAAAATGCTGTCATTATTGACCTCATGTCATTACAAACTTTTATGACTTTATTTATTTTGCAGAACACAAAAGAAGATATTTTGTATCTGTTAATTTTCCATTCAAAAATAGGGCTCCATTTTGTTTTAACTCCTTTAGCTTTCATTATATGGACAAAAATGTTAAAATATTCTTCATAATATCTACTTCTGTGTTCCACAGGAGAAAGCCATACAGGAAAGACATTAGGCTGAGTAAATGATGACACAATTTTCATCTCTAAATAATGAATGTTTAAATTGATTTTAAAGGCCCAACTCTGTGTACAAGCAGTGCTGGTGTATGTTTTCCTGTTGTTTAGTTCCTAAAAGTCCATTCCTTCCAATCATGCCATGGATTTTTGAGACTCCCAGTAATCACTGCACCTCTGATACAACTACATGTGTATCACATCACATGCACTCAGTCTCTACTTTTATTCCCTTGAATTTTATATGAGCTTCTAACAGTCTACCTTTATTTCAGGGGTCCGATTTTATGATGCGCACGTTTGTTTTAATACCAAGGTTTTTATCCAACATTGTTTTTTGCAGACTCCTTATACCATAAAAGGCTCTCCATTGATGGAAGACAGTTGAACTTGGAAGTCTTTGATCCGTGCTCACAGGTATGTGTTTATTCTTTCATAACGGCTACCTTGAGCTCATGGCTAGCGTTCATACAAACACTGCTATAGGGCAACATGCTCAGATATATCTGCTTCTTATGGGAAATGCATGTTGTGTTCTGATGGGATTTATGATCTTTCCCTGAAGCAGAGTATACAGTGCAGATCCGTTGAAAACTGAGCCTCATGTCTTACAGCTGCTGCATCTGGGAACTTTTACTTCGCCAGTTGTTATTTCACTTTGATTTCCAAAACTCATGAGATGGGCACCTTTCTACCCTGTAACTAAATGCCTGTGTGTACACAGCTAACACTGGCAGTCAATCACTGCATCCAAAACTTTTTTGCAAACTTTCCAAACTTCTGGTAGAGAACTAGTCAACTCTAAACAAATGAAATAACAATCCGCTTTTCCATTTTGTCAGACGGGACTTTGCATGAGCATGTGTTTTTGACAGGACCTCTGTATGCCCCCCACCCCCTGGCAGTGTGAAGAAAGCAGATGTATCCTAGAGGAACCACTGGACTGGGCTGATGGCTTTGTGGTGGTGTACACCATCAGCGACCGTACGTCCTTCCTAAATGCCAAAAACATCCTGGCGCAGATCAAAGAGAGTCGTCGAGAGACTTGTAAAGGGTGAGTCAGAGTCTCTCCAGTGACCTTTTGACCTTTGTCTGATGTTGACTGGAATAGGACGAAGGAGTTTTAATGAATTAATGAGGACCAATTGCAGAACAGAGTGGAGGGTTCCTGCTTAGATCTGTGCACATCTGTAAAGGACAGACTGGGTCACATCAAATAATCAAAAGAACTGTCCATGTCCGTACGATTTCCAATGTTTTTGATAACTGTATTATGACCAGCAGGCCAAAGCTTTCCATTTTAGTCCATCACATTTATAGAGGAATTTAAAAGTCTGGATGGTTTAGGTTTCACTGGTTATTTGTCATTTAAAAGTCCTTTGAAACAATAGTAAGTGAACATAAGATTGGGCATCTGGAGTCCATTAGAACTCTGAAATGGGCAAGGAGATCACTCATGGGTGGTCAGAATCCAACATGTTCCTCAAAACAGGCTTAAAATGTGACACTTCAAAAAATGCAGCAAGTGGTTGTACTTGCAACATGAAGTTTTATCTTTGCAGCAAATTTCCAACCCATTTCCAACCACATTGTGACCATTAGATTTTTTTTTGTCAGTTGTTCCACTTGCTATGATGTCAGATGAGGGGAAAATATAAGCTATGCCATTGCCATTGTTCCAATTAGGACACACACCGTGAGAAAAGAATCTCAGTGTATGAACGTGCTGTAGCAATATTAAACTAGATTGTAAATGTATAAATGTAATTATAAATGTATTCCTAACCACTATTTAATTTACTTAATAAATCATATGGCCATATTCTGATCACAAAGCAATTTTCTCCTGAAAGCAAATAATCTGATTTCATTTCAATAGGGAGGTTCCCATCTGCCTGGTGGGTAACAAGCAGGACTTATGCCACAGCCGCCAAGTGAGTGAAGAGGAGGGCCACTCTCTGGCCCAGGAGAACAAATGCCTCTTCCAGGAGGTTTCGGCGGCTGAGAACTACCTGGAGATCTCCAACCTCTTCACAAAGCTCATCCGCCACGTGATGGAACAGCTTAAGCATAGAGGCGATCGCAGGCGGTACAGTGGCTCCAAATCCATGGCCAAGCTCATTAACAATGTTTTTGGCAAGAGGAGAAAGTCTGTTTGAGTGCAGAACATGAAAGAGCCCAGAAAAGAGCAATGAGTCAGTCTCCATTGAATCAGTAATGGAGATTTGTCCCTGTTAAACCTGATGTTCTTGGAAAGGTTTTATGTGTATGAATAGAAGTATGCTTTGATACATAGTGCAAATTCAAATTCAAACCACTATGAGAAATCACACGCAGCCAAGATCATCATATAGAGCAGTGGTTCTCAAACTTTTTGACTCCAAACCCCCCCTCCATATTGTCAACAATTTTTGACGGCCCCATGACTTTTTCAGGTGTTCATGATTTACTAAAGATATTTTACTCAAGATTATTTATTCATTTACATGACTTTTCCCACAATGAGGCCACTGATATAGAGTATAATTAGCGAGGGTAAAGAGGTACTAGTTATAAACAGTTAAAACAAATAAAGGTACTGTATGTGTATATACAACCCTATTGGTTTACAGTATTAGCCCAGCTGACACAGTATCCCAATGACACATACTTCGCACTACCATCTTTGTATTTTTTTGGATAAATAATTTTAGTTCAAGAGTTACATTTATGGAATGTTTTTCTTTAGAAAGAAAAATCTTTGCCTTATGTTTCTTTATTATTTTATGATTTTTCTTGTATCTGTCTCAGAAGTGTCAGAAAACCCAAAGCAGCTTTTCATATTTTCATATATTCAAAAAAATCATATTTTTGTTGACATATATACACCTCTTGATAATATTTTCAATATCGTTGAAAAGAATGGGGAATGTTTGCATTCGTGAAGCTTTTGCTTTTCTCTTGAAAGAGTAGCACACATTCTTTCCCTTGCTCTCTGAAAATGTTTTAATGGCATGAGACCGAGTTTGCATCAAGGAATGCACAACAAAGTTGAAGTGAATTTCATATATCGAGATACTGGGATGAGGTGTAAAATGCAGGTAAATTACCTTTCTAACAAAAACCCGTGGCAGAGGAATGAAAATAAAACTCTCCTGCATTCCTTCCGTAGCATTCTCAGGGTCTCTTTTTGAATAAAATCAATGAAGTTGCAAGAAGAGGTTTGTGGGCCCTTGGGAATGACCTGTGTAAAACACATTCTGCTTTAGGTTAATCACAAAAACAAGGTAAAACAAGCTTACAAGAAATGTTATCAGAACTTTGGTTAATGTTCTGGCAAGTTTCTCTCAAAGTAATGAAAAAGAGTTCTTCCAGTAATGTTAACAATGTTCGTTCAGAGTTATCTGGTCTTTACTAATGTTTATACATAATTCATGGAATGTTTTATTTCTGAAACGTTTAGTCGGACGTTCATCTAATATTTTTAAAATGTTGCTTCTTATTTCAGCATATTCAGAGAACATTCAAAAATTATATTCCCATAATGTTTGGAAAACTATAAAATTGAATGATCCCTAACCGTTCAGATAACAAAAAAGTTTTTAAAGCATTTTAAAAAAACTGGGCATTTTGAATGCTCAGAGAATGTTTTCATAACTTAATGGGAATGTTCGCAAAATGTCCTTAGAGCATATTTTGGTTATAGCTGGGATCATACTGATCACTTTGTTTAAAAGTTAGCAGTCTAGATTTGGAGAAGAACTGTATTCAAACTTCTAAATGGACTCTTCTAAAGGATAATTAGAGTGTGTCTAATAAATGAGACAAAATATAGGTGAATTGATGTGTTTTGCATTCAGAAAATTCTAGGGCTGTCCCATTGTCAAAACTGTTCCACAATGCACTGTAAATCACTTTTACCTTGCTTATATCCTGTCATGGTTCGTGTCTCACGATTCAAGAGAAATGGTGGATGAGTGTCATCATGGCACTGTACTTTTACAGCTACTGTGAAGACGCATGCTAAACAACACAAATCATACTAGAAGGGCACTGGTCCTGGAATATAATACAGTGATGTTGTTGATAAATACCAGTGACATTTATGTGTGACCCAGTTTTCGATCAGTGCCCCAATGTTTAGTGGCCCTTACGAGTTCCTGAATTTGTGTTCATGATATACTGATTCACAACCTAGCTAGGGAAATGACGAGTGTAACGGGACACAGCAGCAAAAGCCATGAAAGTCTTCCAAAAAATTCAAAGAATCTCAGAAATATCAATAAATTTAGAGTTTCTTTTGTGCGAGGCTGCTTATCAGATGAAGGATGAATTAAACAGAATTTACTGCTGCTAAAGTTACAAAATACAGTACTGATTCTACTTTTCAGTTTATTGTTTAGGTACCAGTAATGTCATGTCCAAGTTCAGTAGTTTGTGTGATTAGCTTAAGCAGGCTGTGTTTGTCTATTATTGTAACTTGTTTGAAGAGTAGCTTTATAATGCAGAATTCCACTTCATACTGTAGAGAACTTTTCTTACAACTGTAGCTAAAGTAAAATATGTACCTTGATTTTTTTGAAATGTAGTAACACTAACACTATGTTCACTAACCTAATAACCTGCTATTAAAATGGCTACTTTTTATTATTGCTATATTTATTTTATAGTTATCTTCTCTTACTGTGTCAAAGTGTTGATCTATACAATTTAATTCAATCATGTCTAAATTGACTCTGTTTTCACATGAGTGCAACTTTTGTTTTGATTTCAGTTAACTTTCAGTTTAACTGATGGTTTAAATACCATACCTGTTGCTTTTAAATCACCTATAGCTGGTGTACTCTTACATGGAGACTTTCTTTCAGTACACTTCCTAAATTACCATTTGTTTTCTTACCATAGTGACCTACAATAAAATGTACGTATCATGTACAAGGAAATTAATGTAATAAACTCACAAGCTCTGAGAAATGAATATACTTATGTTATAACTTAAAAAAAAAAAAAGTTGTATGCCACTGCCAGACTTTCAGAAAAAAATCTACGTGCCACTTTAAAATGAGACCAAACTCATGAACCTTACAGGAGCTCATGATCCACTAGATGGAGACAAACACCTAGTACTACCTAACCGTTTTAACCAGCGAAAACTAAAAGAGAGCACATTTGTGACTGATCAATGCCAGCTTATTTTGACTGATGCAAGTTTTTGTTTAAATTGCATTTAAAAACAATACTTTATATAGCATAATATTCACACACATTTTTTAAATATCAAATTTAATCAAAAGCGAATTAAAGAATTTCCTGCAGTTATTTCAGCTTTAGCACGTGCAAGATTATAATAAAGGTCTTTAAATAGGCTATGCCACTATAAAACACAATACTTATTAAGTAGGCGTAGTAGCACAAGCACCAGTGATATTCTGCTGTGCTTCAGTAAACTGTAGGCTACTGATAAATCCTTCTCTGACTAGAAAGCAGCAGCATACTAATCCTAGTGACATTTTCCGTGACAGTCATGTCGTCTGCCCAGTGTTTTTGGTGGTGGTTCGGAATTATTACTGCCGAATATTTTGAGTCAGTTTTGAGTCAGTTCAGTTCAATGATCTGGTCAAAATGGTTAGCATAGCAGTCGGAATCGATTCGCGATTCAGTAAGAATCATTCGACGCACTGAATCGTTTTGTCCTTTTTGTAAAACAACACTTAAGACACTGGATGAAGTGGAATATTTATCTACAATTATTTGAAATCAAATCTGCAAATAGATCCTGCCAGCGATGGAGATTTATTAAGCTGCTAGTGCAGCGTGCTAACATCTCATGCAGGTAAAGACATTTTCAAACGAAAATAATAAACAGTACACGGAAGTACTTAAAGTACCAATGTAAATGCATTGCATAAACATTGCTTATATCTTGCAAATATCATGGCACGTGAATATGGAAATCATTCAGAATCAGCACAATAGTATGTATCTTATATATTGTGCGCCCAAGTACTAAGGAAAGGCTAGAAACACCCCTGGTCATGACATGACAACAATAACCCATAGGATTCATGCTTCCAGTTACTGAAACTGTTCTTCACATAACTGCAGTGTGCAGGTGTCTCGTTGTTTGTAATGTCCCTCACACCACACCGTAGTTCGCCCTCCCTGCCTCTCGAGGGAGGAAAGTTTGGACAACCGCAAGTGTCACATCTGAAATTCTCTTGCATCAACGATTTCGATGACCTATAAGAGGCATAAGAGCGGAAACCGCCTTCGCAAACGCAACAACTCATATGAAAGGTAAGTGTACATTTATAAAAGCGTGGTGTCTTTATGTCTCGTGAGCTTTCATTGAAGAGGAAGCGCGAGTTGTCCAAGCGCTCTGTGTTGCCATGGCAACGTGGTCCGGAGCGGCGGTGTAATTTCCATCTCACTAATGTGTACATAAATAAATCTAACTCGACCATTTCTCGCGGAAAATACTCTGAAGATGTCTCTGTAGTCACATAATGTAAGTAGAACCATTATGCTGAAAGCTTTATGTTACTTTAATTCTGTTTTTGCAGCTCAACACGACTAAAACAACTTCTGAGGAATTTTGCTTGGCTAATAACTATCCATTAGACGGGAGAAATAACAAGAATAAATAACACAGAAATAAGTTTTTTTTTTTATTCTGTTAAAAAGCCAGAAAGAGAAGTAGGCTATATGCAGTTATGTTTATAAAATGAAGTGCTCAAACAGAAGAACTTGATTTTAGCACAATCAGGATATATAGTCACCTAGCCACTCCAGACACAAGCGTAGTGGGTGTTTTGAAACATAAGGGAGCAATAAAACATCTATTATTATGCAGGTTCTATGCCAGATAATTATATTTAGCTGGAACAGGTCACAGGGAGTTAATTGCTACTTGCACGAGATTTAAATAATTATTGGCTTTAAGCTACTAAATATTGGTTGCCGTGGTTGTGCCAGGTCTCATTTTGTCCTACAAAATAGGCTTTGTCTATGTTGCAGAGTGAGGTATGAACTAATATTTAGCATAGTGTCATTCTATCATTCTATAAGCAAAAATACGGTCAAATTTATGAGATAGGATTTTTATTTTTTATTTTTATTTTTTATAAATAAGATCAAATTCTTATGACATATGGGCTGTGTTCGAAAGCTGAATAAAGCTGCCTTCTCAGGCAGTGGCCTATAGGAAAGCATCAAGACATGCCTGAATTCATTGTTTGCATCACATGCTGTATATTAAAATGCCTTATCTGGTTGGATTTTGAAGCGTGGATGTGTCCATCCATTCCTATGATATCCCAGTCTACGTGGTGTTTGGGTTGGCAGTTGGTGGAAAGAATAAAACTGATTCATTTATACGTCAATGTTTTTACTTTATTGATCTTAGAGAAATAAAAGCTAAATATAAGTACCGGTAGTTACATAAAAATAGTTTTCACTATTTGATTTTCTTCTAGAACGTTGCAAATGATGTTTGGGTGCCTTGGAAGCCCAGCTGAAGCCATTTTCCTTTCAAGGTACATTCATACCAAAAAAATACTGCGTGTCATTGAATAAACAAGAAGCAAGGTAGCTTTGGTCAGTTTTGGACACAGCCACAATGTTTTACAAACAGAACTGGTCAAATATTTTCTGTATACAAATAAAGGTTCTTTATTAGCATATGGTTGCATGAAGAACCTTTAAAAATGGTTGTTTTAGCATTTGCTTACTGGAAGTTTTTTTGGGAACCTAAAAACGTCTTACGACTCTTACTGCTCTGCCCCTTATGTAATTCAAGCAGATTGTATTCATATAGAATATTGTTATTGTAAAGTGCTGGAGATTAAACTGTATTTCACACTGAGCACTTCTGGTTTTGCACTGAAGTGTCACATAGCCTCAGGCGTTTTCCTCAAGTCTGTTGGCTTTTGTGCTTCTCTGGCTGACGTTTATTTCACAATGCTAGGCGTAACTTGAGTGCCCAGTGGTAGGCACTGCTTGAGTCTGCTCTGTAAGAAGAGACAGGTCCTTCTCAGGTGGTTTTAGTTGCTGAGGCTCTCACTGATTTTCCACCCCAGCAGGCAATAGCGCTTGGCCTGTAAGACTGAGGTTTCTCCTGACTGTGCACTGTTACATATTGATAGTAAGATTAAGTAGGATTTTTTGTATGAAGCAGACACTGTACTCTGTGCCTTGGCATCAGCAATCTACATATTATACTCTGGCACCTGTCTGGTGAGGTTTCTCACCCAGACAGTATGTCCAATGAAATGGCTTCCTGTTCAGAGTTAGTTTATAGTCATGCAATGCTTTATACAGGTAAACATTTATTTATTTTTTAAATTTTTATTTTACATTAGACTGCTTAGTCAGACTATAGGCTTGCACATAGTATCTCATCATCCAAGAGCAGACATTTTCTTTCAAGTGCTCTCAAAAAATCTGTCACTTGTTGGCAGGTTGTCAGTCACACTATCCACTTATATGCTTGTATCTCCTTATTCAGACATCTTCATCCCAGCTCCCTTCAATCATCAGCTACACAAGGGAGCATGTCAGCTGTTGTACGGCTCTTTCCTAGGAACATTTGTTATCACCTATGAACAGGGCTGCATGATTTGGGGAAAAAAATCTAATCATTATTTTTCTGATAAAAACTGTGATTGGGATTTAAAATGTGATTTTAAAAAGAAAGCTTCAGGTTATTTTATATTTTACAGTCATATTGATGTATAATTTCAAAAAATGTGATTATATATCAATATGACAATATTAATAATAATAATACTATTGTTGTTGTTAAGTTTATTATTTTAATAAATAAAAATGGTAGACAAACAAAGAAATGGTACTATTTTATTATATTGTATAATTTGTACATATTATATTATACTTTATTTTACATATTAAAATAAGAAATAGTACTATTGTAGTATTTTACTGTAAAATAAAAAAATAGTATTTAAGACAAATAATAATACTAATGATACTAATAATATTATAATAATAAAATAATAATAAAATGTCAAAACAACATTCTTTGTTGCTGGGGGGGGTGCTAATGCGATTTCTCTCCTGCCCCTCCGGAGGTCTGTGCATGCCACTGATTTATGGTGAACGAAGTTGCTCTGAGACACTGAAAACACCAGATAATGAGCTGCTCTTGTATAAAAGAACACAATGCTGTGCTTTGCTCTGAAACAAGCATATATTTATTTAATTCAGTTGCAGCCTTTGTAATTGCCCTATATGATCATAAGCTGATCCTGAATATTTTTTTTTTGGAGCTTGCCCATCCAATATGCTTATGAGAATATGACATTACAGATGACCACCTCTGTGACCACCCAGTTCCAGAGGTGGAATCTAAATGAAAATACTTCCTGAAGGCCTTTGAAACATTCATTTGAAAAGATTTGCAGTCATTCTGACTATCAGTTGATTGGTAGTGCTATATTTGATTTTACATACAATACAGTAATGCATGCCAATCATCAGCACAATGCCATGGTAAATGTTCATAAGGGTGTGCTTGATTGCTTCCTTAAGCACTGCATCAAAGATGCCATTTGATGTGCTGTTTCTTACAGTATGTGGAATATTTAGTGTCCTGGTGAGCTCCTCAAATATTTGCTGTCTGAAGAATTGTTAATGATTGCAACAGGTGAGTCATTAATGCAGATTGGGCTGTGCGTTGTCCTTTTTCCTGAAGTCCACTATAAGTACTTTTGTTTCGCAGGAATTCAAGGCTAGATTGTTGATATAACACTATGCTCTCCTGCAGAGGGTCCCTGTATGTGTACTCGTCATTATCACTGATTAACCCAATAATGGTGTTGTCGTCAGGAAATTTGATGATGGTGCTCTACTGTGTAGAGATGCGGTGAATGGTTGAATAACGAGTATAATTAGGGCTGAGGCAAAAGCCCTACAGAGTGCTGGTCTTAATTATTTTTATGGATGAGGTGATGTTTCCCATCTTGACCACCTGGGTTCTGCCTGTTAAAAGTACAGTACCCAGATATATTTACTCATATCCAAGAGGTTTTAAGAGTATCTTGAAAGAATCACATTTCTATGTTGAATAGTATGTTGACTGTAAATTTGCTTTAGTGTTCCTGGGAAACAGGGGACTTTTCCCTCATGACTCCTGCTATTTCATCTTTTTTTTTTTTTTTTTTTTTTTTTTTAATTTTGTATTGTTTTTGAAATATCATTGCAAAAAAGTAATTAAACTGCAAATGTCTATCTTTAATGGGTTGTCATGTTAACAAACAGGTAATAACAATATAGTTTTTAAGTTTCACAAACATTAAGACCATAAAATTGCTTTATTTTGAGATGGAAATGAAAGTAATGATAACTTAATTTTCAGTAAGTGAGTTAAATATTGATAATAATTCTGATGAATTCAGTCTTTTAATTCTGTGAATGATTTATCAGAATGATTCTCTCTGAATGATTCATTTAAAGAATTGGTTCATAAGAGTCATTTGTTTGTGAATCAGATTACACCGGTAGTGCTGTATGTATTTGCAATCATTTTACAAGGACAATTACATGTAAAATAGAAAGACATGTTTTCTTGCTATTACTTTGTACCACACCACTCAGCCTTTTAACATGCGGTCTCATCGTATTGTTCAAACTGATGTTTGCTTTTGTTGTCCCTCTAGACTTCTAAGCATACTTTATTTTTTTGCTATTTTATTTTGCCTTTGAAGTATGAATTCGTCTAGACCCTGGATTTCTCAACCATCCATTGATATCCTGGTTTAGAGTGGGGTACCTCCAAACTTCCTCCAACACATAATAGTCATGACATCTTGGTTTAGATTTTCAAGACAAGCCATATTTATATGCAATAAGTCATTGATTTACAGATATACCCCCTTCTGTAACATTTTCATGAGTTGTTGGACTTTATTAAGTGGCAGACCATTACAGACCTACAATTCATGTTAAACAGGAAAACATTATGTAGTATGGCTAGGTGAAGCACTCAGGTAAATTATAATTATGAGGTTAAATGACTCCAATAGTATAAGCAGTCTGGACAAGCAAGGCACTCTATCACTTGGTAATGTAATTCCAAGCTTCATTAAGACTTTGACGTTTATCATTTTTCATCAAAGGCACCTGTCAATGAATAATTAAGCTGCAGATGAGAAGAGTAAAATCTTTAGTAAGAGTAGAGCAGGAGACCACTGCGTCAAGCAAGGTTTGATTTCAGTTTGCTTTGTGTAGCTCAGATTTAATGTAAAATAGCAATCAATGACCTTCGAATAACAGCCAACACATCTGTGACTGAAACTATGGCATCCTTCTAGCATACCTTAAATGTTTAATAATGTTTCATGAATGCTTTAATAACATATTACAAGTGCTAAGCCTCTGCAAATAATCTTCTTGGTCAAGTATTCATTGATTAATAATTTAAGTCATCCAAGTTATGCAGTACATTGTCATATCCCCATCATGTTTGTCTTAATATATTAGATTAAATATTACGGTCACTGTTGTTTTTAAACATTTTTGTTTTAAAAAAATAATTATGTGAATTAAAATTTTTTTTTTAGGCCTATGCAATTCTATTATGAAAAACAGGCAATTTATAAAGAAATATTCAGGGTGTTTAATACTTTTTGTTAATTCAAACAAATATTCAAAATGTAAAGAACACACATTTTCCTGCCAATCTTGTTTTAATTGGTATTCATTTCTTTGTTTTTTCTGTGTCCTCAACTTCACTTTCTATCATACTATAATCCTTTTTAATAGCCCTAGAATTATTCATACACAAACTTATTTATTTATTTATTTTACAACACTTACAACATGAATGACTCGAGTGAAGTCCAAATAATTTTCAGAAAGACCGTAATTCAGACATTAGCATAGAAGGGAAGGAAGAAGAAAATTGCATGTGATAGAGAGAAAAGAGCAGAAGAGAGCTTTAATATCTTTGTGTGTTCGGACATCATACCGGGTGTCACATTTAATTTGGTCTCAAGCCAGAGACACAGCATCTCCCACAGTCAGGAGAAACAATGCACATTTTAGCCCATAAACAATCAGTAAACAAGCACTAATGGGGTTTTTACTGTTATGGCCAAGAAATGAAAAATGCAAGAGGATCAATTGCGGACATTCTATCTGCCATAATTACTTTCCTTTGAGTGCTTCCAGAAATCTGGGAGGTCTGTGGATTGGTTCTTAGCTGATGGTATATTTTGTGAGGGAACTAAAATATTTCTCTCTTAGAGTCTGTGAGGCTTATTACCTTCTTGCCTGTTTATGTTTGCTTGTGTTCTTGCTTTTGTGCTCTTTGAAAATTTGTGCTTGTATAAAGATGTTTTGCTTCTGTAGTTGGCTTGCAAAAATGAAATTCTGTAAGCGTAGCTCAAAGACGCGAAACATGGCCTGGCGGGAAATGCATGTACTCTGACACGGTGTGTGGTGTTGCTGATGTTATCAGATACAAGGCAAAATCCCATTAAAATTAGAATAAAATGAATGTATGCAGGTTTAAATCGCAGAATGAGAGTCTAATTTGTTCTCAGCAAGAAGCATCCTTTCGACGGCACAAGAAAAATCTTAACGTTAATCAATATTCAACGCTGAGTATAAGGAGAGTGCTTTCAATATACTGTTCCGCCGTCTGATCTTAGGGCTGTGGAAATTGGGCTTTTATGTCATTTATGGCTCAATTTTGGTTTTGGCTCACTCTGCTGTTGTTAAGTTCAGCATATATGAGTTTTGCAGTTGTTTTACCCGATTTAAACCAGTGAAATGCTGATGCACATTTTCATCAATGCCACTCAGTGTTTGAAGTTTAAGAGCTTTTTTGAAGAGGACTTCACAATTCCTTTCAACTAACAAAGCACAGGTTCAGCAACATTTTACCATCTATTTTACACATCCTCTTGCATTTGCAGAAGCCAGTACTGCAAAAAGTGACAGCTTCTCAGTTCAGATGTCTCTTTGCCGTGATCATTTTCCCCCATTTCCTAGACCTGTTTAGAGGGAACCCCAGTGTGCTACACTTTGACCTCTGCTACTCTTATCACGTAACTCTAATTGAACTGATAAGAGTTTCAAGAATGTGTCACAATCGTTTTGTTTAGCAGATAGATGGTCAGTAATAGGAGAGGCAGTGCTGTTATGAGAGGACCTGTCAGTGGGACTTGATAATGCCACTGAGCGAGGAGAGGTTAAAGACACTGCTTCCTCATTAATATTTAATCTCTTGTCTGTGTGGCGGATCCACTTCGCCGCTCCCACTCATCACACCATAATTGCTTTACATTTAATTTGGCTCTGGAGAACGGTTTGAAGCTGAGTAAATTGTACTTAATGTTAGTGTGGAGACTTTAGGCACTTTCTTTTAAAGTGAGAAGTGAATTGGAGAGCGACAGTTGAAGCCTAGCTAATAAAGGGTTACGGTTTAGACGTTAGACTCGTAGATGCATGAATGTGATGACAGACACTTACTCCTGCCTGAAAATTTAGTGAGATATCTTATTTGAAACTTTACAATTCATTGTGTAATATACAAGCTTTTGAGAGACTGGTCATTGTTCACTAATAATTACATACAAGCACTCACATGCACAGAGTTTCTATATTTAGGAAAGTTTACACATCAATTATCCTATTCTAATTTTGATGCACGTCATGTTGATGATTCTAAATGAGGAAGTCCTTGTCTAGAGTTACACACCCAAGCTATCTCCATATAAAGGCTTTTCCTACAAGCTCTACTGTACAGATATTTATCCGTCTTTGTAAACATGTCCTTTTTAATTCTTTTCCTAATTTTTTCTATTTTTTAAGAGTAAGGGCGACTTTTGTTGGGAGTATGGTTTCTGTTATTTCTAAACTCATAATAAATTTATTAATGAATCATTATTGCACACAGGTTTCCTCCACAAATACGGGTACATACGCAGTTAGTAAATGAGATTCCAGTGTTATCTCTTTTTTTGAGGATTTCCATGTTTGCGATCATGTTGTGCTCTATATGTGCGAATTACTTAAAATTGATTTATCTCACCCTTAGATGACACATACAAATGTTTCTGGAGCAGAAAAGAAAATGGCTTCTCAGTGGACTCGTGCAAACAGTGCAGAGAAGAAGGTGCCCCACACTCGCATTGAGGATGAATCCAACATACAGGTAAAATCATTATTGATTTACATGCAGTGCATGCCTATTTCCACATGCACATTCCCAACCAGTTTTCCCTCGAATTTTTGTTCTTGTTGCACAGAAGACATTATTTTGTAGCCATCAGAAGTCTATGGCTTCAAATTAGTGGCAAAAGGCCATTTGGATCTTACACCAGAGCCATGGCCTTGCTCGCCCCAACGTGACCGCCCTCCAATCTGGTAGCGCCCTCTTCAGGCCTGGAGGGAAATTACACCTCTTTATGCTGTTGATTGCCCTCGCCCTCTCCAGAGGTTTCTGACTGCTGTCTTTGCCAAATCCGCAGCAGGCAGTGCTCAGCCTTGCATGCGCAGAGATAATGATCAAGTTAATTAGACCTGAGATTGAATGAACTGCGGCAGCAACTTAATCATTTGTAACTTGATTAGAAATACTATATTCTCCCAAACTCCAGAGACTGGCAAACTTGAAAATTAAGTTCCACTTTAAGGATTCAGGTCTCAACTTAATGGAGTATAGAGAAGCTGAAAAACAAACCCACCCTCATTCTGTCCCCATTAGTCAAAGCTGGAGCGTTGTTTACTGTCACTATAGGAGAAGGAGTGTGTATGTAATACTTCAAATAATGTGGCCTCTTTATTTGGATACCCAGAAAATCTATTCCTTTGGGAGGAAATTAGGTCAAGGCAACTTTGGCGTCGTCTGCGAAGCCACTCACATTGAGACGCAGAGGAAATGGGCAATTAAGAAGGTGAACAAAGAGAAGGTAAGTGTTTGGTCGTCATGTTTCACCTGTTGACAGAGGTGATTGATGGAGAGCCGCTCCCATGGTTGTCAAGGATGGGTTAAGTATCACAAATGCTTTGTATCCATGCAGGCAGGCACTTCTGGTGTAAAACATCTGGAAAGAGAAGTGAGCATCATGAAACAAGTGAAACATGAACATATTATACATCTGGAGGAAGTCTTTGAGACACCAAAGGTGAGAGAAAAAACATCTATTCTGTTTCACACTCCTCTTTCCTTTAAAGCTCACTCAGCTGTGCTATTGTGAACCCAATCATACTATTGCGTATGCAGCGGGATTGTGTTTGACAGCGATTTCTCGTTTGAAATTTGAAATGTACATACAGTATGTGTGTTTGTGTGCCATTCTCCAGAGGATGTACCTCGTGACTGAGCTTTGTGAAGGAGGCGATCTAAAGGATCTCCTGCAGAAGAACAAGCACTTCACTGAGGAGGAGACCAGACACATCATCAAAAGCTTATCTGAAGCTATTGTTTATCTGCATAAAAAAGGTGACGCACACAAAACCCAAACCCAAAAAATTGCTCACATCTTTGTTAAGTCACATGCAATGGCCTGGATTCCTTTGTTCCCCTCATATCCGATAATCGCTCTGATGATTGCATCCACATTAAGTTTCTCTGTCATTACGGAGAATCGAGCTTGTTTTAATAATGAGATAATAATGAACAACTGTCAGACAAAATATAAGCCCATTTTAATTGAGTCTGAGGGGTTTATTTGAAGATGCTTGGCGTTTTTTTTTTTCTTTCTCTCTCCTTCTCGTGAAATCTGCAGTTAGAGGTAATTTAGGACGTTGCTTGGCAATGAGACACCATTACATGGGGCTAATGAGTCATTAACAACGAGCAGGGGAGGAATACTGATTAATAGGTGTGTTTTTCAACAGTCCCCGAGTGCTGCTGTGTCTCACATCTAGAGAAGCTAATGATGCCACTTGCAATGTGTATATAGGACTAGAGTGTTTTATGAGATTGCAGTATATTAGCCTCACACGCTGATTATAATTTGATTATTTTCACATTTCTATTTAAGTGCGTACAGTTACCGTGTGAAGCAGTAATGAAGAATCATGATGTGATAAGAAGAAGTGGGCCCTGTACTCTATGCTAGGTTCACATGAGAACTGACAGAAAAGAGTTGCAATTTAAAAGGAAAGGAGCAAAAAATTTCACCAGAATTGGTCATTAAAGCATATTTAAAACTGTTACCATTCTAGTGTGTTGCATTTTTGCCATGCTCTCCTCTCTATGAATAATACGAGCCCATCTCTCTCTTGCTCTGTTTCTTCTTTCTCTCGCTCAGACATTGTTCATCGTGACCTCAAACTGGAAAACATTCTTGTGAAGAGTTGTCACCAAGGCAACGATAACGATATGGTCAATATCAAGGTGAGAGAGACGGTAAAAACTTCTGCGCAGGCATGTGGTATGGCATTCAAACGCGGCGGGACCTCTGGACATTCTCGTCTGTTGTTTAGTTCTCCCACCGTCCTCCTTGCCCAAACCTTTTAACTGCTTTTTAAATATTGTCTCATTACACCAGACCTCCTGCCTAACTCCTTTCATATCACATTCTCAAAGAAAATGAATCACAAGTGGCTTTTCTGAGACAAATTACCAGCCGGGGCACAGCGTGGAGCAGAATAGAGCGTTGACGGGAGCCGACTGAAGCCGCTACCTGGAGCGGAGGGTTGAATCAGGGCAGCGCTGTGTTATAAATCAGAGTAGAACGGGGGCCCAAAGACAGCGCTGTCCTGGCACTGTATTAAAAGCTTTTATCTGGCAGAAGGTGGTCATCTCTCCTGGATATTAATCCTGCCCGCCCCTGACGCACCAATGAAACGATATACACTCCTCGTATATATTATTCATACGGCTCAGGAGCGCATAGTCTGTGAGAGTGGGTGTACAGGCTGCTCTATAGAAGTCTGTTTGGGCTGTAAATAGTTTAATTGAGATCTAGAAGTGAAAACGAGAGAGATACAGTGATCCAGTGCAGCATGTCTGTAGTTCATTACTTCAACATTTCACTAGATCAGAATCTAATGATGAAAAACAGTAGGAGCAGGAAATGTTTGAGTGTGTCCTGTACTGTATGTGCTTATGTTAAACATTGTTTGATTTTGAATAACATATCAAAGGCCTGTCCTATCTCATCTCAGGTCACAGATTTTGGACTCTCTGTGCAGAAGGGTGGTGTAGGCAGTGAAAACATGCTGCAGGCCACCTGCGGGACCCCTATCTACATGGGTAATTCATATATTCAAATGCATACATTCACGTGTTCCATTTACTTGTGATTTGATGAATTACTATGGGGGGGTGTTCATAAATTGAATGAAGCTCTGATTAAAATGAGCAGTAAAGAGGAGATGACCTAATTTAAGTGATGTGAAGCTGATAACATTTGAGAAGGAGTAGAGGCTGAAAGCTGTCAACGGCGTCACGCATCAGATATCACACATTACACCGGCCTCAAACATCTTTCATTATTGACACATGGACTTGCCCTTTCAGCGCCTGAGGTGGTTAATGGTCACCAATACAGCCAACAGTGTGATTTGTGGAGCATTGGCGTCATCATGTACATGCTGTAAGAAGATCTCTCCTGTTGTTTTCCATCTCATGCCAACACACAGACTCACATTGCTGACTTAAACTTTGTGTGTATGCTTGTGTTGTGGTTGTTGTTCTTTTTCAGACTGTGTGGAGAGCCTCCTTTCATTTCCAGCTCTAAGGAAAGGCTTTCTGAGATGATCATGAAAGGAGAGCTCGCTTTCTCTGGCCCAGTGTGGCACACCATTAGTGATGCAGGTTACAACTGCCTTTGTTACCCACACCGTTCCATTATGATTGCAGTTCAGCCAGTGTGGTAACTATTTTATGTTTTGTCTTACAGCCAAAAATGTAATACGGTGTTTGTTGAATGTTGACCCAGCTCACCGCATCACAGCCAATGAGCTGCTAGATAACCCTTGGATTTCGGTAAGAGAACTCAATTACTCTTTTCCCTTTTAAAATGTGGTCATGAATATTATAGATTGAGAAAACAGCTAATTAGCACTCTTCAATTTGATGGATGACTAAATGTGGAACCTGGCAGAAAGAAAGACCTGAAAGAAAGAAAATCTGTGTTCAAAGGGTGACACCTCCACCACTGTTACACGTACAAACGTCTTAGAGATGATGCGTCAGTTCCGGAACGCTCCAGAGGACGAAGAGAGTGTGGAGATGAGTGAGGGACTGCAAAACCTGTCTCTCACTTCCTCTCAGGACAAAGGGTCAGGGCCGAGAACATCTCAAGAGCTCTCACTAACCCCAGCACCTCCTGAGGATGTCATAGACAGCAGCAGTAGCAGAAAACCCTCCACCCCAAATAAGAAGGTAAAAAAAGTATCGCAATACAGTTCATACAAATACAAAAGTGAAGCATTTCTGCTTAATCATGCATTTAAAAAAGCATTCTGTTGCTCATTGTATTATGAAAGACCAGTCAGACCAAATTTTCAAGAGCAGTCTGGAAGAATCTCAATCCTTCATCACGGCCATAGGAATGGAAGTCCTGTGTTTAGTTTTAAAAATAATAAATGCTGTGATGAAAATCATCTCATCTTTTAATGTATATATAACTGCACCCATAGAGAATTCTGTTATTGTTTACTTGTTAGAGACAATCCAATATCTAGTTAAAGGATGCCACTTAAAGAACTTAATAAAATGTATTTTTAATGAAGGTCTGTGTCCTTACATTTACATTTATGCAAAAAAAAATAAATAATAATAAGCAACTTACAAAAGAGGAACATACGCATTTTAGTACTTAGCCATGAACAGTATTTATAGTATGCAATGCCAGGTTTATTAGAAAGCTACATTAGGTAAAAAGGCAGAGCAGATGTAAAGTGCAGAAAAGAAAATTTATTTATTTTTTTTAAATAAATAATCCTTACTAACTTTATTATGTGGTGGGCATTTTAGAGAAGCAATAAGCACTAAAGCAATAAAACTATATTGTGAAAATAATCACAGCTAATATATAATATTTGTCTAACGACATTTATGACATTTAGCGCAGACAATATTCACAAGACAACAGTTTTTAGATTTAAATTCAGTTTTTAGCATGAATTGAGGTAAAGAAACAAAGCTTATGGTGTCATTTTTGTCAGATTTTGTGAGTTGATGTGTTATTTTATTGTAAACACAGCAAACAGTTTGGAAAGCAGTTTTGTGGAGTTTGGATAAATGCAGATTGGCGCTGCAATTGAATGACCAGAAATTCTAATATTGCTGACATATGGACTGAGTTGCTCAAAAGGCTTTGAAGGTCTCTCAAACCCTCGGGGTTTTTCATGTGTTATATATTTCATTCCTATAGCCTCTGAAGAAAAAACTATCAGCCTCATCCTCTAACGGTGTTAAGAAGAGTGCGTCTGCTGCAAAGGCCTGCAGCACTTTGAATACATCCGCTGCACAGGTCAGTCATTCACTTCACTGAGCTTTGCATTTCATTTTCTAAAACATTTGTGCTTATTCAAAAGGAGATATTTTGTCTCCTAAAATGTATGCGAAAGAAACCTCTATGGTTGAATTTAAATAAAAAAACCTGCCTGTTCTCTGAACAGCCACTAGATGGTGCCAAGATAACCCTTCTCCAGCAGCTGTCATACAGCATGCAGCACTGTCCAGTAGTGTGGTGTGTTGCACTTTTGTGAGATGAATGAGAGTGTCTTATCTCCGCAGTCCCACACAGGTAACAAACCCCCTGCTCAGCCAAGCACAAAAAGCTACAGCAAGGCCTCCTCCATCTCGGGATCCTGTCTCAAACCATCATCAACAGAAGCAGCCTCTGCAGCATCCAGCTCAAGCAGGCGCGAAAGCTTGTCCCCACGTCCCTACACCACTTCCATCCACCGTTCCACCAATCCAGCCTTTGGCTTCCGGGCTAAAAAACACAGCTAGACCTCGGCGGTGAGACTGCTTGAGTAGTTGTGTTCAGTGCCAAAGGTGAGGAATTCAAGGTGGCCGCTGCTGCGTGGTGGGCCCGCTGGATACACAAATGACTCTTTAAGCCAGAACAGTTTTACAGTGAAGCAGAAGTAAAACTGTACTTCCTCCAATGTGAATGTGCTTTTAGTCTCCTTAGTAAGATGGATCTTAATAGTCACTTTTTATGAAGTAGACAGAGGCCCCCTCTTTTTAGGATGAGCTGCTAGATTTTTTTGGGGGGGCTGGTTGCTGCTTTATTTTTATGGACCTGGAACAGATGAAGTCATCATGCCTATTCATGGCATCTAACATAAGGCGCATAAGTCATCTTTGCACATTGAAATGATATTCTCTAGAGAATAAAGGAAGTTCATATGTTTCATCATGAAGGACTGTGAAGAATGTATTGACTATAACAGGGTTTAATAGCTTTTGCTCTGTGTTTTGCAATAATAAATAGGCAATAACAGAGTAATTTGATGCAATATTCAAACACAACATAGTATTCATCATTTTCGACAATTGTATGTGTAAAAACTGTCGATTCATTTTACGAACATCTGTTGTTTCCTCTGCAGTCGTGCTAATCACACCGGTCATCTTTTGCCAAATCACATCAGGTAGCTGTTGTATATGAATAGTTCTTATTTGTTATCCATTAAAAAGAAGCCATCCAACAGCATTTCATCTTGACTTTCAGTGACTTGTGTACACAATATATGTGACCCATTAATTCCCAAAGAATTTTTCCTACTGACGTTAGACGTGCAGAACACTTGCATCACAAATAAATAAGTCAGGGGGCGAAGGGAATTTAATGTTAGACGTATGCTATGACTGTGAGCGGTGGGGCGCCAAGTGCTTAGACACCATGAAGAGAGCAGGATTGGGAGTCAAAGTGCAGGGTCTCTAATCTTGTTGAGAGCAGCAGGGTATACTGTGAGTACTGCAGCACTCCAGCACTGGTCTCTCTGCTGAAGAGAGAATAATCCCCAAGATGGATACAATATTAAAATAGTCAAGCAGAACTCACACAGACTGTATTACAATCCTCCTATTTGCATGTGGATGTGTGCGAGTGTGTGTTTGTGTTCATGGGAATTTCAGGGAGAATATTGAAGGCCCCATCCATTTAACCCTTTTAAATTTATTATTACTTGTGCACTCATTTATCTTTTCAATTTGATCCTTTTATTGTAATAGAAGAAGTGATGGACTGCATTGATGTACAACTAGGTGCAACAAGGTAAAAACAAGGAAAAGCTTGTTTTATTATGAATATAGTCCAAAGGGCCTTGTTAGGAATAAGCCCTTTAATGTATTGTTGCTTTTATAAGGCCAGTACATTTTTTTGTGCATTAATATGTTTATTTTCATTAAAATATTTTTTTATTAAGCACATTCATGAAGTGCCATGCTTGTGCTAGAAGATTCAACAGAACGTTGCTATGAAACAAAAATAATGATGCGCTATGGTAGCTGTGTATGTAACAATAGACAATCAGGGATGAGATATTACCTGGATAACTAATTCTGTAGTTGATATGAAGATAATTTAGATCTTAGAATGGAATCTTTAAGCAATATAACTAATTAGATTGGTCAAACACTGGATTGTTTTACTGTTTTTATCACTCCTCTTGTTTGTTTAAATGTAATTTTAATCATAATCTTTTTTTTTAACTTCTTTTGGAACAAAATGGCCATATTGTTTTTGAAATTGGTGTCAGTAAGATTTTAATTAATTAATTTTTTTTTTGGTTTTTGAAGTAAGTCTCTCAGAAGCTGCATTAATTTGACCAAACACAGCAAAAAACAATAATATTGTGAAATATTATTACAATTTAAAATAACTGTTTTCTATTTTAGTATATTTTAAAATCCAATTTATTCCTGTGATGGCAGAAAACTGAAGCAGAATTTTCTGCATCACAGTCTTCACATGATCCTTCAGAAATCATTCTAATATGATGATTTGGTGCTCAAGAAACATTTCTTAATATCAGTGTTGAAAACAGTTGTGCTGCTTAATATTTTTGTGGAAACCAAGATACACTTTCCTTGATTTTTTTGGTACTCTTTTGTAACATTATAAATGTATTTACTATCACTATTGTTTATATCAAGTAAGTGTTATTTCAGACAAAATGAGCAGCATTTTTGTTTATTTTTGCTCCACCTAAATAAATAAATAAACATAGTTCCAAAAGAAGCCAAAGTAGAATCAGAAATTCTGTGTAGCAATCCCAAAAGGCATGGCACAAACTTGGCACTTCAGTTCCAAATATCATCACTCTTGGCTCGTCCAATCAAAGTGGACTGGAACTATCATATAATACGGAACTAAGCTCAGTGATTGTTCAGCCTCAGACTTATATAACTCTAAACGTTCTGAGCAGAGAGATACCACTGGATGGAGCTGTAGAAAACACGAAGCACTGTCACGCTAGAAACAGAGACGAGTGTTGGATCACAATAGCTCCGTATTGAGTTTCTTGTGTGTCTGGCCGTGGTCACTTTTGATGGATTGAGCCATTAAATAATTATAGTGTATGACAGTGTTTATTACCCGTACACAATGAATCATATCCACAACCCGATCTGAGCGATTGTACTACAACAAGATGGACTTTCGACTACCACTAGCCAAACCGATCCATTGATGGAAAAAAGGGAAGATAACAATGATTTATATGCTTTAAGAAAATCTCAACCCCCTCAAGGCTGGGGAGTGAATTTGCATAAGGCATGTTTGGAGAACCTCCTGTACAGCTAATGCCTTGTCAGTAGCAGGGATGGGATTTCAACGTATGGCCCTCATTTTCTTGTGCCAGACTTTTAATTCATTATATCAGTGAGGGAGAGAGAGAGACAGAGAGAGAAATCTTCAAATTGAATTGTGCTGGTGGAATGTGACCTGCAGTAAATTACAGGAGTGCATCTGTAGGCCTCAGGGAGAGAGTGAAAGAGAGAAGAAATTTAGTAGATTAAAAAACCGAGAAAAACTTGGTTGGAGTTCGGCTGGAGGAATGGCCCTGATATCTTCACATTCCTCTTTGCCAGCACATCCACACTTTCGTTTGTTGTAAAATTGATTTTTTTTTTTTGGGAGATCTTTATCCCGCAAACTTTTCTTCCGAAAAGCCAGTGTCCACGCAGCAGGCGGGGTAGCATGGCAGCTGAGAAAGGGGCGTTTGTTTGGGACAAGCCGTAGAGGCACAGAAAATTAGAAAGGCAGCCAGTTGGAACAAGGTGCTTGCCTTCCTCCTCCTCTGCAGTAGTGTAGCCTGACAGATGGGCACCGGGGAGGAGGAGAGGGGTAATTAAAAATCGGTCGCCTCTTTTAGATCCTGGAGTCAGAGGCACTGAGGGATGCGGAGATGCGGCCCGCTGTGTGACTCCAGGAGTTTGCAGGTGTGCAGGAGGTGCTAATGTCACTTGAAGTTGAGGAATAGAGGGAGAAGGGATTGTAAGTGCCCCCCTCTGGTCTCCCACCCACGCCGGACCCAGCATCTCCTCGTACAGGGAGTCGCAACTCAATAACCTTAATGGTGCTTCTCCTAATTAATAAGCTCATCTGTGGAGACCTGATACCTGCAGTCGAGTTCCTCCTAATGCACAGCATCCTCACCATGTCGCCCATGACATTGTAGTAATGAGCTAATGTGGCTACAATGTCACACCAATGTTTCAGGGACGTTATCGGCGGGAGCTCATCTCACATGCTGATGTCCCTGATCCCCTTCAACGCAAAGCGGAGCCGGCATGGCGCGTTGGGTGCTGACACAACCGCAGACGCCTTTCTTAAGAGGAGAAACGCTCCGCCTCGAGTAAACATCCGAAACAGATGGCATTTTCAAAGCAAGCTTCATCAATCTTTGTTGACACTATCCCTCTTTTTTTTCCAAACTGCTCTTATTTGGGATATTTGCAATTATAATACATAAGCTCATTTGAATATCAAATTAATTAGCGAACACACTAGAGTAAATGCTTTTTTTATAAGTCCTTGTTAAAAGTGAAAAGTTCTCAACTACGGTCGGATGGCGTGTTAATTTACAGTGATATCTAATCCCACGTCGCCAGACATAAAAGGCATTACTATACATATTTTAATGGGGAGGTGGTTGTTTTCCAAGCAATTTTCTGCTACAGTACATTCTTAATTTATTCATATTTAATTTATTGGTCTCTGCATACCCACTCAGCAAAACTAATCAACAGCATGTAACAGGCCTCTTAAAGATACAGTGCTCTTTGGCAGGCGGCGGGATAAGAGTGGCCCTCGTCTTCGAGAAGGTGCTCTGAGCGCCGAGGACAGTGCTGGGACGCACGCATGAACTCCCCCAAGGAGACTGTTTGATTCCCACAGACAACCTTTTGATAATTGAAAGCGAGAGAGCGAGAGGAAAAAGGAGTGAGAAATGTGGCCAGCCTTGAATCACCTGAAATATTTCAATTTTGCGGGTGCTGACCATCAGCCCCTGCTGCCAGAATGTCATCCACAGAGGACTGCTCACCTCCCCCTCCTCTTCCTCATCCCTCGTTCCCTCTCCGCAAACTCCTCTGCCCTTGAATCTGATTCGTTTTTTTCCCCTCTCTCTCACTTGCTGCTTTGGCAATCATTTAACACAGTGTGACTTGAGTTCTTATCACCTGTGTGCACTGTATGCTCCAAATACCTATCGACCCATTGACACAGTGTAAGGAGGAACTTGGGCAACCTTACACATGGAAATGATTTCAATTAATTACCATTTCCCCGGAGAAGGCCGAGTGGCGAGAAGAAGAGCGAGCGAGACAAAAGGTCCGAAGAACGGAACATTCTTGTGGCGTGATGCACACCATGTGTAATGAGCGTTGGAAAGGTCATTTGACACGTTTCTGTTGCTATGAATCAATTTCTTTTCGAGCACTTAATTCTTGTTTTGCAGGCATTGTGTGGAGAGGGTACGCTGACCAGAGTTAAGGTGGGCACAATTGTTGAGGGCACCTGCAGGGTTACTGAAGAGGATGGAGAGGGGCGCTCTAATGAAATCGAGCATCAGACCTTCTATCATAGGAAAATCACTGCTGTCACCCTTATAGTAATTGGGGCATTTAATAGAGGCCTGTGATAAATCCAGCTCGATTACAAGGACTACTTCAGAGAAAAGCCCAGTCGAAAAGTGTCTTGAGAGGCCATGACCAAGTCATATCCTTGTGGGTGATCAAATAGGTTCTACTTGACCATAAAACACTCATAAAAGTCCATAACATTTTCTAACAGAAAGTTCAAAAGAGAAACTATATTTCATTTGTCATAGCTCAACAATTTTTTTTTTCTGCAGTATTACATTTTCAGTTTTTATTTTCTGCAGTGAATTTTTATATTTGCTAGAATTTTTTTCTTTGTTTGATTGTTAAATTTAGCATCCCATGAGTAACACTGCTGCTGAAAAGTAATACAGGAAACATTTTTGCAACCTGTGATAATGACTGTGATAACAACTTGATAATGTTGTTAATTCAATTTGAGAACTTACACATAGTTTAACCTGTGTAGTCCGATTTACAAGGAAATTACGCTTTTCAGTTGGTTCTTTTTTTATAAATCAGTTTTAACCGTTGCTTTACATTGTTAAAAATAAATGTTCCTGCAAGGTTTTTTATTTCAATAGAATGCAATAGAATAACTATTTTAGGTTCCCCAAAGAACCTCTCCAAGAACAGTTCTTAAAAGACCCATTTTTTTTAGTTCAAAGAATATTTCAATAATCAGAAGAACCCTTTTCCACTATAGGGAACATTTTGCGGAATGGAAATGTTCAATGGATGTTAAAGGTTCTTCACGGAACCAATGACGCCAATAAAGAAACTTATTTTTAAGAGTGTAAGATACAAGCTCTGTAGTCGTGGTAGTCGTGACAGCAGAATTCACCGTGACCACTTTAGGACTAGTAGATTCAGTGTCCATTACCTAGAGAGCAGATATTCAGAAGAAGCTCACATCCACCAGCACTACTGCCAGCAAAAAGACAGACCCACTTTACCACATGCCAACAGCAATACCAGGTCATTTATATCAAAAGTCATGTGAGAGAAGGATTTTAATGTGCAGAAGTACCATTTATGAATGTGATAGGGTTTAACTCCTTCAGTCCAGTGCATTAGCATTACATAAATAGTCATATTTATTCATAATGAATCCATGTATGGGGGGAAAGTATTCATTGTTTGAAGTTGTTTTTCCTCACTGGGTTGATTCTGGCAATTGTTGCACATTGTAAAAATTGACATACAGCAATGTGTTTTAAAATGAGAACATTAAGCTGAGTGAATATCTAGATTATATAACTATGTACCAATAATACCAACATGATGATTGTCATCCGTGTCTGGGTAGAATATCAGCATGTGTTCTAGTTGCACCAGGGGGTCTTTCTGTGTTTTACAGAGAGGTAAACAGTTCCCCCAAATCAACTGATGTTGTTTGTGTGCAGTTGCAGTGTTGTTTTAAGTTCTTTGTTGTTTTCAATTTGTCAAATACTCCAGAGAGAAATATACTACAGTAAACCACAGTGAGAAAAGTAAAAACACATTTGTTGTGATCAAAGAGGGGAATATTTAATATGTTTAGGTTTGAAAATGCAGATAATATTCAAGTCAGGTCTTAGGGCTGTTTTAAAACTTTGCAGAAAGTTAAAACAAAAAGGAACAAAAGGAGTTGACACTTAAAAAGGCTGCACCATTCTTTGAGTAAGCCTGAAGTTATAGCAATACCATACTCCTCATCATTTCCCATTCTCTTTGAAAGATTTAAACGCCCTCACAACAAATCCACCAGTTTGCATTAGCGCCAAACTAATCTCTGATCTCTCGCTTTTTTCTCTTTGGTTTGGGGTGGGGGGAATATAGCTCCATTAAATATGGATATAATGTCAAGAAAGATGTAATTGGGTTAGAATTAAGGATGGTGCCTTGCTCAGATTACCCCTGTGAATACACAAGCTGAGAGCAACAGCAACATGCTCATGCTGTTAATTAATTGGAATAAAACAGAAAACACTAAAATAAGAGCAAAATGCAACTTTGGAACATTAAATTCCTAAAATGCGGGACTAAATGGCTAAAAAAAAAAAAAAAAATGCTACCCCAGCCAGAGATGCCATATATCTGACTTTAAAGGCGTTCCTCTGTTGCTAAATCCAAAACATCTTTCGTGCTCGGCTACATCTCGTAGGTTTTAAACCCATTTGCTCTTATACTCGACGTATACAAATTTGATAGTCAAATAATCTGTGTTCACTCTCTAATGTTTCGTGAATCTGTTTCCAGAAAGATTCCTCATTTCCTCCCCGGCTCACACGTGGGATATGGAGCCTAACACCCAGGCCCCTCTCACACCACTCTGGACCTGCTGAGATTGGTCTCTCTCCCCGTTGCATTATTACCCATTATCACTCGGCCAGCCCTGTATAGGGTGACAGATGACAGAGAAGACCTGAGCAGCAATAACGCATTATTAGCTTTTTCACAGCTACCTGGGCTGGATTTAGACTGGATATCCACAGGTTCTCTGAGGGCAGTCCATTGTCACAACAGCTGCTTTTTCCACCACTAGAGAAACGTCCACCTCACAACAGGCAAAATGTTTATTTAGAGAATGCTTTATTTGGCTTTTAGTCTGTGACTCAGACCACTGTGGAATTAAAAATAGGGAGGTTTGTGTTCTGTAGTGCACATTAAGCACTCCCTAAACTCAGACAAGCACTTATACACATACCATATGCTGCAATCCATCATGAAACCTTTCATAATTAGTGTTATATCACAATGTGGCCAAAGCCACTAGGAAGTTCCTCAAGGGACGATGCCTTTGAGGCCTGTCTCCACAACAGTGACATTTCGCTTACATGCACATTGTCCCTCTTCAATCTTTTTATGTAAAACACTTTTATGCCACTCACCTACGGATGGATGAACTTTGCAGAAATCGATGATATAGATAAGCCATAGATCATAGCAGTCAACAAGACTGACATAAAAATGAATTCACTGTATGTGAAGTCAACAACCGAATGTAATCATAATGTGGAAAAGTGAGTTATTCCTAATCAATAGCACAATTATGCTAATAGACTCTTTTGCAAAGGCTGGGGCTAAATTACCACTTGTGAAATATAGCTTCAGTGAGCTCTTTCATTTTTCTATTACACAATCAACTTTATAAAAGTGAGAATTCATTGAAAAAGAACCGATGGTCCATGCTAGACCCACACAACACAGAATAAATACAACCCAAATTCCGGAAATGTTGGGACGCTTTTTAAATTTGAATAAAAGGAAAACTAAAGACTTTCAAATCACATGAGCCAATATTTTATTCACAATAGAATATAGAGAACATAACAAATGTTCAAACTGAGAAATTTTACACTTTTATCCATAAAATGAGCTCATTTCAAATTTGATGCCTGCTACAGGTCTCAAAAAAGTTGGCACAGGGGCAACAAAGGGCTGAAAAAGCAAGAAATTTTGAAAAGATTCAGCTGGGAGAACATCTAGGAACTAATTAAGTTAATTGACATCAGGTCTGTAACATGATTAGCTATGAAAGGGATGTCTTAGAGAGTCTCTCAGAAGTAAAGATGGGCAGAGTCTCTCCAATCTGTGAAAAAAGTGTGTGTAAAAAGATTGTAGAATACTTTAAAAACAATGTTCCTCAATGTCAAATTGCAAAGGCTTTGCAAATCTCATCATCTACAGTGCATAACATCATCAGAAGATTCAGAGAAACTGGAGAAATCTCTGTGCGTAAGGGACAAGGCCGAAGACCTTTGTTGGATGCCTGTGGTCTTTGGGCCCTCACATGACACTGCATCACTCATCGGCATGATTCTGTCATTGACATTACTAAATGGGCCCAGGAATACTTCCAGAAACCACTGTCGGTAAACACAATCCTCCATGCCAACTAAAGCTCTATTATGCAAAAAGGAAGCCATATGTGAACATGGTCCAGAAGCACCGTCATGTCCTGTGGGCCAAGGCTAATTTAAAATGGACTGTTTCAAAGTGTTCTATGGTCAGACGAGTCCAAATTTGACATTCTTGTTGGAAATCATGGATGCCGTGTCCTCCGGACTAAAGAGGAGGGAGACCTTCCAGCATGTTATCAGCATTCAGTTCAAAAGCCAGCACCTCTGATGGTATGGGGGTGCATAAGTGCATACGGTATGGGCAGCTTGCATGTTTTGGAAGGCACTATGAATGCTGAAAGGTATATAAAGGTTTTAGAGCAACATACGCTCCCCTCCAGATGACATCTATTTCAGGGAAGGCCTTGTATATTTCAGCAGGACAATGCAAAACCACATACTGCAGCTATTACAACAGCATGGCTTCGTAGTAGAAGAGTACGGGTGCTGAATTGACCTGCCTGCAGTCCAGATCTTTCACCTATAGAGAACATTTGGTGCATCATTAAACGAAAAATATGTCAAAGATGACCACGAACTCTTCAGCAGCTGGAAACCTATATCAGGCAAGAATGGAACCAAATTCCAACAGCAAAACTCCAGAAAATCATAACCTTGATGCCCAGATGTCTTCAAACTGTTTTGAAAAGAAGAGATGCTACACGATGGTAAACATGCCCCCGTCCCAACTATTTTGAGACCTGTAGCAGGCATCACATTTGAAATGAGCTCATTTTGTGCGTAAAATTGTAACATTTCTCAGTTCAAACATTTGTTATGTTATCTATGTTCTATTGTGAATAAAATATTGGCTTATGTGATTTGAAATTCTTTTAGTTTTCATTTTATTCAAATTTAAAAAACGTCCCAACATTTCCGGAATTCGGGTTGTACTTGCTACACTGTAGAAAGTCAGAAATGTTACTTAATATGACTCCTAATATGAAGGAAACCAATCCAAATACTGCCAATGTAAAAGTGTGTTTAGTATCAAAAGCAGCGGTGTATAATGCTGCACACACGCCAAACTGAAAAGACGCAGTATATGTGTGTATATGTCTCTGTGTGTGATTTTGGGGTGTGTGGGGATATTGAAACCTCTGCCTTCTCCATTCTTTGAGATGAACCATACTGGAAAAGGATTGTCTGGTAAAGAATACAATATTTGTACCAAAGCTGGAGAGACAATGGCATTTGACTGTGTCCTTTGTGGAAACCTGTGATATTGGCAGGATTGCTGGAGGTTTTAGTCCAGAATTGGAAACTCTAGGATAAATTTCAGGGTTTGATTTCCTCATTCCATAGCTTAATGACTGAATGTGTTTATGTGGAGTCTTGGGTTTGTATTTCAGTTTCTTTGTTGATTCACGTGGCAAATATTTTAAGACTTCCTAAGTGAAAATAGTGCCCTACTCCCTAGTGCCTCTAGTTTCTATATGCTTTCAAATCATCATCATGACTACTTTTCGGACAGGCCACATCCAGCATGTTGTGGTCATCTTCAAGAGCAGAGAAGTCAGGTTAGCAGCTGATGTTCAGCTGTTAGCAATTATGAGAGACATCAATTAAGATAATTGAAATAGTAAAATATTATGTATTTATATATATGAATGTAGTGATAGTATAGTACGTTTAAAGGTTTAAGGGTCTACACATTTTTGGAAAAAGTATCTACATTAATCTGATAAAAAATACAGTACTACTATTGTAAAATATTATTAACATTATTTTAAAATATTATTATTACAATTTAAAATAATTGTTTTCTATTGTAACATATTTTAAAATAAAAATGAAGTAAATCATTACTCCAGTATTCAGTGTCACATGATCCTTCAGAAATCATTCTAATAATGCTGATTTGGTACTCATGAAACATTTCTTATTATTATCAATGTTGAAAACAGTGGTCCTGCTCAATATTTTTTTTTTCCTTTTATTCTTTGATTAACAGAATGTTCAAAAGATCAGCATGTTCTAGAAACAACAAATGTTTTCACTGTCATTTTGATCAGCCCACCCCAAATTTTGAACGGTAGTGTATAAAAACACTTTTACATTTATGAGCTCTTTTAAGCACAGGGTAAACAACAGCATCAGTTATATCTCGTTTCAAGGAAGCCCACTCTTTCTGCTTTCTTCTCTGCTTGCTCTGAGCAACCAGCATTCTGCTTTGATCCTGTAGCCTCAACCTCTTTTGAACCAACTACGCACCAATAAAAAAAGTGGAAATATTTTCATACAACACTTACATGGCACCTGCGTTTAAAGGCTGAACCCTTGGAAAGCCTTTTGAATAAGGCTAGCCGGTACTAGAAAGAGCAGGAAAAGTACACTATTGCTCACCATTTTTGATTTCATGAAGTTGAAGAGAGAATAAAAATAATTCTCAGCTCTGTAACCCTCTCATAAAAAATCATGACATTTTGAATCGTTCAGTCTAATCGATTCTTGCAGAGAGGGCTCTTTCTGTGTATGAGCAACTGGGGTCAGACAGTGCAATTTGTGGATGGGCAGAAGGGCAGCAGATGAAGACCGGTGGCTGGTTATAAATGGCCTAAATGGAGTTAAGTTGATTTCACTTACAATGCAAGCATGAAAGAAACCTAAAGCAATTAATGCAAGTAAAGCAATTAATGCATCTCATGTGAGCTCATTATCTCTGTGCTCATTAAATCTTAAGTCACCTTTACATTCACCTTTTCCTTCTATTTGCTCTTTCTTTACCTCTTCCTGAATTCATCTGAATCCATATGGAAAGCCAAAAATGAAGGCATCTTTATCAGTAATGTTGTGCACATTTACAGTCTGACTTTGTATGAGAGCAGCTCTGCCCTGTCCATCTCTAACAGACCTCTTCTTTCAAGGCATATTTTTTTCTTTTTCGCCCCTGTCTGAATTGCTTTTGTTGATTATGTGTAATTGAGGCAAATCTGAGAAGCAAGGCCAGCTCCTTCTCATCAGTGCAGGCGAGATGAAAAGGGTCCATCCAGGCACCCAACGTGGGGGGTCAGCTCAAATCAGATCACGGGGGTTTTCTTGCGTCTGGCAGCCGACACTTTTAAATGTTAATGGACAGGGCGAACAAAGCCGAAATGTGTCTGAAAACGCTAATTGTCCCTAATTCATGTAAATAGGTTTTTTAATGGAGGAATTAAGCATTTCAAATATGCAATAGCGGGCAATCAGGCCTTTCATTTGGTGAGGTGGCACAGGTGTAGTGGATTGAAATTCATCTTTTGCTGAAGGCGAGCTCATTTGTCACTTGGCCATAACCGGTGACTGCCACATTGATGGAGAATGAGAGAATGGGCCAAGCGCAGCGCCACAACCGTACCTGACATGTGAAGACACGTGACAGCACCAAGAACACTCGAGAATCTTTTGCTTATGCTATATAGCTGTATCAGTTGGCTATGCACTGCCAATCTCATAAACAAAGGTGCGATACAAGCGAGAACCATTGAGCCGCGAATTCAATTGCCACCTCTCTTCACATCTGCAGCACAAACAGATCTCACAAACCAGAGGACTAAGTAGTCATGGAAGGGCAAAAGTGTACAAAGGATGCTATGCATCTTCCTTTCTGTGCATATTTGTATATTAACAAATGTTTAAAGGAGCTAGATCAAAAAGAGCCAATTCTCAGTCATATAGGGAGAGAGGATGTATTGCATCACAGCTCACCTCTAACCTCAAGCATTCTTTAGATAGGATTTTATTCAAAGCTAATGAAAATCTGCAGTACCTGTTATGAGAAGTGAAAGGTATGTTCACATACACAATGCTCACATGCAGACGCAGCCTTCGTTCTCCCAATGGATTGAGACGTCACAAACGAGAATGGAAGCAGCTGCTAACTTATTGCTACGATCAACTCAAATAGAGGAGCAAGCGCAAGGTCATGTTCCATAGTGCTGTAACAAGGCCAGACAGAACGTTTTGCGGCATTGGACTCATGCCGTTAAGGGTATGAATCAAGAGTGAAACGCTCTGTCATAGACTTATTAGATAATATGAGGTAGATATTGGGGCTTTCAGACTATAAAAAAGCCAAGGCCCGGCTGAGAGAGAAGGAATGGAGGACTATTAGTGAACGAGGAAAGAAACACCTTGTTTAAAAGGACAAATCAGATCGCAAGATTTCAAACACTTTAGCCTTTACTCACAAGGAATGATAATGAAAAAGCTGGGATGGGCTTTTTCGGCTGTTTCAAAGAGAATGGCTTTGTCTAACTAAAAAAAAGGGAGGGAAATCAAAGAGCAGTTCATTTTCACGCTGACCTTCAGAGCTCCTGGCGCACAGACAAGGGTACAAACAGATTGAGAATTAATTGGTGCACTTAACATTTTGTGATTATAAGGACCTCAGATCAATACACTATGCAAATAGCAGTATTGATGTGGGTGAAGAAACCCTGTTAATTGTGTTTGGCGACCAAACAGGGCCCCTGTGTTTCTATTCCATTATGGAACAGGAGGCACAGACGACACGGTTCCTCCCACCCTCCCTCCCTCCCTCTCTCGTCACTCTTTTTTCCCGAGCATCTCCGGAGAAGTTGCAAAGTTTGATAGTCTTGTTTGCGTTCAGCTTGGCCTTTTAGCAGCGGCCTTTGAAGAGGCTTGACGCACATGGCTGTTGATGCAGCTGCTGTGATATTTTTCCACAGCCCCTTTCCCCATCTCAGGTTATGGCACATCACACAAATGGCCCTCATCATCGCCTTTATTATTTGCTCCAGGGCAGGGCTGCTGGGGGTTGAGACAGGAGAAGCACTGGCGTGGCGGGCCCAAGCCACGCACCGCATGGCGGAATCGAAAAACACTCCTCGCAGACAGCCATTCTAATGAATTAGTTTCAGCGTTATTGCGATGGACTGGATTTTCCACTCCCTGTTATTACAGTGCGTCAAAGATGCACTTTCATTTCAGATAAGTACCAGTAATCCTGTTTGCAGGGCCAGGGATAGATGAAGTTAAATATAATTTAAGCAGAAACGGAAACGGGTGGAACAATGCAATTACTGAAAGTGAGATTGAAATGATGCTATTACTATTATCATCATTATTACTGTAATTAGTAGTGCTTGCTTACTGAGCGAACGCAGAGATGATGGTGGAGATGAATCATGCATGTTTTTTAAACCACGCTGCCTTACCAGAGATCCGCTGCACCGAAAACCCTCATAAATAATATTGGACATAAATAATGTTGTGCATGGCTTCCGGGAAATCTATCATAGTGTAAAACCCACCATGATAGAACGCTAGTGCTAATTACATGGGATTAATTAGCGAGACGTTCCATGGCGTCACTGCGGCACTCATACAACCTCTTTCGCAAGCCCGCTAAGTTGTTTTACCATTTACTGTGAAATCTGTGAACAAAACTCTAGTCCCTCGTGACATTATGGCAGAGTAGTGATAAAATGTGCAAATATTAATCCTGTGATCCTTTTACGTTAGCCAGGCTTTTAACAAAGCAGAATTATTAATATTAAAATAGTTGTGTTCAATAATTGATAGACCACCGGAGTACATTCATTACAGAATGAAAGCTCTTGTCAAAAGAGTACAGGTAAAGCCGTACAAACAGTGGAAACGACATGTTATTAGCCGTCTGTTAGCATGCTAATTGCCTTTAATTCCCTTTGGTTCTGGGCTGTGCTCATTTAAAGCATTAGCTCTAATCCTCTAGTGATGGAGGAGTGGCTGGGTGAGGAAGGACAGTCTCGTGGAGATGGAGAGAGTGGACAGGACCTGCCTGAGACATGTTTGTCAGACCATTAACCGCAATATGCCTCGCGCTATATCGGCGATGAGGGTGATTTAAACAGTAGACAGTTACAGGAGACACTCCGGGCTTCAGACAGGGCCAGATGGTTCTTAAGGGCATGCACAGCAGCCTATAGCACGAGACAAGGTGAAATTCAGCATTCTTAAGAATTAGCATAGTGCTGTTGTGACAGTCTTTATGCAACTAAAGACAGTGGCAGTGAAACTTGAAGTGAACGTATAGACATATTTACAGTAAGTTGCATATTTAACCAATCAATAAGTGCATGAAATCAAGAAAACTAATCATGGCCTGCATACAGTACATGCATATAAGATACAAGCAAACATAAAGGACACAAACAAACAAGGGTGAACAAAAAGGGTGAGCTCTAAAAAGAGAAGCAATATGAATCAGAAAGCATTTCCCAAAAAAGACTTTGTCAAGATTGAAGTCTAGTTAATAGTACAGGAGGACTCCTGAAATTTGAATCCATTTCTAGCTAAAAGCATCGGTCCACGGATTGAGGGCATTAGAGAAAAAATAGAAAGGTACATGTCATTTCTATAGGTGCTGAGACATGAGGAGGAGAGAATAGCCAATCTGTACTGTGTAATGGATATGTCAAGAGTTGCTAAATCATTGGTGTTCAGAGCAGAGAGACAAGAAAGCCAAACATAATGTCATCCCGGAGAATGAGGAAGAACATAAGAGAAGCACGAGCAAAAACAGGGACATTACAGAGCGGAAATGAAAAAACAATGAGGGTAATTAAATCATAACGTGCACACAAAAGAACGTGAATAATATGGCAATAAATAGAATCAAGAAATGGTTTCTTTTCATGTGTCCTATCACTAAAGTGTGACTTCCCTGGCATCTTCCTTGTGTGCATTATGGAAATGAAGCAATGTTACTTTGCTGAACAATAACACATTGACTTTGAATCCTCTTACTTAAGGTTTGATTGCTTCTTGACGGTGGCTTTAAATGAATTGTGTTGAGGAGTGATAAAGAGCTTATTGTTGGAAGAAAAGCCCAGAGCAATGAAGAAAAGCTACACATGGAGTGTCCAGACGATACAGGCTATTACGGTGAGGGAATGGTGTCCTTGACTGCCAGGACGGCTTAGAATTTTATTTCATCTTGTTTTGCTGGCTGCGGACTATGATGCGTGACTCTGGCGCTGGAGAGAGAGGGCAAAGCATAGAGCCGTTTAAGATCTCATTTACGTTGGGTGTATGAGGATGTGTTCGTACTTACGCGTGTGGGATGGTAGCTATGGAAGAAAATGTGAATGTGCAGTTCAATCCATTACAGTGGGTCATTTTATGTGGGCTTGCTCAGATGGACCGGCCTACATTCAGGCTAGAGAGGAGCGGAGAACACTAGCTGTCGTTGTTTACGCCAGTGGTTCTCAAACTCTGGGTCGTATAGTTGTATTAATTAACTCTATTGAACGTGCACTTATAGTGTACTTCACATCTTTAAAAATATATTATTAACAACAATGTACTTGCAGATAATATAATAATAATAAAATAAAAGGCAACTTAAGTGTACTTTAAGAGAGTATGCTTTCATGACTGTTTTTTCCACATAAAAGTACATTTTAAAGCATGTTTTAATTATCTTTTACCACGCTTTTACGAAGTACACTTACAGTATTTTAATGTTGATTAATAAAGCACATGTAAAGTACTTGATTAGAATTTTAACTGTAGTTTTATTCAATATTACTTTTAAAGCTAATTTATGTATTTTTTTTATTTTTTATTTTAACCTTGAAATTTTAGTTTCATAATCATTCTGATGGTCCACTGACTTAATATATTTTGACTTAATATATATTATATTAAATACAACTAACTATATTTAATATAAATTGAAACGGGAATACATTATTCAGTTAATTGCAAATAACATGCAGTTAAGTGTTGGAAGACACTATTATTTTAAAGTATATTATTTGTGTAATAAGTATGCTGAAGTGTACTTCATTTTCACAAGGTTACAAACACCACTATTAATAAATGGATGCCTTAGCATTATTTTATAAATATGTACAAAAATATATAAAGTGAATATGGTTCTGATGTCTCATTTCAATAACCGACATGCAGTAATATACACAAGTGACTGGTCCAGCATTTTAGCTCGTAAACAGTTGGCTCATTTAGTTTCATTAGATATAATGAACAGTCTATGAAACTTTAATGAAATAAGAACAAAACAAAACAACAGTTTGGCAATATTAAAGACAGGTAAAAGTGAGGTTATTTCAACACATATGATACAAACAAAAGATAATTTGTGCACTTAAAAAACCTAGGTAATTGGATTTAGCCAAATTCTGGATGTTTGGTGGTCTAAAATGTTTGTTTAACTTTAGGTGGCTGATCACATCAACAGTTAGCTTAAAACAGACAGCCTTCATGTCAGTTCCTAGTTTGCTTAGCAGCTTGATTTTGGTGGGCAAGAGTTCATTTAGAGGTTATCGTTGCTGTTGGTCAGTGACATGGAAGCATATACAATCAGCCAAACTCAGCTGGGGAACAGAATACACGATAGAGCTTTTTCTGTTTTATTCACTACTTCTGTAGACTTTCATCAGCACTGAACCTGAGTGTGGAGAAAACAGCTTGATCCATCAGTTTAAACGATTACGCTGCACTAAACAAAGGCTGCTAATTGGTCTTTAAGGGACAAAACTACCCTCAGCAACAGCCAAAGTGAACAGAGAAACAGAACTGTACACAGAAAAGCCTCACAGTACGACTCGGCGCTTTATTAAGGGCAACATTCCAATGAATTATGCAGAGCTTCAATATGAGCGGGCATGAGAAAAGGAGCCAGACAGCTCCTCTGAATCACAGATGCCAAGAGCCATTACTTTATGTGTAAAGTATATGTCTAATAATTATCTCATATCTCATGCCTCTCCACACAAAATGATGCCGCACTGAGGGGTCGCATCTGCAGTCGGAGGAGAGAGATCTACAGTTAAGATTAGTTCAGGAGACTCAGATCACGAAAACCTTGTGGACCAGAAGCCTCTGTCCAACAATGCCTCCTTGTATCTTTAAAAGAGTGGTTCACCCAAAAATCTAAATTGTGTCATTATTTAGTCACCCTGACATTGTTTCAAACTTGAAATATGTTACTTTTAAAAGGATTTTCATAGTAACAGTTCATAGCACCCACCAGTGTTTGGGTGAAATGCACAATATGTAATCAGACACTTTTTAACTGTTTAACAGTAACGCATTGTTAAAATGTCACTATAATATCCAAATTACTTTTTCAAATAAGTAATGCATATTTCAAATAACTGACTAATCAAACAATACAAACCTCTCCCTTTCCAAAATTCCTGATGTATCATTGCATACTTTAATACAATGGAATACACACTTGTTCACAATAACTTCTAATGTATGAAAATGCATGGAAATCTAAGTATAATAATATATACTTATATTTCATACTTTTCTCACTGCCCACTGTGTGTGTGTGTGTGTGTGTGTGTGTATGTGTGTGTGTGTGTGTGAATTAAGTCATCTGAATTCATATAATAGCTTTTTGTGGCAAACAAACACAAATTTGTTATTCACTTGATATGAGATCTCTCAAATGGACTACAAAAGTTGTATGGACTACAAAAATGGTGTACCAGTTGTGACATGATTATTAGCAAGTGCCTTTGGAGGTTTCTGGAGCTTGACAGACACTGTCATTGTGAGGAGAAGAGATGTGTGAAGGTTCTTTAAAAAATGTCAGTGTGTATTTTGCAGAAAAATAACAGCATACAGGTTTGGAATAACATGAGGGTGAGTAAATAATGCCAGAATTGAGATTTTTGTTAAACTCTTTAACAGGCTGAGGTAGTGATGGTTGGAGCATGGGGGTCCGAGGCAAGGCCAGACGAGGCAGAAGAAAAAACACTTTCATGAAACACTGTGAACAAATGGGATTTAACACACAAGAGGCACTGATGGCCTATTAATTCCGATTTGGCCTGTTTCCAGACTGTGGCAGCCTTGCTCCTAATTCATGGCTAATTTCTATCAGAGGTATCAGGAGACCATTTTTTTTCTCCCTCTCCATCCAGGCAGGATGCATCCGCATAACTTTAATGGATTCATTTGAGGGCTTGGGCACGGAGACATTGATTGGCCTGCCTCAGAGGGTCCTGCCTCTAGTCGCTTGACATAGGCAGCAAATGAAATGTGACCTCGGGTAAACAGGGCTGAGCCACCAGGCCCCTGCGTAATCCATTAGCACAAAACCTTTTCCAATCTCATTTAATTAATGAAGTGATTTGAAAAAGGACTGCAATTACCATTGCTTGGAAATGAAAAAGAGACAATATAACAGCAAAAAATATCAAACGAGGCATAAAGGCACGGCGCCTGACACATAACAGTGCGTACTTTAATCAAGTATTGAACGCAACGCTGAATGTCAAATCCTAGTATCTGAAGGAATCCTAAGTGCAATATAAGTGCTAGTGAACAACCACAGTTGATGGATTTCAACATTTAGGCAGAAAGATAGGAGGTAAAAGATAGTTTCAGACAGGCATCTTGAACGAAGAACTAGTGATTGCTTTTAGAAAGTAGTTTGTATATTAGTATCAGCTACTAAGAGCCATCATGAAAAAAAAGTCCACAAAACAACCTTGAACAACCTCAGATTCACCGTTTTCCCCCTTCTGTGTTTTGTCAATGTCAACAAAAACAGTCAAAACAGCTCTGCAGGTGCATGTGTTCCACCACTTATTCCTCCAAATTGCATTCATTTATTTATTTTCAATTAATAATTTATGATGCAACACACAGAGCTATGCAAATGAACACTTTAATTTTAATGAGTTTTTAATGACCAAACTAAGAATTAGCAGCCGTTGTGATGTGCATGTAATTTGCTCTGAGTGGATTTGGAGCACTTCGACGCATTTTAAAATTCCGCCAATAAATGCACGTGCAGAGCCACATCTTTGGACTTACGAAGAGGAAATACAGCAGCAAGGCCGTCAAAACATCTTTTCGGTGCATGACAAGCAGCGGTACAGAGCACAGACATAACCCAATAAACAGAAATGACTTGGCATATAACAACTCCAGACAATAGGAAAGTCCGACCTCAGTGTTGAACATGTTGTAACGATTCCCATCGCTCAGGGAAAAAAAGAGAAGGAGAGGGAGAAAAAGAGGCCTGGTGCTGTTGGACCCAAATGGCATTTGATGATGGCTTTTTTCAGCAAACCCAAAAGACATTGTTAAGATTTACATTTTCAAATATATGCTGACCTTTTTTCCCCTCCTCTCCTCAGTTGGCTTGTCATCAGGCTGTAATTGAATCGATATATTTCCTGATCAGGCCTGAGATTGAATAAGGTCACAGGAAGCCATGTGTGGACATTAAAAATCATTATTCTACTCAAATTGAGCAGAGATGGCATAGACCATTCAGGGTTCAAAATGAAATTCTATTAGAGTCTATTACACTTTTACAATTATAGAGACATTCCAATATTACATTGGGAAATGAAGTCATAATAAAAAGCCCAGGGGTGTATTACAAAGAAATGACCGTACTATTTTTCTACTTTGAATCCTTATTAAATTGATGAAGAGAACTTGGTGACTTTCCGGTCACTGATAAGTGACCTTGTTCATGAAAAATAGAGGAGTCCATTTCAACAGCTACATTCTTTTTTTCCCTTCATTCCCCAAAGAGGTCCAAATGTGTTTTCCCCCCTGAGTTACTCTCGTCGGGTCTCGAATTGACAAACTTCTTTTCAGACGCAAGAGGAATGTCAGCATTTATATTGATTCTCCTTACAGGCACAATTTAGTTCTATTATTTGCTGCCAGGAACAATTATGTCTTCAATTACGTTTAATTATACATTTAATTTCGATAAAGAAATTCCAGAGCCATATTGCTTCATGGACTTCTCTTAGTTGCTTAAAGGCTAATTGAATAGGAAAAGCACATTCGGTATAATGGAAGACAATGAGGAAATCATGTTAGAGTGGCTCAACGGAAGAAAATTAAATAACAAATGTCAACTGCCAACTTTGGTTTCAACTTAAAATTCATGTCTATTGCTATCAAAGCTGGCTTATTTAGATAAAATTCCACTTTAATTAGTTAGCTTATTGAAATTAATCATACTTTATCAGTAATCAACTTATCAGCTTCAGTAAAGAGAAATGAGCCAAGTGAAAATGACTCCAGACTGCAGTGCTGCATGTTTGTAAAAGGAGGATCGGTTCTTTGTGTTCGCTGGCTTCAAATGTGAAGTAGTAACACAAAACTGCTTAATATCTACAAATAGGCGAAAGTGAAGACTCTCTCCAACTCCCTTGTTTTCACAGTGGTGCACCACTGTAAGTAATGTTCTTCTGGTCAATTAGTTGCGATGGTCACAAAGTCGGCAGTGTTCTCACGCTCCTTAAACCCAATTAAATGATGGAGAACAGAGAAATACAAGCCACGTCAAATGACATGGCTCCGCAACCATTATCGCCACCGCAAATGGGGCTTTCATCTTAGGCAGAAAACAGCCATAGAGAATGTTTCGGTAGTCAGCCATTTCGGGGTTTAACTCGGCAGAAAGCAAGGAATGCTAATGAAAAGAACATTTACACCTTCCTCCTCCACCCACCACTTCTTGAGGTTTCTCTACTTTCTTTTATCTGGGAGCATAAAAACCTCAGACTGGAACATTTATGAAATACATAATGACAATCTGAATCAGTGGGTGGCTCCAATCTACAAGGATTAGTGGTTTTGATGTATTTCAATACGGGAAGACGTACTTGTCGCCTTATTAAGAGCTTCAGAAGTCATCCCTGAAGAAATGAGAGGGGAGGGCTTGGTTCACTCTTCCATGGCACTCACCAAGCAAATTAGGCCCTGCGATAATCTATTCAGGATGAAAAAAGACAAGTAGAAGACACTCACACCGTCAAGTCTTTCAGGGGGGAAAAAAGAGGTCATATCTCCTCACTTGTTTTTTTTACCTCAAGGGCCTTCTATCTCTGCTCTGTCCTGCCACATACACAGTATGATTTATTTTGTACATCAAACAACACTCCCTGCGCTATAGGGAGAACATACGGACTGTAGCTGTTGTGCTGATATTTGAAGGGACCAGCCAATAAAGAACTGATTATTAACAAGCTAGTGCTCTGTATTTCTGTATTTGTGCCATTTACCACGAGATAAAACAACAGCAAGTTCCAGTTCATGTTTTGTACTGTGTTGTGTGGAGTCCGGAGTGAATCGCATTACAGCATACTCCTTCAAAGCAGTCACTTACTTGGTAACAATAGCACATCATCACTCACAGCTGGAGTGTTTGAGAGTTTCTCAGCCATGCTTCTACCATCTGACCCTCAACTTCACAGGAGGGCAACCAGCGATATATGTCGCTTTTCCATTTATGGAGCTCCTGCATTGGTGCAGATGAAATGAAAAACATATTCGCATCCAGTCAGTGCCAGGAGGAGGTTTGGCTGGTAGCGATTGAGTTATGGAGCCTTTTCACACCTAATGAAACAACATTTAGCACTGCTGCTGATTACATCTGCTCAAATCACCAAACAGGACAATCTAGCAGCCGCAGCTGAAAAACGCTTGATTTTACTCACAACCGAATAATTAGTAACCAAAAAGGAGGAGGGGATATCAAATGTTACTCAAGAGCAAGGAATTTTGACTTTGAACTGAAATTTAAACATCAATGTTCATTTTTCAGCCTTTTTCTACACAGTCTAATGAAAAGATGAGAGGACATGCATAATATCATTGGTTCCCTATCAGTCAGTCAAATTCGACGTTACGTCAGAGTGACTGATGCAAATGGAATCTTGCCAGAGAGCCCAATCACCTTCGAGTGTTAACAAAACAAGCCAATGACATTTGAAAAGTGAAAGTGAAAGTCGTGACGTATTGTCAAGTATGGTGACCCATACTCGAAATTGGTGCTCTGCATTTAACCCATCCAAGTGCACACACACAGCAGTGAATAGTGAACAAACGCACACACACACCGTGAACACACACCCGGAGCAGTGGGCAGCCATTGCTCCAGCGCCCGGGGAGCAATTGGGGGTTTGGTGCCTTGCTCAAGGGCACCTCAGTCATGGTATCAAAGGCAGAGAGAGTGCTGTTCATTCACAATCCCCACCTTCAATTCCTGCCAGTGCGAGAATCAAACCGGCAACCTTCAGGTTACAAGCCCAACTCCCTAACCATTAGGCCACGACTTCCCCGCGTGGCGTGCGTGCGTGCGTGCGTGCTTTGCATCGCACACTCCGCCCCGCTGCGCGGGTAGAAAAGGAGAGTGCGTGCAGACGCACATCAACTTTTCGCTTTGAAGCCGAGCCTTCCTGCTTGTACAATCACCGAAGAGAGTGTCTACAGACAGCGAGTGTGTTGGCGTTACGGCGCGTCAGCAGGGGTTGCCGATCCAGTGCTACTGCTTCTTCCGGGTTGGACGGCGTGCTGCAGCTCATCAAATTGCGGTCGCACAGCAACCCCTCCTGGGCGCTTCAACACTTTATTTCTAAAAGAGCAAATCTAAAAGAGCTCCATGAGCGACGCGGCGTCTTTTTAAAGATGGCCTTCCGCTCATGTGTTTCTGGATGTGGTCGCTTCCTGGCTCCGTCTGACGGTCACGAGACGGTCGTGGATGAGTCATGTTCTCATTGCGGGAATATGACCATCGCGATGTTGCAATCCAGATACCTCCTCATTAAACAAGGGGATGTCCCCCTTGCCATGCCCTGTTCTAGTTCCTCTGTCTCTCAGGACTACTTCGGCTTGTGGTCAGGGTGATAACAGTGAGAGCTTCCCCGTCGAGTGCGTCTTCCGCGGGCCTCTCACTTCGCGCCCTCTGGTGTTCTCGGATGAGGTGACCGGGTCCCCGGACAGGGCGGGGCCCATCATCTCGTTCGGAGCACCAGCAGATGACAGAATGTCGATTGCTGCATCAGGGGACGGGCTAGGCTCTGGAGATGATGATTCAGCTGCACTGCCTCCGTCAGGAAGAGTGGCGTTGCCCGAGTCAGATCCAGAGCTGACCGCTATGCTTTCCCGGGCCACCAAAAGCGTCAGGCTGCACTGGAGACCTCCTCCTTCTCCCGAACGCTCGAGGCTGGATGATTGGTTCCTGGGGGCACAGGCCGATCGCCAGCAGCCACCTCCAGTTCCATTCTTCCCGGAGGTGCATGAGGAGGTGACTAGGTCTTGGAGGGCACCTTTTTCTGCCCGAAACAGAGCTAGCGCCTCCTCCGTCCTCACCACCCTCGATGGCGGAGCGGTCCAAGGGTATGTGGAGATCCCCCTGGTTGAGCGCGCTATTGCAATGCAGCTCTGCCTGCAAGGCGCCGCCGCCTGGCGGGGTTTTCCATGCCTTCCATTCAGGGCCTGTAAGTTCTCGTCCGCTTTAACGGCCAAGGCTTACAGAGCTGCTGGACAGGCCGCTTCTGCCCTGCACGCCATGGCCCCCCTGCAGGTCCACCAGGCCAAGGCGTTAAAGCAACTGCGCGAGGGTGGTGCTGACCCAGGTGTGTTGCAGGAGCTGCGCACAGTGCCGGACCTCACCCTGAGGGCGACAAAAGTCACAGCGCGGCCCCTGGGTCAGACAATGTCCACTTTAGTGGTCCAGGAGCGCTATGGCTGACCCTAGTGGATATGAGAGAGGCCGACAAGCATCGCTTCTTGGACTCCCCTATCTCCCAGGCCGGCCTATTCGGCTAAGTGGTGGAGAGCTTTGCCCAATAGTTCTCCACCGCACAGAAGCAGACGGAGCCGTTCTGACATATCCTGCCCCGGCGGTCTGCTGCTGTCTCCACCCCACCGCCGGCCGCAGTCCCTCCGCCTGCTCGTCACCGAGGGCGCCCTCCTGCTGCCTCCACCTCCGCTCCAGCTCGGCCTCAGCAGCAGCCTTCACACCGGCCGCAGCGTGGAGCTGGGGGCAGGAAAGCGGTGCAGCCTGGCAAGCGGAGTCCCTGAGACGGGCGACCCAGATCCTGCTCTTCAGGAAATGGTGACCGCACCACTCCTTCCCCCGGAGGAGGGCCGGGTGGAGAATCTTTTGTTTCCTTTTTGTTCTGTTCCGACACTGGCTTGCCAGCCAGTGGTACCCAAAACCTCAAAAAAGAGCAGTTTCCTTTCTCTCCGGGTCCCAAGAGGGAGAGGATGGCAGTGCACGAGACACAGTCTCCACACTCCTGTCCCCTTCTCCTTTTGCCAGTGGGCAGCAGGGTCCGGTTCGAGGACACGATGCCTCCTCACACGCCCCCTGCCCAGCCGTGGAGCCAGGTAAGTGTCGCACCGCGCACTCAGACCACACTCTGGGACGCACTGCCTTCCGGGTCGGGTCCCTGTGTTCCACTTCGCCGCCCCACTGCGGGTACGTCGGTGGTTCCCCTACTCCCGCTTGTTCGGTCTCTGGGGGCCTGGCTAGCGCTCCCCAGACCGTCTCGCTGGCTCACGAGAACCGTCATACTCGGCTATGCGATTCAGTTCACCCGGCGCCCTCCCAAGTTCATGGGCATTCGGTTCACTTCTGTGCTGAACAAAGATGCTCCTGTCTTGCGTGCAGAGATCGCGGTCCTGCTGGCGAAGGACACGATAGAGCCGGTCCCTCCAGCCGAGATGAAGTCGGGGTTTTACAGCCCTTAATTCATTGTACCCAAGAAAGGCGGTGGGTTACGACCAATCTTGGGTCTGTGTGTTCTGAACCGGGCCCTTCACAAGCTCCCGTTCAGGATGGTGACGCAGAAACGCATCTTTCAATGTATCCGTCCTTTCGATTGGCTCGCAGAGATCGACCTGAAGGACGTGTACTTTCATGTCTCGATCCTCCCTCGACTCAGACCGTTTCTCTGCTTTGCATTCGAAGGGCGAGCATATCAGAACAAGGTCCTCCCCTTCGGGCTGTCCCTGTCGCCTCGTGTCTTCACCAAGGTCTTGGAGGCAGCCCTTGTTCCATTAAGGGAAAGAGGCATTCACATCCTCAACTACCTCGACGACTGGCTTATACTGGCCCAGTCTCGAGCGCAGTTGTGCGAACACAGGGACACGGTGCTTCGGGTCAATTGGGAAACAGCAAAATCTCTCCTGTGCAGAGGATCTCTTTTCTCAGTATGGAGTTGGACTCGGTCAACCTCACAGCGCGTCTCTCAATAGAACGATGCTGAACTGCCTGGTGTCTTTCCAGCGCAAGAGGGCGGTACCACTGAAACAGTTTCAGAGGCTCCTGGGGCATATGGCATCCGCAGCCGCTGTCACGCCACTCGGATTGCTTCATATGAGACAGCTTCAGCGTTGGCTTCACGACCGGGTCCCGAGATGGGCATGGTGACACGGCACATACCGGGTCTCAGTCACCCCGTCCTACCGTCAGACCTTCAGCCCATGGTCGGATCTTGCTTTTCTTCGGGCAGGAGTTCCCCTAGTGCAAGTGTCCAGGCATGTTGTTATATTAACGGATGCCTCTGCCATGGGCTGGGGAGCCATGTGCAACAGGCGTGCAGCTGCGGGGCTCTGGACAGGGCCCCGATGGCAGTGGCATATCAACTGCCTTGAGTTGCTAGCAGTATGGCTTGCTCTGCGCCGCTTCAAATCACTGCTACACGACAAGCATGTACTGGTCCCTACAGACAACACTGCGACCGTTGCGCACATCAACCACCAAGGCGGTCTACGCTCCCATCGCATGTTGCAACTCGCCCGCCATCTCCTCCTTTGGAGTCAGAAGCATCTGAGGTCGCTTCGCACCGTTCATGTCCCAGGCGAGCTCAATCATGCAGCCGATGAGCTCTCACGTCAGCCCGCCCTTCCGGGAGAATGGCGACTCCCCCTGAGACAGTCCAGCTGATTTGGAGACGCTTCGGGGACGCTCAGGTAAACCTGTTTGCCTCCCCGGACATGTCCCACTGCCAACTGTTTTACTTCCTGTCCGAGGGGACCCTCAGCACGGACGCGCTGGCACAAAGCTGGCCTCAAGGCCTATGCAAATATGCGTTTCCCCCAGTGAGCCTTCTCTCACAAACACTGTGCAAGGTCAGGGAGGACGAGGAGCAGGTCCTCGTAGTGGCGCCATACTAGCCCAATCGGACTTGAACTTCCCAGAACTGATGCTCCTCGCGACAGCTCCTCCTTGGCAAATTGCTCTGAGGAGGGATCTCCTTTCTCAGAGAGGGAGCACCCTCTGGCACCCGCGTCCAGACCTGTGGAATCTCCACGTATGGTCCCTGAATGGAATACGGAGGTTCTAGGTGGGCTACCTCCAGCGGTAGTGAACACCATCACTTTAGCTAGAGCCCCATCTACAAGACACGCTTACAGGCTGAAGTGGAACCTAGTCGTCGATTGGTGTTCTTCCCGCCCGGAGGACACCCGTAGATGCCTGATCATGGTCGTGCTCTCTTTTTTTGCAAGAAGGGTTGGAGCAAATGCTGTCTCCCTCGAAACGCATCAAGCACGACCTGGTCATCAGGTTCCTCAGAGGGGCGAGGAGGTTAAATCCTCCGCGCCCTCATCTGGTACCATCTGGTACCCTCAATCCTGATGGCCTTGAAGGAGGAGACCTTCGAGCCTCTGCAGTCAGTAGAGCTTAAGCTTCTGTCGTTAAAGACAGTGCTCCTCATTGCATTGGCCTCGGTCAAGAGGATGGGGGATCTGCAGGCATTTTCGGTCGATGATTCGTGCCTAGAATTTGGACCAGGTGACTCTCACGTTGTCCTGAGACCCCGGCCCGGATACGTGGCCAAAGTTCCCACCATGCCTTTCAGGGATCAGATGGTGAACTTGCAAGTGCTGCCCTGGGAGGAGGCAGACCCAGCCATCGCTCTGCTCTGTTCCGTCTGCGCTTTGCTCACTTACGTAGACCACACGCAGAGCTTCAGGACCTCAGACCAGCTCTTTGTCTGCTTCGGAGGACAGCAGAAGGGAAAGGCTGTCACCAAACAGAGACTTGCCCACTGGATAGTGGAGGCTATTGTCTTGGCTATAGTCTTGCGGTGGGGCGCCTCGATAGCAGACATCTGTAGAGCTGCCAACTGGGCGACACCTAACACGTTTGTGAGATTCTATAATCTCCGTGTAGAGCCTGTGTCTTCCCGTTTACTTGGCTCAGGTGGCCAGTAACACCGGACCCGCTCGGTGTCGATCACGCTTGCTGCGCCATTCCCCTCTACAGACCGGATACGTGCACTTTTACTGCTTCTCAGTTCAGTTCTCCTTGCGAACCCTGTTGAAGTTCCTCCCACACCCTCGGCAGTCAGGCGTGGTGGAGCGCCAGACGCCAGGTCTATCACTCGTGTGTCTACCCAAGGTCAGCCCTTGTGCTGGGCTAGGTGCCCGTGTGTAGTGATTCCCCTTCGGGCGATCCCACATGTGTATTCTTCCACAGTACGGCTCCCCTCACGGTGAGCCCGTGTCTTTCCCTGGCAGAAACCTTCTGCCATCTCTGCTGTGTATTGATCTCACCCCAGGCTAGCTGAGTCTACCTCAGAGACTTCCATATGTAGTACTGCTTGACCAGTCCATATGTGTAATCTCCACATGGTACCTCCTTTACGCAGGATGTGGCTTCCGTAGCATTCCCCTACTTGGAGTATGCTTTCCCAGTGTTATCCAATATCCACTGTACGGAACAGCAGTGGCTGTCATCTCTGCCTAAGCCCTGTCCTATCTTCCATCCCAACTGGCGTGGGGGGACTTGCCGGCTTCCGCAGGGCACTGGAGGGGGTCAGCAATAGTGGCGTTTTCATAGGGATCCCATTTGCGTCAGTCACTCTGATGTAACGTCGAACGTGACTGACTGATAGGGAACGTCTCGGTTACGTATGTAACCCTCGTTCCCTGAAGGAGGTAATGGAGACGTTACGTCCCGTCACCACAGTTGCTGTACCACCGCTGTACGTCCAAGGCATATCGTCTCGGCTCCTCAGCAGAAAACTGATGTGTGTCTGCACGCGCTCTCCTTTTATACCCGTGCTGCCGGGTGGGGTGCACGATGCAAAGCATGCACGCCAACTGTCATTGGCTTGTTTTGTTAACACTCGAAGGTGATTGGGCTCTCTGGCGAGATCCCATTTGCGTCAGTCACTCTGACTTAACGTCTCCGTTCCCTCCTTCAGGGAACGAGGGTTACATACGTAACCGAGACGATTTTGCATTGTCATATGAATTATTGCAAGTTGTCAGAGCGTTTTTACAAAGTTGTGTATGGAGTCACAGGATTTTGCATACTGTGATTATAAAAAGCTCTCATGAGAACTTTAAATAATTTGTATGACATGGAAAAATCCTATGATATTATACAACTTTGACTGGGAAGAAAAACTAAAAAAGTGTTTTTATTTTTGTACAATTACAAACCTTAGGGTAGATTTAATTTTTTTTTTTTTTTTTTTGTACAGCTAAACTCATAATGTTTTATATGAATTAATGTGACTTCTAATGAGATCTAGTTGGCTGATTTAGCTAAGATCAAATATGATTTTACTTGGATCATTTTAATAAATTCTGTGTTGTACCCTTTACATATGCAATATAATGGAAGTACTGTAGCGAAAAATCTTTTCTTCCTTATTGTGAAATACATCCAAGTGAAACAGATCATCAAGAATAAAAAGATGAAGGGCAGAGACTTCTATCCTTCTATCCATTGTTGATGGAGGGAGATCTGAAAGCGAGCTTACAGTCAATTGTAAAATTAGATTTGTTGTTCTGAACATTTTGATTAAAAATTATATAATTTTTTATGAAACATATACATGTATGACTATTTCAAAATTTGATACATAATATGCATTCAGAAAACAGATAGATGGAATCTTTCTCTCATGCTGACTTTAAGACAGCAACTTCAAGCAGAGCAGTGTAGAACCAGAGAGTGTAGAGACCAAAGGCTGAAGAATAAAGAGCTGGATTATATTTACAAAGCGAACACATGATGTATGTCAAACAACACAGTCATCGGAGCATGCAATTAAGACTACATCAGTGTCTCATTCATTATTTGATAATCACTTTAACCTTCACTACAGGGCCTTTATCACTAGACACATCATACTTCTTTTGAAAATCATATTTAGCCAAGGCAAGGAATCATTTCCTGTCACTTTGTTCAATTAAATTTCAAAGCAAAACATGTCCTTTCAGGTGTAGATTGTTCAGTGAGATGTTCTGTCATCAGATCTTTTTCTTTCTGGAAATGTGACACTTTAAATATAAGGATAATGAGGCGGGTGGCTTGATGCACAAGCTCTCTGTTTATAATGATGTTTCCAGAAATCTATCTATTGCTCCTGAACTGTAATTAAACTTTCACAGAATCGCCTGCTTCAACAGTTTCTCCAAACACGTCAAGTACTTATCACATCATTGATTTGTCTTGTGCTTCCTCAAGCCTTGTGAGCAGTGAGCTCACATTTCCTGAAGCCTATCCTGCATTTCGCAATAAGTTTAGTTAAATCTTTGGTGTAGGATTCTGAAAATGTAGAAATACTACACTTGTGCACACTGAAATGAAAATCATTTTAATACTATTGTTTATTGTATCAACCTGTGCCATTTTACAATTTTAGTAAGATGTGATTGTTCTGATCAGCCAGTAAGTGATTTTGCTTTTATACAATGGTTCAGTGAACAAGAAATTAGTATCGAGTAATGTCTCTAAGCAACACACAGTAGTGTTTTATTACTAAATGAATCAGTGTTGTTAAAGGAATCATTCAAGTAAATGATTTAATGACTCGCTCATAAAGTTAGTTATTTAGTTCTTGAATGAATGAATGTTTTTGAACAAACTGGTTAAGTGAATGATTCAGTGACTCACAAGGACAGTCACTAGTCTTGTTCCTGATAGAAAAAGTGTTTTTTGAAAAAAAAAATTAATATTAAGAAATTTCAGTGTTTTATTTTACAGGCATGTTTGTGGATTTGTATGATCAAGAGTTTTGGTCACCACTTGATGGCGATCAAAACAAGTCTTGAAGCAAAACCAGTTGAGAACCACTGCACTATACAATAGTAGCTTTTCAGAAGAGTCCAGTGATACTAGCCAACTGTCTCTTGTCAGGTTTTTCCCCGCTTCAGGTTCCAGTTCTTCCAAGTGCACGCACTGCTTTTCTTTCCTCTTTCATTTGAGTTTGACCCCTACTTTCCGTACTTCCGAGTGTGCTTCATTAAATGCCTCTCTGCTTCTCTCTCTACACACTCACACACACTCTCTCTCTCACTTAGTGGGGAGAAACATTACAAAAGGGAAAGCTTCCAGTGAGCAATTCTCAACGGAGAAGGTGACCCCAACTTTGGGGAGAGAAAGAACCTGAGAATAATAGCAAATGAAGCCAGGGACGCATTAATGGGCCGACGTTGGCGCCGAGTTCCGAGGGGCTTCCTAATCTGACTGACATGTATATTAATACTCAGCACTTTTATTGAATCAGGGGGTGAAAAAGAGAGAAGGGGAAATATGAATATTCATCCTCATTTATATTTCAAGGCATTTCCAATCCTACGGGAGGCCGGCGCTGGTTTTGACCAATTTCCATCCCCATTACAGAAATGACAGCTTTCACTCCTGGGCCCTGACAGAGGTCTGGCCCGGTGCACAGGAGGTCCGGTGAGGAGGGAGTCGGCGCCTGTTCCCAGCTGTCCACAAACACTCATTAACAGAGGAAAATATCCAATGGAATCTCTGTGAGAATTTTTAATCACACAAAGGCCCTGCTAATTAGGCAGCTGATGGGGCATGGAGAGCACAAGGACAAATTCTTTAAACAAAGGACTGGAAACTTTAGGAGCTTTAATTACTCGGGCAAAGAGTTCATTCCTGAACTGGAGAGCACATCATTCCACTAATGAGACCAAGTGGCAGCACATATTAGTGAGAAGTAATGTGGAAAGTTCAATTATATTGTGCTTTTGGAGTTCCCCCCTGACACCCCCGCGCACCCTCCCGCTCCTCGCGTCGTACACGCACACATGTTAGACAAAGATCCAGCTGGGGAGAAGTGGAAAGGGGGTGGACACGTAATGGCCGGCACCGGGTCTCCATTCTTCACAGGTAACTTGGCAGGCTTGATCATCTTAATTGCCCATTAGAATGTTCTCCTGTTTGAAAATGAATATCATTACAGTCCCTGGTTTGGTCTCCACCGGAGACAAAGACTTATTGCAATTTGTCATTCAATACTTGCTGTATGCATGTGGAATTCCAAACACACAATGGATGACTAATTTGCAGTAACTGGGCCCCGGAAAGTTATGATAGAGAGAGAGAGATAATTAAGGTGCCCTCGTTATTGAAAAATAAAATTATCTTTTTTATTCCTCTCTGAGAGCAAATATCTATTATGAAACTAAATAAATTTACATCGCTCTCTCTCCTGGATACAGTAAACATTGGAAAACAAATCACGGGTTTCTATGTAAACGGCTCCTTATAAAACATCACTAATGAAACCTCAAAGCTACGCACACTATGACTATTACTACTGGGAAATGTGGGTTAATGACATGTGTGCGCTCTCACTCGTCCTGTAAATACATTAAACGCGTGGTGTCATAAGGTGAGGGCAAACCGCAAATCAGGGCTACTACTTGAACCATAAAACTAATACTGAACTTTTTCCATAACTGCCTGGTAAGGAAATGGAAACGGGAAAGAGTCTGACACAAGCACTGTTCATTTACAAAAAAGGTACAAAGAGTACTATGGTACTACCATGTTTTTTGAACATCATTAAGATTTAAAGTTTTTTTATTTTTTTATTTTTTTTTTTAAAAAGAAATGAATACTTTACAGAAAGGTGATATTGAAGATATTCATAATGTTACAAAATATCAAAATATTTCTATTTCAAATAAATGCTGTTCTTTCAACAAAGAATCCTGAAAAAATGCTCTAAGTCCCCCCATAAAAGACTGAAACTGACCGCAACCTTTTGTAGGGTAGTGTACAGATCCATAAAATAACACATGCACTTAAATACAGAGATGCTATTGAAACAAACATTCCACAAAATATTAATTAACTGATTAGATAAACTTGAAATTATTCCATAAACATACAAAGAAATACTTGACCAAACATTATTGAGCATGGTGCAATGCTGAGGACCTGAGTTTGATTCCCAGAGAATCATGAATTGAAAAAATATATTCCCAGAGTGCAATACAAGTCACTTTGGATAAAACTGTCTGCCAAATGCATGAATGTGAACAAATAATTAGTTATTTGCAATAATCAAATCTTAAAGTGAAATCAAGTGTTTCAGTATATGCAGCAAATAATAGAGAATTAAACTCTAATAACATCTAGCTGAAAGGGTAATTTATGCATCCTTCACCTGTGTAAAAGATCACCTTCCAAATGTCCAATGCACCCATTGCGTTAGGAAAACCCTACACACCAATTATGGCATGCAGCAAGTAAATTCTCCGTGAAATAAACGGCTAATGGAAAATAGAGGGGCGCCAGCATGTTTCTGACAGCGAAGCGGGCTGCAGCTGAAGGAGAGCTAGTGGGCTGCTGAAGCAGAGAGGGCTGGCCTTGCCTGTGGGCTTAATGTCAGTCATAGCACAAACGAGGGTGTATGACTAACAGATCTCTCCTCTCATTGTCAGGTTTCTCTTCATTTTCCCGAGAGAAGTCTTTTGTGGGAGTAATTCCCTCGCTTTCTATGTTGGAGCAGTTCTCTTCCCTCACTGACCTCTTCTCTAATGATGTCATGTTCCTGTGAAGGCAGGTCTGACTGTTAATGCCAGCTGGCAAACTACAGTCATTTTCAAGTTCTTTCTTGGGGTCAGACAAGTGGCGTCAAGATTCGGTCTCATTTCTACGCTGTCTGCTGTACTTTTCTAATAGCTCTCGTATGGACAAATGAGAACTTCTGTGTCACTATTGCATTTGTTTCAGATCTGTTCAGCTCTACTTGAAATAATAATCTAACCAATTTTGTTTTCTGCCTAAACTAAATCTTTCAATATGTCAATGTAAAAAACTGGCTCAAGTTGTCCATTCACTCCCCCTGCAGCTTCCGTAGCCCAGTGAGAATAGTCTGACCAGAAGACCGAGTGGGGCAGCCATATTGATTTTCCTCCCAGAGGTAGTCTACCTCATGTGTTTGTTTCTTTTCACCCCTCGCACTTGCTTTATCTACAAGGAGTCAGATCGATAGAGATGCTTCTTTACTCACTTGTTCCAGCTTTATAAAAACACATTTCTGTTTTAAACCCCTTTAAGCGCTCCGGCGAATTGAGCCTTCATCATTCCTCCAGTGGTTCCAATAATTTAGGTTTGAATGACTGACGTGTGTAATTGCGCACAGCTCTTGAAGAGAGTAAGTCCCGATAAGTGTATTTGTCGAGGGCTGTCAAAAACTAGAGGAAATCTCTCTCTCTCTCTCTCTCTCTCTCTCTCTCTCTCTCTCTCTCTCTCTCTCTCTCTCTCTCTCTCTCTCTCTCTCTCTCTCTCTCTCTCTATATCTATCTATCTATCTATCTTTCTTCAAATTAAGGGCTTAAAAATACAATGCCACTCTCTTTTGTGCATGCATAAGACAGTTAGCAGAAGCTAGAGATTACGGTTTATAAAGTTTTAAATATGGATATTTTTCTTACAAAAAGACATTGATTCACTTCAGAAGGCCTTTTTTTAACCCCCTGGAGTCTTGTGGAGCGGTTTTTATGATGGATTTATGCACTTTAGTTGAACTTCAAAATTTTAAACCACATTCACTACCCTTATAAAGAGTGGGAGAGCCAAGACATTTTTGAATATAACTCTGATTGTATTCATCTGAAAGAAGAAAGTAATATACACCTAGGATGGCTTGAGGGTTCACTATCCCTTTAAATACCATTTAGCATCCTGGTTGCAACTTAAATTCAAATTTGCGAACTGATCTGGAATTTAAAAGGCATTCTCAAATAAATTCTGCACAACCCTGTTTTGTTTTTTGTTGTTTTTTTATTTATTTATTTATTAATTTTTTTTAACAACATTTAAACAAGACTTCTGTGCTGCAAATGTGTGAAGAGTGAATGCGAACACTGTACAAAGTCTTCGGTGTAACACCCACCAACATGATTTATGTCTGCAATTTGGGATCATTACTTAATAATTAGGAGGCTTAAAACCTTGTTAAATGTCAGCATGGCTGTATTTTATTAAATCTACCCACAGATGGTACAATTTACACATTTACATCAGAATTCAGTCTTTATGCATGTAGTGAAATATGGTCTGCATTAATAAGACAGTATTTTCATTGAAATGATCAATAAATCCTGGGCTCTCATAGCAAAAGCCAAGGAAGCCATTTGAAAAACTTGTACAGTAAAAGTTACACAAGAGTTCCTCGACTGTAAGGCCTGAAAGTTTGCTTTGTTTATCAAGCGCCCAACGCCCTCCTTCTCCTCGTCCCCCGCTGGCTCTGTTTAGCTGTCTGCGCATTGGAGGCTCGGTGCTGATACACCCGTTTTGTGACAGGGGGTGCTCTACTTTGAATTAAAGGGCTCTGATTGATAAGGCAGTTGAAGGTAAATCTGCTCCCGCTAATTGTCTTTCAAATGCCCTCATTAATCAAAGCCGAGCCGGGGCTGTGACGGCCGGCCTTGTCAGCCGCTCCTCGTCTGGACGCTAACCTCCCAGCATGATGCCTGCCTCCTCCCTTCTCTCCTCACCAAGCCTGGCGCAGCGGAGGATCATGGGCCATTGGTCACGCACCTGCCTTCAGCGGAGACAGGTCCTGACCAGCCCTCTGCCACCACACTGGCCCCTGAGACCAATTTAACATGCACTTAAAGATTCATGGCTTTGAGAAAGGGGGAAATGGGGGCAGCATATGATAACAGGAATAAACACGTTTAATTAGCTCCTTATATACATTATTTATTTATCTACCTGCACTCTGATTAATTCATATACTGTTTGCGTTTCACAAAGGAGAGAGAGAGGGGCTTTTTTGGTATTCACGGCATCTGTTGGGATGCCTTTGTAGTACGCTTTGGAGAGTGCTCTCTCTCCCCGATTATGGTTTGGGGGGCTGGTTCTGCACCTCCTTTCCTGTCGTCCTGGGATATGTGCGTCAGATGTGGGAAGAGCATTGGGAAGGGGGGAGTCATGGGGGATTTAGCAACTCAGCCCCACAATGAAATGGCTAGGTGGATTAGAGTTTAATGTATGCGGCGTGCCGAGCTTTACATAGGCTTGTTTGTGAATTTCCTGACAGGTAGCGACTCCCCCGGTTTTCTTTGAGAGCGGGGCATACATTTTCATGGAACCGCTAATCAAAGTGAAGTAGTGGCAAACGACGGGTGCCACACAGTTTGCCCAATCAAAGAGAGAGAGATAAAGGCCTGGGCTCTTCTCCACACATCTCTACACTGATGATGACACTCTTACCCGGGCATCTTCCATCATTTCCCTGCATTTACTACATCCGATATATACCTTCTCTAATCCTACAAAGTTGTCTTGGACTTTGCTGAGGTCATAGGTTATGGTCCACCACCATAAATATGGACAGTCTTGACCAAACGTCTTCCGTTTAATCAAGACACCACACTTTAGAGTTATCCTCTGAACAACGTCTTCTCAATATCAATGAATCCCAATCCTAACTTTTTGCATGAGTGTCCTTGGTGCTCTCTGCGCAGACACACTATCGTCTGGTCAAGTGCTCCTCTCCAGCCCAGGCTCTTGACGGAGGGGGAATCAGTGGTAAGGTGGGAGTTTTGCTGAGAGGGCTTGGAGTGACATGCACACTCGCACCCGCACCCCTCTGTAATCCCTAACTCCTGAAGACCTCCAGACGCCCTCCTCTCATAATGACACGGCTATCAAACCCAATTGCTGTGGCTCAGACTCAAGGCAGTGCATTAAATGCCTTAGAGTCTGATTGCTTCTTCAGAATCAAGTGTCTGTGTACTCGCTGTCATTTCCGCAGCCTTTACAGGCAGCAGTCATGGCCTAGCGGAGTTTGGAGTACTAGGGAAAGCTGACCACTCTAACTCCCCCATCTTGCTTATGTGCATGATTAAACACCCCTTCATTTACATTTACATTTATGGATTTTTGGCAGGCAACTTGCATTCAAGGGACATGTTTTATCAGTTCTTGTGTTCCCTGGGAACTGAACCTATGACCTTGGCATGCTCTTTTGTTTGAGCTACAGAAAGGCATTCCCCCTTCACAGATCAAAGACCATTGTTTATTTGAGTACTGTAGCACTCAAAGCACTGTAGTTTGCGAAAACCACAAAGTCCTTTGTTCAGTGAATTACTGACTGCAAAGAGTATAAAAACAATTTTGATGTTGAATTTAAGGACAATTTTATAAACTTTTGGCACTTGTAAAATCTGTATCCTGATGCCAAACCAGTTGAGGACCACTGCTAATCCACAATCATTTTAGTAAAAGCTCCACATTCTGCAAGCAATATGTTATATTTGGAAACATTAACAATATGTCCTGAAGTGAAAAGAGGTTTTGTGGAGTTCATGAAGTTTTAAACAGTCTTGGGATGGTGAAAAATTTCAACCAAGCAATGAAAATAGTTTCTCCGCTCAATGCAACTTGCCTCCTACCAGCACAATAAAACATTGGGCCAAAAAAAGCAGCTATTCAAACATTATCTTTCAAACTCAAACTCACTTTAAAAAGTCCTGTTTTTTGTAAGTTCAGTACTTTCCTGTGTGTGTGTTTGTGTGTAAGATGGAGTGCAGTGTCAGGGTTTGGGCATGGGGTGAAAAACGGCCGTACTTACAGTGTAATCATGGACGCTGTCAGGCTCGTCCATGGTGTGTGTGTGTATAGAGGGAGACTTATGGAGATGAAGCAGGGCCGATGGGAAGATCTCTCCACCTGGATATTTATTAACCATGCTTCTGACAGTAATGAGCACTGAACAGGTGGGCTGGGACACACAGATCACAAAGTTGGGGCATCAACGAGGAGGGGGGCAGAACAGAGACAATGGCAGATAGTGGAAAGAAGTTCGACCCCTTGCCGCTACAATGAGAAAGAGAGCCAGGAGTGAGTGCACACCCACACGCTTCAGCATTCACGGTCAAACTTAGAAACTCAGACGCATAGCGCTGCCAGTTCGGCTTTGTTCTCCCTGCACACATACACATGAACACCTGGTGCAATTAGGTAAATGTGGCCATAGCTCTGGTGGAGAGGAATAATAACAGCAGTGTACCGCTCTATATAATTCACACTGTGACCAAAAACATGCTATTTATGTCTGACTGTATTCATAATGTATGATGCACTCGAACAGACAACCCATATATGCATTTGAACTGGAGGTACTGTGGATAACAAATGCTTGCGGTGTCTTGGCATATATTTCAAATAGACTGTGAGCCATTTCTGGTGTGATGCCTCTGTGTCAGTCCAATCAGATCATACAGAAGTCACGCGGCGAGTCGAGAGCAAACGAGAGTCGGCGAATCGCCTCTGACACACCTGGAGGGGAAGATGTCATAAACACATAATCATTACCTACAAAACTGCTGAAGCCGACACGCAGAGAAAAAACAAACAATAACAACAATAAAACAAATACACTCTGCCGCCCAGGTGACAAGGCCGTGTAACATTCATTCCTAGTAATGAGACTTCCAGAATATGGACGACGTATTAATCTGAGTCAGGACTTTCGTGATGGGATGTGGCTTGCGGACAAGCCCGAGAGCACCAATTTCAGTTTGGCGAGGAGCTGAGCTTGTCTTATTAAGACCTGAGTGAGGCTAATCAGCTGTGTCACTTAACGCTGAACAGATGTGCACTACAAAGGAAACGACGGAGGCTTCCGCCAACTCGAGGTGCGTCTGCGGGGGAGGAGAAAGGGAACTAGAAGGAGAGCGGGAGCGAGAGAGCGCCAATGATTCTGATGTCTGATGAAGGCGCCCTTAACAGAATCTTGACGTTTAGACCCAATGTGGGCTTAGAACGCAAAGAGATGGAAGACCACGCAAGACAGCAGCTGTCACAACAGTCTCACCGATGAGTCAGATCTGGCTGTGAGTGACAGGCTGACACTGACAGGACTCGGCTAAATGGCACATGGATGAATTTATCTAACAAATCCAAAGTCCCTCGTGTACACAGTCCCATCTGATGTTATAACGTTAAATAGCCATTAGGAATGTGGATGGATGAGGTAAAACTACAGGTTTGTGGCCACTTCAGATATTCTTATCAGCTGACAACCCCCAGTATGAATCATAGATTGAGGAGCGCTTAATGAGGTAGACATGACCTGTTTTAATTACCCATCACTCAAAGTTAAGAAACCAAAGGGGTCTTACTGTGTTACAGCCTAGAAATTCTCCTTTCCAGATTGAATCTCTCTTGGCCTTTTCACACTGCACTCAAACCCAGGTTATCATCTTTTTAAACCCTGCTTTTAAAAGGATAGCTCACCTGAAAATGAAAATTCTGTCATCATTTACTCACCCTCATGTTATTCCAAAACTGCATGACTTTATTTCTTCTGTGCAACACAAAAGAAGATTAAATGGTGACATTTTAATTGTTGGGTTAACTAACTCTTTGATAAAGCAATGTTTCACTTTGACAATTTTAAAAGACGGCTAGGAATTTTTTTGGTGAAATCATAACTTAAAAATGTGTCTCTAGACCTTGTGTTTTTTTGATTCCACTGTATTCTGTGGAAAATGCATGTACAAAAACGTGTTCTGTGTGGATGACCCCTTAGAACATAATGTCAACTGTTTAGCAACAAACAACCAGTCATAAACTGATCAGCGCTTACATCATTAAACATTCATACACTTCTCACAGAAACTTTTACAATTTTTTTCAACAGGAGAGCGTTTTTTTCTTACAGTTAAGGTATGAAAATCTAGGACAAACTGGATAGTACTGTTAGTAATATATAAGTCAAAGTGATGTGCAAGAGCATAATAAGATATTTTGACTGGTTTTGTCCATATAACGGAAGTTAGTGGAGTCCCAAAAAAAAAAAAAAAACACTATACAACTTTTAACACAATATATAACTTTCTGAAGTTATATAGGTTTGAAATGTACAGTGGCCCAGTAGTGCACAACACAACAAAATCTCCACAACACAATGAAATTAGCAGAACACAATGGAAACAACCTGCACCACTAAGAAATTAGCACAACACAATGCAAACAAGCAGCAACACAGCGGAAACAAGCCGCAACAACACATTAGCGCAACACAATGGAAACAAGCCACAACACAGCAAAATTAGCACAACAAAATTAGTCCTACGCATTGTGTTGTGGTGATTTCTTTGTGTTGTGGAGATTTCGTGGTGTTGTGCACTACTGGGCCACCATAGAAATGCTGACAGAATTTTCATTTTTGGGTGAACTATCAGTTAAAGTGTGAATACCGAAGTGCAACAGAAAATGTCCGTCCTGTTGCAGTGCTGTAGCTTCTCTGCTAACTCACCTGTCTGATTGTTAGAACAACTCCACAAGCTTCAGGCACAGGACGGTGCTCTCATTGGCCATGAAGTCTGACTTATTCCCCATCAAGCCTTCAATAATGGATGACCCTGAGCAGATAGGAACCTGCCAAGTCTCTCTAACTGTACTGGAGCCTGTGCTAGTGCCCTTAAGGGAAATCAAATACTCTACACACACATGCACACAAAAACCACATAATGAGGGTCTGCTGGGCCTTTGGACACTAATCCTGGACAACACGTACAGTCAGCGTGTTAACAATGCTTTTAAATTAACACTAAAGGAATTACATTTTTTTGGCTTGAAATAACTTTATGATAAGACAACTGCTCGTGATGGGAAGCAGAAACTGTTGCCACATGATTACAATCCTCTTACCATTTTCATTTACTTTCAGTATACGTATGAAGTATTCTCATATTTGGAGACAATTACTACAGCTGTGGAAATTTCAAAGAACAGATCAAGTCTTAGTTTTTACATATTTCCAATTTAAAAGATTTTAACATCACATTGTGTGTCAGTGATGGTGAAATAACTATCGCAATATTTGAGGATTAAAGTTTGGACATTCGCTGCAATGTCAAGTCTTGCTCCTGGAATTACATGCCCTTTTTGTGAAAATTTCTGTTTCTTCTATTATTAACGCTTGAGTTTAGGACAGTGTGCTGTGGCACAGTTCTACTCTTTTAATCTTATCTCTGTGCCTTTACACAAGGACTGTGCATCTGCAATCTAAAGAAAACAGCAGCTAATATCAAAGCGAAGCTGACTAGCCTAATCTGTTTAATCTCCACTAAAAGCTCCTCCTCAGCACCACAGATGGGTGGTATTAGCTGCCTCAGCTAGCGTAGAATGAATCTTTAAGCATGTGGTATCGCTCAGATTAATTAGGTCTAAACTTTACATTAAACATAAATCTATATTAAAACAGCCGATGCTGTGCATCTCTCATGCTGTCCACAATACCCATGACACTTACAGAGTCATAAAAGCAACGAAGAAGCCAAGAAAGTTGTTAATGCTCCCTTAGTCCCTCCACTACGCTCCATAATGCATGATGGACCCATCCAAAGCACTTAAAAACATACAGTGATTTGAGTGACAAAGATCTCATCTATTTTTCAGCCACACACACTTCAGCGGGCCACCAAAAGAGACTGAGTGAGTAATCATTCTAGAGCTGCAGTGATAATTAGAAATGTGTTGCTCGCCAATACAGCCTTGGATCCCTTTGCAAATTAGCCTCATTTTGAGCTTCTGTGTGTGTGTAAGCGAGAAAGAGAGCGGGAGGGAGAGACAGAGAGAGAAAGCTCTCAGGTAATTTAGTTGAGTAACTCTAGTTTATATGTGCAGTCAGCAGTGTATTTCATTGCCCACTTTAATTCTGTATCTCATGCGTTCATGAAAGCCAATAAAATCTATACATGTATGTGTTTATTTATTTATTTATTTAATAATCTTTAATATTTTTGATAATTAAAGTGTTTTTAAATTATTGTTTTTTTAATTCCAGATGAATAAGTGAATAAATTATATCATCTTTGATAATACAGTTGCACAGTTTTACAGTTGAAGTGTTTATGTACAGTAAGTGGCAGAAACCATGCATTCACAGTTGTGTCTATTTTAATCATACCTTTCAAAGATGAAAATTCTATCATGATTTAACAAAAACCACACCACTAAACGAACACATCTATCACATTTATAGAAACTACTAAGCAGTTAAAAAGAGTCTCGTCTACAGCATCAACTGAGACAGGTCCACCACTGGTGGCCCCTCAAAAAAAAAAAAAAAAAAAAAAGGGACATGGAGGCTTTGACCATAAGAAGAGGATTAATACAGAAGATAACTTAGCCGAAATCGAGTAGAAAAATTGCTCTAATGCTTTTCTAATGCTTTTTCACAATAGTTATGAGAAGTTTCTGATCTAAGAAAATGACCTATTGCTACAAAAGGAACTGAGTCATTTCTCCAATTGTCCTGATGATAGCTCAGATCCTGAGGCGCTCTGATCATACTGCAGCGGCTCCTCCGCCAATTCCGTTCACCGCGATTCAAAGATGCATTATTAAAAATACTTTCATGCACTTTGCAGCATCTGCTGGAGCTTTCAGCATATAATCCAGTCATGTTATAGAATCGTATTGAGCAACTGTCAAATGAATTTGCCTAATGCAGCTTCAAAATGTATTCTGTCACTAGTAATTGCCCACTTGCCAGCTGTTTGTCAACCTCCCTCTTTGTTGTGTCACGATGAGAGGGATTCAAGCTTTAAATTAGCGCTTTGCGTGCTGTTTGCCCATAAAATATTTTCTGACAGTGTGGCACTGCATGAAGCATCGTTCTCGCTCTTAAAAAAAGCTACAGTCGGACAACTGTCTGATGCAGTCTTAAAAAAACGTAACTTTTAAACCCATTACGTGTTTGATTTTTATTTTTCAAGCAATGGTTTCCTCAGGGGTCATTCCTGGTGCATATGCAGACATTTTCACTACAGAACAGAGCACTATCCTGCTTTGAACAGAAGGTTGTCTTGCTCACACAAATACCCCCTCTATTGATTTCTTTGGTCTTTTAATTTAGAACTTTCAATTACTATTGGTCCACGCCCGGGAGAAGGCGGCCATCTGCATATTCAGCTGTTAATGCAACAATCAGGTCCAATTAAAAATGCATAAGCTTCTTGACTGTTGCAGATAGGAGCCTTATTGGTCATTAGATAATAAGGATTGATAAAAGTTACAGGGCACAATGTTAAAAATGTTCAGATCGATCAGAGAGCACCTTAATAATGAAAGTGGGGACCTGAGGGACGAGAGCCATGGATCATTTTGACAAAGGGGCCTGCGATGGCGGATGAGACAGAGCGGGGACAATTAATTCCTCCAAGCTTCCGCGTAGCAAATAAAGTAGTTGCAGCTCATTACTGGCTGACCTTCCTAAACAGCCTTGAGAGCACAGGTGACCTTCAGGAGCTGATGAGTTTAAACCTCTGGCTGAGGGTGTGGAGAACAGGGAGTGAGAAAGGGAGCCCTGGAGTGAGAAAGAAGAGTAAAGTAACAGACAACTACACCTGAACCAGTTTAAAACCAAAATGCAACAGAGAATAAAGTTGAACTGAACTAGCACACAAGACTACAAGTCTGAATTTTAGCACCAAAAATATACATTACAAGAATTTAATATGTAAAATATCAGTTTGATTTTTTTTTTTTTTTGTTAAATCTAGGTATCAATTAGTTGTTCAGATGCCAAGCAATTCATTCAAGCATCCAAGCATTTTTTTTTTTTTTTAAGAATTATGAAAATATTCAACCTTATTTGGATTCGCATTTCAGTTTTAAACTTATTCAGCTGCCGTTTCTTCAGAGGTCATACCAGGTGCATATTTAGACATTTTTGCTACAGAACAGAGCAATATCCTGCTTTGAACAAAACAGCTTCTTGCTCACACAAATGCTCCCTTTGTTTATTTATTTCACTTACCATTGGTCTATGTCCAGGGCTGGACAATATAATGTGAACACCTGGTAAATGGGCAATATATTCATTCACACATTTATTCTTTCTTTCTTTCTTTGTTTTTTTTGTTACTGCAAATGTCAGTCAATATTCAGGCAATATTAGGCATCGGTTTTCAAATTGAGGTTAAACTGGGGACAATTTGAAAGAGACTTCACAGAAAGCATTTCTGTGGTTGTCAAAGTTAACAGTTTGTTATTTTAGCAATTCAATACAATAATACATACAACGTAAAATATTAATGTTAGGATTAATAAAAATGTTTAACATAATTTTAATACATATACATATTCAGTAAATATTAATTTTTTTATTTTTGGTCAGAAATAATTAGATACATCTAATCATATATATATATATATATATATATATATATATATATATACACACACACACACACACACACACACACATACACACACACAGAAAGAGAGAGAGAGAAGTATAGTGATAGAGTAAGTTTTAATAAATTACTTTGGTCGTAGTCTATGGATAGTATAAAAATTACAATAATTTAATTTTACAAACATGTTTTCATAATATAACACTGAAAACTTTTCTCACACAGTCTAAATAGGTTGTTGTACATGAAATTATATACCTTGTAAAGGGATCATTATTTTTTTGGGGTCCTTGGCATTATAAAAAAGTTTGAACACCTAGGTTAAAGAGTTGACAGAATGACACATGTGCCCCTGGGTGTGATTACTCAGAGGGAGACGTGAGGAAAGGAGATACATGATGTTGGTTTATGGAGGGAACAGGAGTCATTATGCTACAACAAGAACTTGTTCAGCTCGTCTTCATTTACCAAAGCCATGATCACCTCTCTCAAAGCATCATCCGTACAAACTGCAGCCCGTTCACACAATCAGACTGATGAGCGAGCGCATATGCCTATCTTCTCAATTAATCTGAGCACCGAGCTGTGTTATGAAAAGAGAGTGGGTTACTATACCTCTGCCAGCAAAACCTCCCCCAGGCAACAGTCTGGGGTGCAAACATGGCCAGTATCACCGGCCCATATTTGGATATCATTGGGATCTGTGACTCATTGCGGAGACGTGGATCATACTGGCTGGAGGAGCGAGCGTTTCTCTGTCCTTCTGTCAGAATACACACACACACACACGCACACACACACACATTCTGTGAGCTCAGGTATCAGCATGCTTTGGTGTCGCGGGCTCTAGCACAGAGTAGCACCACGCAGTGGCTGAACAGACGTTATTCAGAGGAAAGCCTATTATCTCCTGTAGGAGCCTCACTTTATTACACCATTATTTGGCGATCGTCTCTTCATGCTACAATGCCCAGAAACTTTAGATGCAATACAATGTGAAATTTGCAGGTTTTATGGCTATTCTATGGCCACAAGGGCATATTATTCTCTCTATATCATACAATTACATCCTTTGTGCTTAAATATTGTGTATCGTGCAAAAACAAACACTCTCTGAAATGCATTAGCAATCCTCACACTCTTAGCCATTAGCATATGTCATTGCATCAACAATGAGAGATGTCATTTTCTGTCCATTAGAATTAGCATAAAACCTGCCATTGATTTCATGCAATCAATCACTATATAAATATAGCCTCATTGTGAGAATGTGCAAGTGCTAATGACTCCTTTTGATTAGCATTATGTTACAACTCAGTGAAAGTGCTGAAATACTGAAGGTCAAACGTGCCGTTTTGACACAGGGGATGAAAATGATTTTTTTCCCTTTTTTTGTGGGGGAAGGGATGTCATGATTTGAATTAAGATTGTCAGATTGTCTGTAAGCTTGAATCGGTGGGCACAAGTGTCTTGTATGACCTTTTCAGGGAATTGTCATTTTCCGCCCTTGTGATGCCACCATGGCTCAGTGGCGGAGAGGGCCCGTTCCTCGCGCTGTGTAATTTGTCCTGGGTGTTACTGTTCACACTGCACTAGCTCTAGCGATTCAGCCGCGCAGACCTCAATGTATCTGCAGAGCACCAGGCTGCGACTGCGGAATAACGAGAAAAGAGCCGGCGCTGGAGATACACTCCATGCTCTGCAGACGGCGGGAGAGGCTCTGCCAATGACTTTGGCTGCATCTCTGTTTATTTCTGATGCGTAGGGCTATACATTCCCACAGAGTCAGTGGCATGCGTCGTAGTAGGAAAGTGAATTCAATGGTTTAACGATCAGAGAGTGCACATCGAACACTTTATGACAAGAGATGGTCACAGTATGTTGATTCTGGAAAACCTGAACAAAGCCAGACTGCTGCAAAGAAGTGCTGGGAAAAGTACAAGTACTTGAAGTTTTTTTAAAAGTGTTGCGTATATGTGGTAAGTCTGATATGTATTTGTTATTTTCTCTAATCACTTCAGAGGTAAAATAAAAAAAATAAAAATATTGTACATAAGAGCACTGTAAAAAGAACTAGCTTATTAATTTCAAAGTTGGCCATTTAAAACCCTACTGGCATACAAAACATTTAGGTAATGCGTCATGCTAGAAATTAGACCAGACCGAGCTTGTGCAAAGCCACTATGATTAATCAAATAATTTATTCTGTTGGCAAAAAGAGTCTTCTTTCATGGCCAACATTATTCAATGATAAACCAGACTCAGTAATGGAGACAACATTTGCTTTGGGAAAAATCGAGGGGTCAGTTTATAATGTGAGCCATCATACTGATAATCATTCTTTGCTCATTATTAGAGGCCAAATTAATGGTAATTAAAAACAGTCGAGGCTCAGAAGTTGCTGGTCCAACCTTTCTCCACAGGAGTATTATCATTGAAACTTCATCTTTCTTTTAACACCCCCTGTGATCTTCACCTCTTTCTCACTGTGGTGTCGGTTCCTTCTAAGTCAAGGCCTCTCATGTCTCATCTTCTCACATTTAACACGGTTAAATGTCTACAGTAACGTACTGGGACCAATTAATTTCTGTTTGCTTTTTACCTCTTTTTTCATGAAATGAGTATTTAGAGTAAAGAAAGTTTCTGCAATATATGTGGAGAAAATCCACAGAGAGCAGGTCTTTGTATTTGTGCGTGTGTGTTTGGTATGATGGGCATACAGAGTGTCACATCAGTGCTGCCCCTTCGCAATTGTCAAGAACATAATCATGTTGTGCTCCTTTTATCTTTGTGGCTTTATCAACCTCTCTATTGGCTAACGGGGGAATTGAACCCGGACATTCTTGTGCGACTAGACTGTGTGTGTGTTTGCGAGTGTGTGTGTGTGTAATTAAAAGCTGTCATCCAGAACCACAGTCCTCCTCTCCATTAAATCAACCCATCAGATGGCACTCAGATAAACTGCCAGGAGGGTAGTGCAAAAGTGTGTGTAGACAGAGGAAATGGGTGTATGCTTAGGAGCAGAGAAGAGAATAATAAGAAATTTAACAATTTTGTTTCTGTTTCTTCTGGATGATTCCTTAATTTTATTAATGATTCTTTTGAATTTGAGGGAAAAATATTTAGGAAACAGAAATGCAATTCTGTAATAATTTTTAAAAATAAGTAACATTTAATTAATTCTATTAGTTTTATAAAATATCACTGAAAAAAATTGCGTTATGTACTTGCGTTATTGCGTTAAAATTTGTGTTATGCACAGGACAATGTACTGTGTTAATAAGTAGTAATTTTCCACATTGACTTTTTGGATTTTCAGTCTTGCTGTTTCAAAAAGTGTTACTTGTTTATTTGTAATCAGTTTCTAAGTGAAAATTGTTTCAAAGTGAATACCACCCTATTCATTTATGTATTTATTTCCCATATTTTGAACTACACACTGCATTGTATTTTAGGCTTAAAAGAAAAGTCCTTTAACTTAACGGATAATGTCCTGGCAGAAAATTACCAGTTCCTTTTCCATTTTTTCTACAGATTGTTTTCTTACAATGTATAACAAAGTATAATTGTCATTAGCCAATTGAACTTCACTGCTTGTGCTGAATGTTTTTGATTCACTATACAGACACGGCTCTTAAGAGTCATTTGTTTAGGAATCAGACTTCGCTGGTCGTGCTGTATGGTTTTATTTCACAAAGAAGCGGCTCAGTCGGGTCTTTTGTTTGAGAATCGGACTTCACTGCTTGCGCTGGTTATGATTCAGTAAAAAGAAAAATTCTCACAAAAGCCATTCATTTGAGAATCTGACTTTACTGGTTGCACTGTGTGTTTGCACTGAATAGTAATGAAGGAAAAATTTTCAGCAAAATGAATGTGCAAGAACTGTAAATAAACTAACCTCATAGAATTCATTCGGTTGTGGTATTTTGTATTTCTGGTATTTTTCTAACTAGGAACTTATTCTCAGTTCCCAAACCTAATTATCTATTTAGAAAGTGACAGTCAAACAGAAACAAACTATTAGTATTAATAGGTGGCGAAACCATGTGTTTGTATAAGTCTGACAAACCCTTCAACTTTTTATCATCTTAAAACTGGGTGTGAATACATGCATGAGTAAACAGCTAAAACTTCTCAAATCACCAGTGGGCTAAAATATGATAAATGAAATGCACTCCTCAGAAAGTGTCCTTGAGAAACATTTCTCATAATCCTCCTATCTGGTGATGTAGGTCATGAGCAGGTGGTATGTTTAGAGTGCCTAGAGAAGGATTTCCAATAATGTTGTAATTTCTTGTGCAGATGGAAGTAGCGATCCAAGTAAGTTTGGCTCAAGAAGCGACGACACTTGATTCTTTTTAACGATGTTGAGCATTTGCTCACGACAGGAGAGTTCCCGCATGCGCTTCTCCCGCCAACGGTCTTCCACAGAGGGAGAAATCTTTGGAAATTAATTAGAGGCAAATCCCTTCTTGCTGTTGAAGTGTGGCATTTAAAGGCATTGTCCTTGTAGCTTGTGTAATGCCACCGTTCAACAACGGTTCTCTCATTCCCTTTTTGCTCTGTCTCTCTCATTCGCTCGCTCGCTCTTTCTCTCTCTGCATTGGTTGGATAATGCCCCCTAATCCGTCCTGGCAACTCCAGCCCCTGTTTTCGAGCAGAAGTCAGCTTCTAATTGCCTGGCATTATTAGGTACTTTACTTGTAAATTTGCAGAAGAGGAACATCACTCTTCTGCATCCAAGCAGTAAATTATCCAATTTCACCTCATCTCCGACAAATGTTAGTTTCAAACGCCCCCACAGCACCCTCCCAATCCATTCACACCCTCACTACAAACGGCCTTTTAATTTCCCCTTCTTTCTCTTTCTCACAAGCTGATTGGTGCATTAAAAATGTACAGTATTTCTAGTTATTTATTTAAAAAATCAAAAGGAATCAATACAGAAAGAGCTGATGGTAAATATTCTATGACAACAGAAGTATTGCATTGAACCTCTCAATAGGGCAGTCTGACTGAGAGAGGATATCAATAATGCAGGATCGCAGGGTATATTACAACCATTGTCCATTATTAGATTCACTTTAAATATGAGGCAACTTCAAACCATAAACAGAGGGAGTTTATGCTGCATTAACCGCAAAAAAAACAACAAAAACACAAAAAAAAAAACATTAGCCGAGTCAAAACATAAAGAATGCCCCTGAAATATTTATGGGGGCGGAAACATTTTCCTTCCACAACAACTGGCTAAATCCAAGCCAGGCTGATCGCTCTTGTCTACTCCTTTCTCTGCAATAGAAACATTTCAAATGTTTCTTGTATTACACTAAAAGGGTCATTCAGTACATTTTCATATATTTCTTAATTCATCTTAAACATTAAGATTCTTTATTGGCATCTATAGATCCATAAAGAACTTAACATCCAATGAAACTTTCCATTATAAGGTTCTTTATAGTAATGGAAAAAGGTTGTTTAGATTATCAAAATATTCTATACGCAAAGAAAAAATAATGGTTCTTTCAGGAACAAAAATTGTTGTTTTGTAGCATCACTGAAAAAAAAACATTTTGAAATTTTTGGAAGCATATATTCCACAAAATATTAAAATTGCAATATTTTAATTTGAAAAAACAATATTAATTTGTTTTCTTGTATTGCAATAGTAAAACAGTATTAAATAGTACTTAACAGTGACAAACATGGGGTGAATTTTAAATGTAAATACATGTGGGGTGAATTTTACATTTGATATTGTACTTCTTTGTTGTATACCACTTTAATTAAAATATTCCCAATGTTTCTTAATTTTTCCTTTTTCTCCAAGAAATGTTTCAAACTAAACTTGCTTCCTTTATTCTTTATTTTCATAATGACGTGTACATAATCAAATAATAACCTTTTTTTGAAAAAGATTCTTTAAATGACAACACATGGCAGCACATCTGCAAAGATTTGTAGAGCTCAGAAGGAACTGCATAATAGGAATAGCTAAAAAAAAAAGGCACAAAACAATCTGATGTAAGTTTCTTCAGCACTGGAGATGAAACTTAACCCAATACGAAACAAAATGAAAACAACAATGGACATCCACCCCCAGCTCAACTTGTATTCATCTCCCTCTTTCTGTCCTCATACACAATAAGGCCAAAGCACAGCATTGCATGTTGTAAGCCATCTCTGTCAGAAAAGCACAAATCACAGTGTTTCATCAGCCTATGTCTCTCTCTCCACCCTCCATAACTAAGCGAGCAGGCTTGCCACGCTGGCTCGCAGCTCTGTGTCAGAGAGATAAATGAAATGCAGATGATTGAAAAATGATATGATACACAAAAGCAAGTGTCATGTGGCTTTTGCATCCTCCTTGCTCACTGGCTTGTCTTGTGGCATGCCTTGGGCGGGATGAGTGGCCGACCCGAGCTACACAGATGCTCGTTAGCTCTACATGTGTTTCGCTGACAGCGAGTGTCTGACTGACGAGAGGGAAAAGCAACGGGGTCTTGTAACATCTCCTAACATCGAGGGCTCATCCTGAGAAAGGAAAAAAAAGTCTGTCTCTCTCTATTTTGCAAGTTTGTATGTGTGAGAGAGAAAGTATGCGGCTGTGTGTGGCAAACAGGTGACAGACCATCATCACAGACTGTGGCCGTTCCCCAGCTGCACATTTGGTCAGTGAGATGTTTACACTGACAGAAGTCACAGGGCTAACCGCCGCCAAGGGAAAGCCTGGGTCAGCCGCCTGCACGGATGCTAATACTTTACTTTCACATAAATTAGTGTATTTTAGTATTTGAAGAAGTAACAGTACACAGAGTGAGGTGTCAGCGAGATCAAAGGAACGCCTTCTCCCTTGCTTTCTTCAGTAAAAGGTTTTCATTTTCATAAATTGGGAATATATGAGGGAAATGTTTTCCTTGTCATCATTAGAGAAGAGACAGTTCTCTACATCTCAGGGCGATATCATTCAAGATCTTTGCCTGCACTTTTAAAAATAAAACTGCTTTATTGGCATCTGCGGTTTCATGAAGAACTTTCAATATCCTTGGGACTTTTTCATTGCAAAAGGTCATTTTAGATTATTAAAATGTTAAGAAAATGCGGTTCTTTTAAGAACTCTTTGCTGAAAGGTTCTTTAAGCACAGCTACGTTTGAACCCCGGTGAGGATACTCACCATCATGCCGTACCAAATGGTGATTTTCTCTCTTCACACAGAGCATAAAAGGTGATTTTTTTTTTAACAATATACTGGCCATTCTTATAATGATAGTAAATGAGAACTGGAGCTGTCAAGCTTCTAAAATAAACGAATCATAAAAGTAAAAGAATCATAAAAGTGGCCCATATCACTTCTGCACTAAGGTGAACAGAATTAGTTCATTTTTCTTTCATAATCTTCCCCTCCAGTGATGTATTTACTATTGCAAGCAGTCACTAAGCTAAACTCAAGAATCGTATCAGTCAGAGCAAATCATTCAGACAAGTTTTGTGAACTGGATCAATTGATTCATTTAAAAGAAACAATGATTCGTTCACAAATCAGACACTCTGCTGCTTTTCCCATGAGTGTGCCAAGAAGTGTTAGGAGAGAATTCAGATTTTTATTGATTGACTGATTTTAATTACATTCCAGTCTATTTATAACACAAAGTTATATATACACACATATAGTGGTCACAATTTAAATAATTAAAATAAAGGAGCAAATTAGAACAATGTGGCCATAAATGAGGAAACTAATTAATAAAACATGGACACAAATTAATACATCATGGTGGGAAAAAATAATAATTTGCAGCCATGATATCTATTTTTCATTCCACAGTTTGAAAAGGCATGAGTAAATAATGACAGAATTTTAAATTTAAATTTTAAAATTTCAAATTTCCTAAATAACTCTTTACTAGTCATTAACACAAGACAGATTTTAATTGTGCTATTTATATCTTCTTATATTAACCCTCTGGTATTGTTCATTTTGGGGTCACACTTGTGTTGTTCGCGGTCAAAACTGACTGAACACCCGAAATGTAACTTTTTTTATTTTTAGTAAAATCAACATAATATATATTTGTTCCATAATATTTTTTCTTTTTCATTTTGTATTTTGAGAGAATTTCATGGGATTAATTAATATTTATACAATAGTTATGATCAATATTTTCCCAATGAAAATAATAAAAAAAAAATTGTTTCTAAGATTTTGATATTACTTTTCAATTATGGCAATTATTTCATGTTAAAATAGAGACAATGCCTTTAAAATCCAATTTTTGAAGTCAGATTATGCCATCTGTTCGGAGTAAAAAAAGAAAAATATCTGCAATTCCATGGTTTAGCCACTAGATTCCTATATAGCTCTATAGAAAAGGCTTATAAACTCTAGTGGTTTTTAGGTATAAAGACTTATTTTTATTAAGTTGTGGATCTGGATATATATTTAGACATTCTCTGTGTTACCGTCACACAAGTTCATATATGTGTGTCTGTGGGGGGGCGGAGTGTGTCTATTTTGCACTCTTGATATTTTAGAGTGTCACCCCTTTATTGCTGTGCACTCTTTTTCTGCATCGTGAATGATTTGTAGATTGTACACACAAAAAATTCTCTATTTTTGCGTACTTCCCATTCATTTCCAATGGCAGTCATTTTTGACCGTGAACAACACAAGTGTGACTATTTTTTCATAGCTTATTTCATTTAGCTTTTTCGAATCAAGTCCACGTTTTTTTTTTTTTTTTTTTTTTTTTGTGGTCACATAGCGACTGCCATAAAAATCACCAAGTTTCATACCATTCCGATGAAGTAGCGATTTTTAAAAATTCAAAACAGTAAAAAAATCTTCCTGGTCTAAAATGACCGAACAGCACCAGAAGGTTAAAAAAGGAGGGGAAAAAAGGAATTTAAGTGAGTCACAGACCCCCGTTTATATTTATGAAATAAAAGAATATACATTCTCACTTACAGTGAAACCTCGTGTTTCTGTGACCTCTGACCCAGCAGGAATTAGCAGAAGCTGCTAATGAACATGCCGGCCTCTCTTCTATCCTCTTTGTGAGCACTCTGCAGTGGCAACCTAGATAACAGCACTCAAGCCAGAGCTGTGACATGTAAAAGCTCTTTACGCAAAAAACGTCAGAAATGCTTTGGCTGAAAAATACTCTTCTAAATACATAAATGAATAAATAAATAAAATGAAGAGCGGGCCCATTTCTCATCTTTTCGTGGCGGCTTAGATGCAGACTGGCAGTAAGAGTATAAAAGCGGGTGTCAGGGGGGTGGGGGTGATGTGTTTGTATGAGGGTTCTGTTGAAATGTTTACTCTAATGGAGGCCATAATGAGTGCATACAGCGCAGCGCTCTGGCTCCGATAGGGGGCTGCATGCCAGCAGGGCTTTAAAGGAAGGGCCCAAAGCCTTGGGCACTTGGCACGCCGGCTCTTCCCGCAATCTCCCAGCACACAGAGCGAAGGAACAGTGAGAACCTGCAGATAATCTGCCATCACATGCCTTTGATTACTCATCCACAATTTACTGTTTTTAACCCCCAACCTCAGATGCAGTAAATAAACATGATTTGCTTTTTCATAATCTTTCACCTCCATTTCAACTCCCCCACCTCCATCTCTCTGCTGCTATCAAGAGTCCGGAGCATTTATCAGCAATGTCTGTCGAAATAAAACGGCTCCAACGATATTCTCTAATCATTCCCTCGGTGCAATCCCTGAATCCTTTTTGTGAACAAAAAAAGGAAAAAATCCCACATTAGATCATCAAGTATCTAATTGTTTGGCCATTTCCGGAAATGAATTAAAAGCCTTTTTTCCCGTATACCTCCAGCCAACATTGTGTCTGTGTGCACATGTTTATTTAAATGGGTTTATTTAAATGAAGCGAGAGAGAGAGTTCAATTTGAATCACGCAGAGGCTGTCAGTGGCTTCTTGGACTGCCGGGCACTGATGAAATAGCACTTGCTGTCTTGTTATTTAAAAGCAGTTGTAATCCATCTGAAAGGGCTGTGATATAATCCATTTAATTTCTCCTCACAGCAATAATACGGAGTAAAAAAAAAAAAAAATCTATCGAGGCTATGTAGCCTGGTGATTTAGTAATTATTTTTATTTTACCCTGGCGCATTTCGCCGCAGATTAATTGAAGCCTTATCTGCTCCAAGTGGCAGGTCACTTACCTCAACGCACCACAATACAGTCTATCTTAATCATCACCCTCCGCTACCTTTAACCGTGGCCCGTATGAACCCAGAAAGATTATTTCACATCAGAATCACCAACACAAACAGCATGGTCCTTACACTGCGTTTAATTGGTTCCCCAAGATAAAACTTTACGGTGGGGTGATTGTGTAAAATTTGTGCACAAGCTGACAAGAAGATGATTCTTACCGTTTGCTTCTCTGACATAGACAAGGCTGTTAAACGTGAAAGGAAATCGGGGAAAAGATTATCGTGATGTGTGAAATGGGAAAAGACATTTGAAAATGCCACTTAGCAGGAGAATGCCAACACCCTTCACAAGTATTCTTTGTGTCGCACACTCCTAAAGAAAGACATTGTAGATCTGTTCCAGAACCCAGTAAACTACCTCACTGTCTACATAGGCAGCTGCATTTTAATGTCATGTAATCTTAAAAGTAACAAATTTGCAATGCTCTACAAAGGCAGCAACTCTGACAAATATTGAATAAAATAGTCAGCTTGTAATTATAATTATAATATATTTTTTTAATAATAAAACAAGCATAGCGGGCAAAGGAACTGTTGATTAATATATAATTAATATATAATACACATTATACATTTATATAATGATTTATATATAAATCAAAATTGCAAATGCAGGCTTATTTATTTATTTATGAATGAATGAATGAATGAATGAATGCTGGAAACTGACCATCTGAACATTATATATAATATTATAATAAAAGTATTTATTTAGTACTTTATTTAAATATTTATATATTAAATTATATTTTATTGCAATTAATATGATATTTTAAACATATAATAATAATTTTTTTAACTAATCAAAGAAATACTCCACAAATGACTGCATCCCTACATATATTGCACTTTCATGCACAAATATTGAGTAAAATACTCTAAAGATTACATACATTTCACTTTCATGTTCTATTATGTCATAAAGGACCACAAAACTGATCTCACGTTGTTAAAAAGGTCTGACTTTGACCTCATATGAGAACTGAACACTGGCCAGAGTGTACAGCTGTGATGCATTTTTGAATAAACCACGCCAAATTGACTCCTTAATGGGTAACAGGCCAACAGCTTCACCCTTAGAGTAATACCTCCACTGCCTCATAACTCCACCATCTGACAGCAGCTGTATGTGTTTGTACCTACACTATCTGACATCTGACATAAGATTAATCACAGGCCTCCTGTAACAACATCGGTAGAGAGAGAGTGGTGTCCTAAACTCTCCGAAGCCGTAATCTACAACCACTTCAATCACCCCCCACTGTCGCTCCAATACAAGAGTGGAGTCGCCCGTTTCATATACTACCTGATATGTATCAAACTGAAAAGTTCTCATTATTGCACAACACGCTACACTGCCCATGTCATTTGTTAAGTCTCTTTCATTCCATACCAAGTTCAAATCCTTTCCCCTGACTATTCTCTAGAGTGTGAGCATTTGAAGTGTAGTTGTACTCATTATGTATCTGATACTGTAGGTAGCACCAATGCTTTGCCACTTAGGGGGAATTTTTCTTTTTGCAATTCGCAGCCACACAATTCCTTCAGACTACACAAACCTCAACGTTTTCTCTAACTGGCATGCTGCGCTCATGCCCTGATGCACTAGCGGCGGAGTAACGGAGCCGTTTCATCGGTCGTTCAGAGTCTAATTTACGGATATCTGCATGAGCTCAAAGGCCCGGGGCATCCTGTCCCGTGTCTTATGGGGGAATGGAAGTACGCATACCGTGCGGACTTCAGCAGCGGGGTCCGGATAAGATCGGGCTGGGGGAGTGGCGAGCGAGCATGGCCCGTTTGTTCTCCGCTCCCTCTCTCATGTAGTGTGGGCTGATTGGGAGGAAAAGCTGAAATTGCTTTCACCGGGGCCCGAGCCGTCCGCTCCTGCAGCAGGCAATGATAACTAACAATGCCCCCAGGACCTAGTTAAAGCTGCATCACACATGCTGCAAAAGCACTTTAATGTGGCAGCATTAAGAAGCTGTCAGCTAGTCTGGAGCGGAGGAGAACCAGCTTGAATTCATAGCCGATCGCCAAAGCATTTGTTATAGTCACGTATGAATCAAACTTGTGCACGCTAATCAAGACTCTTGTTTTCTGTGTCCACTGATGGAGAAAAGAGTTGAGATGTCTGTTTCTCCTCAGGTAGGGATGACCTAAATCAGGCTATGTGGGAGTGTGGAGTGTCCTGTCCACATGCATATGATCAGCAGAGGTATGGCAGAGACACCCTCAGGGAAAAGGGAGCTGTGGTTAGATGTACATTCTAACTATATGACCTAATATTTTGGCTAATTAGACCTGGATGCACATTCCCTCATGAGACGTGTTTTTTTCCTATTTCTTTAATGAACTATTCACAATACTATAGTGTGTGTGAGCACATCTGTGTGTGTTTGCGTGCAAGCACGCATACATTTGTTTATGCATGCATGCAATTAGCTGTGTTTATTATGCTGAGGTCTTGTTTAATGGTTCTAATTTTGCGGTTTCAATAAATATTCAACAGGAACCAAGAGGAGCATGTTGCTGTAATAGACTTACAAGAAAGGTTGAGGATGCTTTTGAAAGAGATTACAATTGCACAATCCCACAGTCCTTCATTCTGCAATAAATAACACTAAGTTACCTCACCTGACCCATGTTGTGTAGAGTGCTGTTACGGTCCGCCCACGTCCATTTCAATTAACACCATACTAAAAAGAGGTCACCATGCTGCCAAATGAAAGATGAACATTATAATTGCCAAGAGCCATCTGTGCTATGGATGTATACTGTCCATGGTATGCCTAATATCATGTTGAACAGAACATGTATTTATTATGTTTTCATGTTTTTATTGTGTTTTATTGTGTTAGTTAGCTGTATTTTTTAGTTATTTTTTAACCTAATCAAAATAACTCAACTGTAGTTTGATTGAGATTAATTGGAATGCACAATTAAAAAACATGATTTTTGAAAATTTTTGAAAACGGAGTTATGGCCCCCTGGTAGACGGCTGCATTGACTTTGGACTCGATAAAACAAAATGGACCGACACCAGCAGACTTCATGGCACCCAAAATCATCACTGACTTCGGAAACTTCACACTGGACTTCAAGCAGCTTGGATTCTGTGCCTCTCCAGTCTTCCTCCAGACTCCAGACCTTGATTTCTAAATGAAATGCAAAATTTACTTTTATCTGAAAAGAGGACTTTGGAGCACTGAGCAACAGTCCAGTACTTTTTCTTCTTGGCCTAGGTAAGATGCTTCTAACGTTATTTCTGTTTCAGAAGTAGCTTGGTAGCCCTTTTCCTGAAGACGTCTGAGCGTGGTGACTCTTGATGCACTGACTCCAGCTTCAGTCCACTCCTTGTGAAGCTCTCCCAAGTGTTTGAATCGGCTTTGCTTGACAGTATTCTCAAGCTTGTGGTCATCCCTGTTGCTTGTGCACCTTTTCCTACCCAATTTCTTCCTTCCAGTCAACTTTGCATTTAATATGCTTTGATACAGCACTCTGTGAACAGCCGCCCCTTTCAGTAATGACCTTCTGTGACTGAGGCTGTCAATGATTGTCTTCTGGACCATTGCCAAGTCAGCAGTCTTCCCCATTATTGTGGTTTCAAAGAACAAGAGATACCTGGAATTTATACTGTAGGGATGGTCATTTAATGAAACTCAAGTGTAAATATTCTATAATACTGGATCTTTTGACTTTCATGAGCTGTAAACTCTAATCATCAAAATTAAAAAAAAAAAAAACAAAAAAAAACTTTTGAAATGTTTTACTTTACATGTAATGAATCTAGAATATATGAAAGTTTCACTTTTTGAAATAATTTACAGAGAAAAATGAACTTTTTCATGATATTCAAATTTTTTTGAGATGCACCTGTATTCTCTGTATATGTATATACACACACATTTGCTTGTTCAGAAAAGAAATGGATAGAATGAAAAAAATAAATAAATAGAGTGAAGAGAGAGATAATTTGAGACAAATAAAGTCACGCAAGTTTAAACTCCCCTCACCCTCTTTGGAGACGGCAGACCATCTCCTACACAAATGAGACACAGCCCCCTGTTAAATGCCTTCTCCTTTAAGATGCTTTACTGAGTATCTGAAGTCCTTAGCCATTAAATACACATTCTGAGAGTATCCTGTCAAACACAGATTTGAATCAATACTATTCTAGAGTGGCTCGTTAAACTTGAATCAGCTTTGGAAGTGGTGCATGCTTGGCTCACAGCTGCTGTCATTAGCCAGTGGCCTGGAGATTATTGGAGAAAATCACACACATCTGTGTGTGTGTGAGAGAGAGAGCACAGAAACATCATTTTGCTTCACATGCATCTAGTTTGATGTATTATATCACATCCAGTAAAGTCAGGATTATTGTGTATGACAGTTCAGCCAAACTTGATACAATGTTATAGTTGTACAAGTAGAGCTCTGTGGAAAATGGCTTAATATTATGATTCACTGGTAAAGTAGACAGTATGTTATATATTGTGCAGGGATGCATTATAAATAAGCTCCATATTGTTTATTGGCTAATTTTAGAGATTTTTTTTTTAATATTTATTGGTGGTATCTGTAAATATTATGGATGTTTTCAAAATATTGTCAATATCCTAAAGAATTTGAATCATTTAAAGGACAAGTTCAACCAAAAATGATAATTGTCTTAAAATTGTGACCTAATATGTAGATGAGTTTCTTTTTCATCAGAACAGATTTGGAGAAATTTATGATTGCATCACTTGCTCACCAGCGAATTCTCTGCAGTGAATGGGTGCTGTCAGAATAAGAGTCCAAACAGTTGATAAAATCATCATAAAGAACCACAAGTAATTGACACAACTCCATTTCATCTTGTGAAGTGAAAATCTGTGTTTGAAAGATACAAATCAATCAAGATGTTATCCGTTGCTTTCATAATTTAGCTTTCTCCAGTGAAAAAGTCATCGTCTGAATCAGGAGAGATCAATCACCATTTACAAACAAAAATAGTCCAAACAATTCTAAACAAATATGTTGATGGATTTAGTGGACGCTATAATGTTATTATGTATAATTTCACGTGTAACATTTAAATAATAGTGATATTATTTTGTGTGACAAATTAAACTAATTAATTATCTTATTTATTTATTTTTAGACACAACCCTATTGGCCATTTATTGGTTATTGGCCATGCAAAAACATAAAATAATTATTGGTTTATTGGTATCAGCATAATTTCAGTGCATTCCAACTATGATGTAAAAATGAATGTAAACTGATATCATTTTAAATGACAAAACAGAGTTTACCTGTGTCTCCACATTTCTATAAAAAAACAACAAAGATTTTCAAGACATCTCCTACAGTACTAAGGATATTTCCAGGCAGCGCCACATGCGGTCACTGATCACCTATCATCGTGATCTGATTAATCTATGCAATATGTGTGTTTGTGTGTGTGCGGTGAGCCGGCAGTACAGGGGTTAACTCTGACAAGAACAGTAATGAGAGCGCAGCCAGACGTGTGAGGTAATTAGTCAGTCCGCTCTCCAATATTTACCCAGTTAATTATTTGTGAGTTTTAGTCTTGTCTTCCCCTCAGACTGCTGCTGCTGTTGTTTTTTCCACACCATTTGTCACAATCTAACTCTCCTGGGCTGGACTCTCTCTCTCACTGGTCCTGCAGTTTCTCTCTCTCTCTGTTTCTGTTTCACCAGGGAGTGGCATTTGGATGAACTCTTGTCAGTTAAGGTGTTACAGCGCTGTCCCTGAATGTGTGAGGTCATAAGATTATTTATTCATCCTGCTGTTCTCTCACTACTATTCAAAGATGTGAAAAGGCCTGGCCTGTGGCCTATGAGCTCTGGGAAGAGTGGAGGGCAAACAGAAAAAAAACGAGAAAAAGTAAAAGAAAAACTGTGTGTGGCCTTGAGTCAGTAGGAGGAGATCTAGTCACACCTCTCATAGTTAGTTTTCCTCTCTCAGGCTTGTGGTGCAATCAAGGGGGAGAGTTAGGAATCTTGTCATTGTTGCTATGAGAATGGAGAATTAGTTCAATTCCTGAATTTGAATGAATGTAGCAAATCGGAGTGTAAGGACATAGAATTAAAATTCATTTAAATTCAAAATTCAAAGACATTCATATACAGTAAATGCAGTTATGTACAATACTGTTCAAAAGTTTGGAATCAGTAATACTTTTATTAATCAAGGATGCATTCAATTTATCAAAAGTAACAGTTTATAATGTTACAAAAGAATAAATGCTGTTCTTTTGAACTATATTCATCAAAAAAATACTGAAAAAATGTGAAAACTGAAAACTGTTTGCAACATAAGAAATGTTACCCAAGCACTAAATCAACATTACAATGATTTCTGAAGAATCATGTGACACTGAAGACTGGAGTAACGGCTTCTGAAAATTCGGCTTTGCCATCACAGGAATAAATTAGATTAATTTAATAAATTATATTGAATAAGAAAGAAAATTAAAATTGTAATAATATTACACAATATTTTTGATTTTATTGCAATTCACAAATTCCTCTTTCTGTCATTCCAATTCAGCTTTCTGTGGGTTGAGGAAATAAATTAAAAGGAAGCCATTTACTGTATTAAATTCTGAATTTCACACAATCCTGTATGGTACCACCTACAGTACTTATTTGGGTCTGGTGAGAGGGGCCTACCTAAAAAAAAATTAAAACAAGTCCTGGACCTTGTGAATTTAAGTGACGGTCCTAGTGCCGGAGCACAAATCATTACTTGCTGAAGGCAATACATTTCCTGCTAGATAAAGTAAAACGCTAGCCAGCATATCCATTTTCTGTGTCCGTATCGAGGAGGTTTAGCAGTGACAGAGGTGAGCAATTCCCAAGAATCTCCAGTGCAAAGATACGGCTTAGTGCCAACTAAGGCCAAAAACTTTTCAGTGGTCACTTTTTCCACCAAATACCTACTTTTGTAGTTTGTGTGCTTCCCACCTCTTGAGTAAACCCTCACAACTAGCTCTGAGTCCTGAGGTGCTGTACACTGTTCAACAGTCGTTGCTCATTCTAAAGGAATAATATGGCCAATATGGACATCCTCCACCAGCAGTCTTTAATTAACAATCTCATACAAAAACACAAAGTAGTTTTGTTCGGTGTGGGGGGTAGAGGCAGAGGGGATTGGAGATGAGTGAGTGTGTGCGCGTGTGTGTTTGCGTCTTTGCGAACATGGGTGAACCAGTAATTATTTAATTATGCCATGACAGCAATAATATTATAGTTGTGCGAGTGTGTGTGTGAGTGTGTGAAATGCTCTTATCTTGGGAACAAATGAGCCTCTCTCCCAGGGGAGAGGGCTGCACAGCAGGCCTGGGGTTGGCCTGCATTACTCTTCCTTCGCATAGTCGCCTTTTTAATATTCTTCCTCACGCCGCACGCCGCAATTATTTTGAAAATAAATTTAGCACAGATAAAAATTGTGCCTCTTGGGTCAGGTAAATGACTTCCTTGTTTTTATTGAGAAGACAAGGTGTTTATTAGCAGCCTTGTTGGCTTCTTGTGGGGAGGTTTTCTGAGTTTGAGTAATTGTCCAATTAAATGTAATTTGGGGATGAGCGCTAACCCAGCCGAATGTATGGTGCAAGTGAGACTGCTGCCGGGACGCGCATTAATGAATCCCACTGAGACCTCGAAAAAAAAAAAAAACAGCACGAGATCATGTATGTCTACCTTGGTTTTGTTTCCCAAAATTTAGGCCTTATAACAGGGATTTATAGAATCCCTCCCATTCTATTTTACTCTGCACCCTCCTTCTTATCTCATCCCCTTTCTCCACATCTCTGCTCTCCAACACAAAAATAATTCATCATTCATGTAATTTCAGCGTGTTGAGAAATTGCCTCTTATTCAAATAGAAAGGTTACCTTAATTGTTATGTAGCTCAGCTATTTATGCCCGTGCATAAAAATGCATGAGTGCTGCTTTGGGGAAAGGTCAGCCATTACAACGAAAGTAACTGTTTTCACCCTATCCTTCTTTATACTCTTGGTGCACATGGCCTTTTTTGTGTATGTTGTGCTTTCTAAACTGTGACATGGGATGAGGTGACAGGGTGGGGCCCTCAACAAATCCTTATTCCCTTTTAACAATGTCTCAAACTGTTTGCCAAGGTTTCCCAAGCCACCAAAAAAGTTGTATTATCAAATTCAAGAACAATTTAAGCAATATTAATTTTATAGCTATAAAAGCTGAGATTTACATAAAAACACCTGTGCTACAAAAGAACAAACTCTAAATTATAATTTTTTTCAATATTAATGTACCCTGAGTTCTGCTCCTAGTGGGGGTAGTGAGGTCCCATCATGTTCAACACACACTCAAATTCATATGATCTCATTCGTACAGTATGTTTTTGAATGATCTGCTTATGCCTAACTGAGAGTTAGGTTTAGGGGTGAACCTTGATGTTTACTTTTTTGTCTGAATTCATGAGAATTTGCTACCAATTCTGGCAAGCCCAACTTTTAAATATTAGCCTAAAGTTTAGAGTCATTTTATCAGTTATTTTTAAAGCAAGTCAGTCCAGGCCAGGCATGCAAGTACAGTTACCATGTATTAATCAGGCTCAAGTATATATGTATATTTCTTTCAGTTATTTCTTGCAGCAGCCATAATCAATGAGTGGCCTTTTTTTCTTTTTCTTTTTTTCTTTTTTTCTTTTTTTCCTGATTTATACTTGACAGATTCACTTGGCCACAGTATTTAAATGCAATTTGATTCTTTGACAAAATTATATATATTAAATTCAATATCAACATCTTGACTCGGATAGGAATAGGAATATTAAAATGGAAAACTGGAAAAAACATACTCGAGTTATTTCAAATTTGTGACATTCAGTCAGTCTAAACAGAGTTTTTGTCAGTTTGTCCATCCCCAGTGTACAGCTATGATGGCTTAAAGAATGTGCTCTAAGCCCTCAAGTGTTTACAGAGCATCTCTTTCTGGACGTACTGTCAGATAACAGTAGTTGCAGTGTCTGCTTAAAAAAGAACAAGTACTTGAAAGCAAGAGACCAAAGAACAGTAAGTATTATATAATTTTCTGAAGATAACTATGATCAATTTTCTCAACATTTCTGAAAGTTATGTTTATGGAATAGGTGTGCATGAATATGCATGAATATGTCCAAACACTTATAACCAGGACAAACGCTTATACCCCCCACACACAAACACCAAAAACCTGCACAATGATGCAATCCCACAATCCCACAATCCCACTTGACTTGATTTTACACTCATTGAGTTCACGAGAGGGTTGAATCCATATCCACAAACTCCTGCACACACTTTCTTATATTTCTCTTCTCACATTAGAGGCTGGCGCCGTCCCCACCACCACTACCACTACCACCCACAGCTCATCTTCACACTAAACCTTGTCCCTCTTCAAAGCTTAAGTCTCTGTGTTCACCCAAAAAAGCCATTCCAGGGGATTAATGAATCAGTAACTGACATGTAAGCGCAACCATCACGGGACGTGAGACTGATAGGGAATGACATTTGAATGGAGGGGAGAAGTCGAAACAAAATCAGGTTTACTTGATCCAGCTAAACAGCGTTGCTGCTGGAAGGCGCTTTGGCTGAGAATCCATATGACATGTTGATTGGAGAAACAGCTTCAAATTCCTAATGAATATGGATGGGAGCCTTTTGGAAAATAATCAACTACGTTCAGCAGTTCAACATTTTTTGGAGGGAGGGGGGGGGGGGTTACATAAATACAACCTGGAATGGTGCCGGGATGGGGCTTGCTCTTTCTCTCTCTTCACAGAGGATACGATAATGTGTTTATTTCAGATGTATGGGTCCTGGACCTTCATTTTGAGTTCATACTGTCTTAAAATGGATTATCTGCAGCACCTAGTGTGATTTAAATATGAATAGGTGAGAATTTATTTTGTGGAGCTCAATTCCACTTACAAATCACCCCCTCCCCCCTCCCAGCTCCATAATCCAATTCCAGCAGAAATCAAGTAAAAAAAAAGAAAATGAAGCATAATCTCATATCTTTCCTTTTATGTTAGCTTGTCTTCTGAATTCAATATTTGATTGTTTACTTACTGGTCTTGGATGAATGAATACGTTAAGGGAGCACCTATGTGAATTTCATTAATATCTAAATATTAGGGAAAAGAAATTCATCTTGTGGACTTAATTTATTTGAAATACCCGAACCATCTCTTGTCTTGTTTACGACACCCGATACATTGAATTCTTCTGTGATTGAATATGTGCTGTATGAAATAAGATTGCATTGTTGTGCTGCTGGCTAATAATTCCCGACAGCACACTACCTTGCACAACCTGATAGAATGTAGCTTGAGCAAGTAAAGTTTCTGTCAATGAAGCTCTGTGCTGTAATATAACATTGGCTTATCTTGACAATCAGAATAAGAAGTGTTATGAAAAGACTGACTTTGCCCTTAAGTGTGTTCAGTGTCTGAGCAACATCACATAAAAAGGCAGATTGTCTTGTCATCTGAAAAACTCTTCAATGTGACAGCACAATTTGCTAAATCTTAAAATGTAGAAAGAAATATGGAAGAGATCCATTTGTGAGAGTTTCTTCAACTTCAGGCAGACACTTTTATGCCCCATGCATAGATTTTTATTTAAAGCAACTGATATTATTAACTTTTTACTTTTTGTTATTTAACAGTCACATTGTGTGTGTTTGGAAACTTTTTATCATGTTTCATCATTTACTGTATATTTGCTACTTATCAAATGTCCTTTATGTATAGATTTTATTGTTTTTCCTTTTCCCAAACCCAAAATGCCAGTCTTAAAATATGAAATATATCCATATCCAGCAGAAAAATATAAGTTTTACACTTTTAAACTATAATAATATAATCAAAATGTGAAGCCATTGTGTTGTCATTATGTTGAAGTGTTTCAAACTTCAACATACATGGTAAGGAGACTAGTGTCAAGCTGTAAATTTGTCAAACCTTGTAAAAAGTCTTTTTATAAAACACTTTATAATATAAAATGGTAACAAATATTATCATAATAATCAGCCATTTTACTCCAAAACTATACAGTACCACAATACGTGATTTGAGGTGTGGTGGAAAATGACACTGTTTGGAACTTTTGGAAAGTTCTTCTGTGATGCTTGAGGGCTTTTTCACCATGGTTGAAGAAGCATTCTTCTATGCTATTCAAAGCATAGGAGAGCCATAAACCTACAGCAGAGTTGTCTTCAGTACAATGTGCTGCATATATAGGGGGTCGATTCATGGCAATGAATGACAAGACCTTGAAGTCAGCCACACTTCAGTAGGTCAACTGTCCCCCCTTGGGGCACAATCCCCATCCTGTGTCTTCCATGGCCAAATTAACAAAGCCACTGTCACTCTCCCCCTGCCAAAGAAAATAATTGGGTTTCTTAAGGAACACAAAGAAATGCTTAAGACTGCGATCAATGTTTCACAGCTTTCCATCAGCCAGCTTGATCCCATTATATTTGATAACCATTCACACTGATTGATCCACCGGCAGATGTGGTATTGATAAATAATTAAAAACTTTCCATTTAATTTGGCCGTGAAGGAAAGGAGCGTGAGATGGGACAGAAGGGAAAAGCAATTAGGCCCCTGTTTGGTGTAATGAGGCCCACAGCTGTGCTGCAGGAGCGCTCGTGGACCCTATAACATGCCCCGCCCCCCCAACACATGCTCTCCCGGCGGACATCACCAGCTGAATTAGTCTACCATATTCACAAGAATCACTGCAATCCGGTTTGAAAGAAAATCAATAAGATATGTCCATTTATGCTTCCAAGTGAAAGAACAAGGCCAAAGGAGGCCTAGCATGCTGAACAAACACAGGATTTAATAGGACAAATTCTCCCCTCCTACTTTGTTGTCTTTACAACAAATTGAAAGATTTGCTGTAGTTTTCCATCCAAACAATCCTTCTCTTCCCTCATACTAGATTGTTTATTATTTCGTCTTGTTTTACACAGTGTTTCTTATATTAACATATACCAGCAGAGTAATTGATAAATGTGGTATTGAGTTATAAGCAATCAAAAAGGAATGTCACTGTTTTTCAATGTTTTTTAATTCAAACTTAAAGCTTAACTAGGAACCAAATCAAAAATAGGATCTAAACCAAGACCTGTTAAATAAACACTTTACGATAAAGATCAATTTGTTAACTTTAGTCAATGCATTAAGTATCATGAACTAACAATAAACAGCTGTTAGTTAATAAACAAATTGATTTATAATGATTTATTGTTAATTCTTGTTCATTAATAGTAGGATTATGTTGACATACATTATATAATTTACAATTTATAATTAGCAATAGCACAGAGTCTCAAAACAGTACAAATTTATTAGTAGGGTACAACTGGGCTAAAGGCCCACCTTAAGAAAAAATGTGCTATTCACTGCGCCTAAAATGTATAATTGCAGAAAAAATATATTGTTGTATTGAACATTAATGGAGCAACAGATTTTGTGTGAAAATACATAATTCAAGTTGTTTATTTTGTTAAAATCTTATAAATGTATGAGGTGGCAAGAGGGGCCTTTTACCCCACACATGGGGTAAAAGGCTCACCAGCATGGGGTAAAATGCACCCGGTATTGATATAAATACTTCAGCTAAAATAATGTTGTTGTTTTTTTAAATAATGTCTAAGTTGCTCAAAACAATCACTTTAGCAAAGCTTGCACTATTTTCTGCTTATTTTGAAAAATAAAAGAACTAATTTTTGTTCAATAAATATACTGTCATTAAAATGTAATATTTTAAAAAATAATATTTTAAAATACAGAAACAAAATCATTTTAATAAGTAAAGATTCTGAAAATATTGAAGGAGATCCAATAGTAATTGAATATATATTTACAGTAGTAACAACAAATGATATTTTATTATATAATATGATCAATCTCATGTTTTTAAATATGACGGTTTCATTCTAAACATGGTGATTATCTCTAATATGGACACCCAACATAATATGATATTTACCATCTGAATCTAACCATGTCATGTCAACAAATGGAAAAGTCAGCCATCTATTAATTATCATGTTAATTACTGTGCCTTTAGCCCCAACAGCAGGGGCACTTTTTACCACAAATACCATACTTTTACATATTCTTTCGTTATTTAAAAACTGTTGCTTTAATTATCTTAAACAAAACTGAAAATTATAAAGAAGATGTTTGTTTCAAAATATATACATTAATTTTAGTCATTCTCATTTGCTACTTAAATTACAACATTTTAAAAAACATAAAATATTAGATCAAGTAAGCACAGAATCAACTTTGGACTGCTGCGCACGATCGCGTCAAAGATCAGACAACTATACACGTGCATCTTGAAAAGCAAATGTTTTGGAAAGTGCTACGACACGTTTTTGTGCCATCTAGTGGTTTAGATGAAAATAATATCAAAGGCGCCTTTTACCCCGGGGCGCCTTTAGCCCCGTTGTACCATATATGTAAAATTAAACTTTTTTAGATTTATTTTTTGTCATTTTTGCCTTTTATTGTGATAGGACAGAACATATAAACACGAAGCGAAGTGGGAGAGAAAGAGTGGGGGACAGGATCGGGAAAGGTCTGCGAGCTGGGACTCAAACTCGGGACGCCCGAAACGCAACAGCGCTATATGTTGGTGTGTTGTCCACGAGTGATTTTTTTTTGCATATAGTCATTTAGCAGATCCTGGTTTAGATCCAAGTTTTGATTTTGATTCTAGATAAGATTTGGTTTTGACTATTTTATATACCTTGTCCACCCCAGAAATAAGCACAAAAAACTTGCTTTTGGATAAAAGCCTCTTGTATACTATATCACCATGTGTTTGTATGTATATATATATATATATATATATATATATAACCATGTGCTCACAGGGAGATGCATGTTGCTGCAAACAACTTTCAAAAGATATCTTGTACACCACCCACCCGAGTTGTTAACATGCACCTTTTGACAATGATATTTTCATGGTGTAAAGTTACCTGCTTGACATGCTATCACCGCCTGTGTGTCAAGTTTCAGCACATTGGTTGGTATAATGTGTCATTGAGCCCTGTACTGAAGGTGGCTGAGGTGTTGAGATGGAGGTTAATCAGCTCATGTGTCATGTAGCATGGAGACGACGTGTGGCACAGAGAGACCAACAAGACCTTAGTGAATCCCCCAGCTGCTTGGCCCAGCCAGTTAACACCACACATTCAGGTCATGGCCCGCCAGTGAGGGACACGCAGCCCCAGATGTGTGATATGAGCAGGGGATGCAGGTGATAAGATGCAGCCCACACACTAACTAATAATGTGCTGTGGCACTTTTTGGACTTGCACCTTCCATCGAAAGTCTCGGGGTGACGGGGGTGCTGGGGAGAATGACGCTCGTCCTTGAGCGCATCAGGTAAAGACAACATTGGGCCCAGCGAAATGGAGAGAGTCGCGAATAATTTGAGAATTAATTTGAGCACCGCAAAGAAAATATTGTGCTGTGTCACATTTCTTAATGTTGATATCTGTCTAATTGATGACTTGGTGTCACATCAATCCATTATGCATAATTTATTTTGGATCAAGTCCCGCATTATCATAATCATCCACTGGATATGCTGCTCACTGTGACACTTCAGCGAGTGGCAAAGCCGTGACTCTGGTAGGGGTGAAGAGCGAGAGCATTCGAGAGAGAGAGAGAGAGAGAGAGAGAGAGAGAGAGAGAGAGAGAGAGAGAGAGAGAGAGAGAGACGTACCCAGCGGCTGGCTCAAACATTTCCCTTAGCAGACTCCTCTGTGATGTACGGGATGTTAAGATGTCAGCCCCTCATTCACTTAAAGCTGATAACTGCAGTCAGGAGTGTGACTGCACTCAGTGTGTGTGTGTGTGTGTGTGTGTGTGCAGACTGGCACGGAACGGGTTACCCGTCTGCCTGCCTGCTCAAATGCTGCCGTTTGCAATCACTAAGCAGCTTTAGTGTCTCCTACCACAGTCCTGATTTAAAATTCATAAATGCTAATCCTTCATAATTTACAGTTTAAAAAGCAGCCCTGCGCGTGGGCCCTGTGGCCATGGCTCAGTCAGAGTAATTATTCCAAGGAGCTGGGAATGGACTACTCACCGAGACTTTTAACAGTCAAGGAAATCCCCTCCACTGGCACCCAACCCAATTACTCCAAATAAGTAAACAGATTAGCAAGTCATTTTCCCGTGCAATCTGGACAAAGAGGCCAAATCGCAGCCTCGCACAGTCAGGTGGGTAAACAGTCTTAAAGTTTGGCCTGTGTGCTCTTTATGAGGTGTGCGATCTGCCAAGTAATTTTATTAGCCATTTAATTTCATTTGTAAAGAGGATGTGAGGGATGATTGTCTTGCGCGGGATGAACATGCTCTCTCGTTGGAGTCGGAAGGTTATTCGTTGCTTGCGCTCTGATGTAGGTGATGTCCTCGCAGCGTGTGGCCTCGCAGCGGCTTTTTAAAGCTTCAACTGATCTGTGTTTGTGTTGTAGAGAGTGGATTATTCTATCTACTGTGAATGTTGCTAATGGTGGTTGACAACATCCATTTGGAACTGACCTGGTTTTTCAATTTCCTTTAATGGCTCCACTGGTTTCACAAGGGGCTTTGGTTTTGATGGGGTACATTTTGAAAAAAAAAAAATGATTACAAAGGCCAGCATATATGGATTCGAAATGAGACACCTACTAGAGGTCAATTACTAATATTCCAACTGTGTTTTAACACTGCAGCTGTTTCTTTCCTCATATTAATTGCAAATCACTCAACGTGTCAACATCAAAGACAACTGTGCTATTCATTGACCAAATATCTATATCTCTAAAGTGCCACCTTTTGGTGTAATGCAAGTCTAGAAGAGGCTAGAATGTCTGGCTTGATCTTGACTGCATCTTGACAGCTTTATAGTGAAAATATTTGATAAGATAGAATCTTCCATTAAATTAGCGGAGACTTAAAGATAGTTTTCATAGATAGTTCAGTCAATTAATGTTTCTGTTCCCAATGCAATACTTGCCTATAAATGCAAAAACAGCCTGCTCTTATTTTCATCTCAGTGTTAATATATTAGAATTATATTAGATGCAATAGCCAATGGTAATGTGGAATTCTGACAAACAAATCATCTTCCATCTACCCTAAATTATCTACCTCTTTTAGCACAGACTGCAAAATGTTCTGTCAGGTTGTCTAAAAATGTGCCTCATCTGGTTACATATAAATTAACAGGTTTCATTCACGTCAAAATATTACTTAATATCACTGAATCAACCAGACAACAAACAAAAATAATTTTAAGGGTCATATCAGGTAAAAATAAATAAATAAATAAATAAATAAATAAATAAGTAAATTACACTGCCATTAAAATGTTTGGGTTCAGTATTTTTTTTTAATTAAGGAATTTTAAATTAAGGACATTTTTATTCAGCAGGGACACTTTAAACTCATCAAAAGCAACAGTAAAGACATTTATGATGTTACAAAAGATTTCTATTTCAAATAAATGCTGTTCTTTTGAACTTTCAGTTCATCAAAAACCCCTTTAAATCACAGTTAAAACATTTTATCAACATTTACTTTATTAGACACATACAACCCGAATTCTGGAAATGTTGGGACGTTTTTAAAATTTTAATAAAATGAAAACTAAAAGACTTTCAAATCACATGAGCCAATATTTTATTCACAATAGAACATAGAGAACATAACAAATGTTTAAACTGAGAAATTTTACACTTTTATCCACTAAATGAGCTCATTTCAAATTTGATGCCTGTTACAGGTCTCAAAAAGTTGGCACGGGGGCAACAAAGGGCTGAAAAAGCAAGAAATCTTGAAAAGATTCAGCTGGGAGAACATCTAGCAACTAATTAAGTTAATTGACATAAGGTCTGTAACATGATTAGCTATAACAGGGATAGTTTCAGCCTCAGACGTCACGCCCACAGAACGTTGGCTAAATGTCTGATTGCATATGGCACACAAAAGTGGAAACACTTCAGGAGTTTTGAAGTCATCGTTAGATTCGTTGAATTATACAGGATTTCCGGGAGACGTGTGTGTCGCGTTCTTTAATGTTCCGCCTGGAAACAAAGATGCCGTGACGCCAAACCCCCTCCGAAAGAAAGCCGTCATGTTTACAACTGTGATGACGAGCACATGTCAGGATCAACTAAACGCTGGATCTTCAAAAGTATGTGAAATTTTTAAAGTTCACGGCATAGAATCTATAAAATACGTCCAAGAGTTTTACACACCGGTCTGTTATTGTGTCGACATTTCCACGCCCGAAACGTGACGCTGAACGAAACGAACTGTGATTTGTTGTTTGACATGTCGGTCAAACGGCCTCATGGGCGGGCCTTGGCCAATGAAAGCTACCATAGATTCCAGACCTTCAACTGTCAGTCTGAAGGTCTGGCTACCCGAGACTATAAAAGGGATGTCTTAGAGAGGCAGAGTCTCTCAGAAGTAAAGATGGGCAGAGGCTCTCCAATCTGTGAAAGACCGGGTAAAAAGATTGTGGAATACTTTAAAAACAATGTACTTCAATGTCAAATTGCAAAGGCTTTGCAAATCTCATAATCTACAGTGCATAACATCATCAAAAGATTCAGAGAAACTGGAAGAATCTCTGTGCGTAAGGGACAAGGCTAAAGACCTTTGTTGGATCCCCGTGGTCTTCGGGCCCTCACACGACACTGCATCACTCATCGGCATGATTCTGTCACTGACATTACTAAATGGGCCCAGGAATACTTCCAGAAACCACTGTCGGTAAATACAATCCGCCATGCCATCTGCAGATGCCAACTAAAGCTCTATTATGCAAAAAGGAAGCCATATGTGAACATGGTCCAGAAGCGCTGTCGTGTCCTGTGGGCCAAGGCTCATTTAAAATTGACTGTTTCAAAATGGAAAAGTGTTCTATGGTCAAACAAGTCCAAATGTGACATTCTTGTTGGAAATCACGGACGCCGTGTCCTCCGGGCTAAAGAGGAGGGAGACCTTCCAGCGTGTTATCAGCATTCAGTTCAAATGAATGCAGTATGGGCAGCTTGCATGTTTTGGAAGGCACTATGAATGCTGAAAGTTATATAAAGGTTTTAGAGCAACATATGCTCCCCTCCAGACAATGTCTATTTCAGGGAAGGCCTTGTGTATTTCAGCAGGACAATGCAAAACCACATACTGCAGCTATTACAACAGCATGGCTTCATAGTAGAAGAGTCCGGGTGCTGAATTGGCCTGACTGCAGTCCAGATCAGAGAACATTTGGCGCATCATTAAACAAAAAATACATCAAAGATGACCACGAACTCTTCAGCAGCTGGAAACCTAAATCAGGCAAGAATGGGACCAAATTCCAACACCAAAACTCCAGAAACTCATAACCTTGATGCCCAGACGTCTTCAAACTGTTTTGAAAAGAAGAGGAGATGCTACACCATGGTAAACATGCCCCCATCCCAACTATTTTGAGACCTGTAGCAGGCATCAAATTTGAAATGAGCTCATTTTGTGCATAAAATTGTAACATTTCTCAGTTTAAACATTTGTTACGTTATCTACGTTCTATTGTGAATAAAATATTGGCTCATGTGATCTGAAATTCTTTTAGTTTTTATTTTATTCAAATTTAAAAAAACGTCCCAACATTTCCGGAATTCGGGTTGTATATATATATATATATATATAAATAATGTATAATTAATGCTGCATTTCATTTCATTACAAGCAAAATAGCATTAGAGCTGCCTTTGTAGGAAGGGGCTGAGCTGGCATATTTCATTATGGCTTTAATGTTGCACTGGGCCTATATGCAGAATTTGGATCCAACACACAGTCTACTCAGGGGACCTTTAACTCGCCTGTGTAAAGACAATGGTATGTCAGCTACATCAGCTGGTAGAATGGCAGAATACAAGCTGAGTGCTAAAACTAAGTAAAGTGTCAATAAGACAACATATATGCAAAACAAACCACACAATATCACTATGTCCCCAGAGGCAAATCACAACAACTTATAAACTCACAAGACATTGATGTATACCTTTGTACAGGTAAGAGTACCATATCTGACAGCCATCAAGCATGTTCAGAGTCTGCTGCTGCTTGTTTACTCTAGTCATTGAATAATCACCTGTCTTTCAAACTCCGCTTCCCACAAGCCTCAGTCATCACACATGACTGTAATGGATTCTGAAAAGGCACCATGACTGAAATCAGTTCACTCCAAGATGATGAATCCATCAGTTCCACATTCATAAACACAATCTTTTGTTTGCTACGCATTCATTGAGAGAGATGACAGAATCTGTATGCAGGCATAGGGAATATGAGACTGGATGTTTTGAACTGCTATAATGAGCATTTATCTGTATTGATCTGTATTATTTTTGCTGGTATTGCTTCACCATAACATTAGTTAATGCATTAGGTACAATATAAAATCATTGATTAACAAAACAAATTGGAAAATACAATATATTAAGAAATTATTTTTATTAAATTATTTTATAATTAGTAATCTAGGTTAGATGTTTAAGGTTATAATTTTTGTATTGTTCAGTGTTAATTCATGTTCATTCAAAATGTATTAACTAATGTTAATAACTTCAAATGTTAAAAATGTATTATTAAACTGAGCCTTTTTGTAAAGTGTTGCCTTTATTTTTTGCTTTTATTAATCTAAATAACTAAAAAAATTCTAGTAATATATTACAGAATCTGTTGTTTTTTCTCTGTTGCTGGAGCTGTACATGCTGAAAGTGACTTCCTGTTTTTAAGAAACAGATGTAATACCTCCTTATACCACCAGATCTCTCAAAGCTCTCCAGCTGAGGATCAACACCTCCATCACCACCACGGCCCAGTGTGGACACAGAATATGATGCAATTATGAGAAATGAAAATCGAAATTAAATCAATAACTTACAACTCCACCATGCCATCAGCATGGTATTTCATTTTAAAGAATCGTTATAAGTCACTTTGTCAAGAAATCTCCAAGCCTGGCAATTGCCAAATTCATATGTAATCCTACCACTCAGCAGTGTTTAAAGCCTGAGAGGCTGGGGGAGATTTATGATGTAGATGTGGGTATTATATTGTGAGTGGGTTGCCAGAGAAAACAGCGAGAAAAATCCTGGTGTTTGAAAAGTTTTCAGCAAGGATCAGGTTACTGCCTGTTCATCACACCAGCCAGCATGAAGTCGGTCTTGAATCCGATGCTTATAAGAAAAGCAGAAGAATTATGTGGTCTCAGAGCTTTCTGCACCCTCAAAAAATGGCACAGTGTGCTGTTAACACTTCCGCGTAAAAACATACGGCTTACACAGTGGAATTGGATCTAAGCGCTTATAGGTTTCCTCGATATTTCCTGGTCTCAGCTTGATGATGACTGCGTTCGTTGTGTGAGTGCAAAACAAAGGGTGCGATGCACAGAATCTATGCAGACTCCATTATAACAGAGACATTATGGTGATATTTGGTTGGCTGGCAATGGTGAGAAGCACAGAGGGATGCTGGGTAATGAAGACAGAGGGGAGACAGCTGTGTGCCACCATCCCTCCCTCCCATTTATTGTGTCTTCCTATGAATCCTTAATGGACCCCTCAGTATTAAAAAAGGGAAATTGAGATGCATTTCAATAAAAGTGATTGGTTCTTGTTGTGTAGTTGTGCGGGCCTGCATATGGTGTCTAGCTCGCACAAACACACACACACTCACAGACACAGACACACTCTTTTTCAGCCCCTCAGATGAATGCAGTGTAATTACCGTGGCTGCGAGACCCACTCTGTTTCTCCCCCTCCTCTGTTATGATTATTCTTTTCTGTCAGTGTTATCTGGGAGGCTTGCGTGTGCTGCAGCACAAGGTCTGGCTGACAACTGAGGCGCTAATGAGCCAAACAGAGGCCCATATGCCTACAGTGAGTGCATAGAAATCTGGGCCACGGCATAGCTTAAATGAGAGGAATTCTGGTTAATGTAGTATCAGGCTGTTAGTGGAAAAGAGACCAGTGGGCATGATTTATAGCGCACAGTTTTATGGAGTCGGATTCAGGTCGGTTTAGTGTGGTCAAGAGCTCGGTAAGTGCATTATATAGTGTGGATGGCTGTTACCTTATTACTAGATATACCTCCTCTCTGTACTAAAGTGCAGCCTCTTTGATGATAAGAGGGGGAGAGAAAGCACTGATAACAGGCAACAGCGGCCTGTGTGAGTCCAGCCTGCTGGAGCCAGTGGAGGTTTAATTGCTTGGTGGAACCCTGTTGAAGAAGGCACACTTTCCTGTCAGAGTGGAGAGACATTATGAAATGCTCCCACAACGCCTCCAGTTGATTCAATTAATTTATTTAGCTTCTAAGTGATGGAAATACTGCCTCTTTTCCAATAAAAGCCCAGACAGTTTCAGCACCCTGTCACCACTTGCCCTGTCAGAGTTTAGCAGAATTAATAGCGGATGATTTTCGCCCCCCATCTCTGGCCCTGTGCGCATATGCGTCAAGCAGCAAGAAAATCACTGCTCTCCGGGGGGGCGGTGGCTGACCAGAGGTGAGATCAGGGGTCAAGTATTTGTGTTTAGCAGTTATAACTTCACCTGAATGTAATCTTGCATGGAAACTGGGTTCTTGATTGTGGTTGGTAGTCACTAAGTTAGGGTGGCTGTACATCCTCTCTTTCCCGGACATGTCCTGGCCAGGATTTCTATATTGACTAAAATATCCAGGTTTTGGCTCTGTTTTCCTGCTTTGCTGAAGATAATGATTGAAAAGTAGTTTGACCAATACATACAGTCATCAACCAATCATAGCGTGTGAGTAGGTGGGATCTATATGGTCAAAGCAATGCAAATACGTGAACACTGAAAACGAGGTGATGCATCTCAAGGGGTTTATTCTAAAGAATAAAATTTGTTGCAAAATTAGGCGTGTTCGACTTGAAGCGGTGCTGCGCAGACCAACTGTTGTATGACTTCAAAGGACTGGGAGAAATTGAGAGCAGACAGCTCCTTATGCTTTTGAATTGCTCTTGTGGTACTTTGACTGTTCTCTGTAGCTCCCACCTTCTCACGAGCTATAATATTATGTACAATGCCTTCATGTTATAGGTAAAAATACTTTTCGATCATTACCTTCAGTATGTATGAAAACAGGAAAACAAAGCCAAAACCTGGATATTTTAGCCAATATAGAAATCCTGGCCAGGACGTGTCTGGGAAAAGAGGGTGTAGTCATCCTACACTAAGTATGTTTACATAATGCTAAACAATAACCTATCTATCTATCTATCTATCTATCTATCTATCTATCTATCTATCTATCTATCTATCTGTTTATCTATCTATCTATCTACACTGTAAAAAATAGCTTTAAAAATACAGGAATTTTCCTACAGTAAAGTACCGTTCTTCGTAAATACAGTTGAATACTGTGAATGATGATACCTTTGCGGAACAAATTATTAATCGCAAACTACTGTTTAATTTTATGGTATGAAACATTTTTAAGTCTAGTCACGTGTGCGACGCTGAGACTGCTCATAACTCCTCAGAGCAAAACTACGACGCATCATGCGTCCGGTGTCTGAAGCACGTGTGAAACAACACCCCCCCCCATCTGAGCAAAATAACAATTGATCAAGTGTATTCAGAATTAAAGGTGTACAGAAATATTAAAGAGCAAAGGAGGAAGAGTTCAAGAAGATGATTTTTTCCGCCCCGACTGTGAGCTGCCAGCACCACCAAACTGAACGACATATTCCAGAGTTTTCCTCATTCCCTACTTAAGGTAAAATAATAAATAATAATAATAATTTGTTACATTTATATAGCCTTTTCTGGGTACTCAAAGCGCTTTACATGGGGGGGGGGGGGGGGGGGGGGGGGGGTCCATTGTCATTGGGGGGGGGGGGGGGTCCATTGTCATTGTTACCCTGTGGTAGTATTTACAAAATTTTATATCTTATGTGAGTATTTATAGAATAGAATAGAGGGACTGATAAATAAATTCATATGCAATGAATTTTATCATTGTCATTGTTACCCTGTGGTAGTATTTACAAAATTTTATATCTTATGTGAGTATTTATAGAATAGAATAGAGGGACTGATAAATAAATTCATATGCAATGAATTTTATCATTGTCATTGTTACCCTGTGGTAGTATTTACAAAATTTTATATCTTATGTGAGTATTTATAGAATAGAATAGAGGGACTGATACTCCGTGCTGATGTACATTTTGTTTATTTTTATTTATTTATACTTGCTACGACTGGTCACACAATTTCATTCATAATTTGAATTCCTTTGTCTATGTTCTACAGATGTCTGCCACTGCAGCAGATGTTGAGCCCTCCTTGCCACTCCATGGCTGATACTGCTGTGTAAGTGTGTAAGCTCTCCCATGGATTTAGCTCATCATTGTTGTTTTAGCCATGCCAAGTTATGAAAAGTACTGATCTGCAGCAGTTTTGATACTTATTGTAAATGGAGAGACAATATACTTCTCAAAACTGTATTGAAAATGCATGGATAGGGTACTGATAATAATATTTGATACTGTTTCAGGATATTAACTATACCCAGCAGGCACAAAACAGGCACACAACGTCATAAGACGTTGATATTTGGTTAAATTTTGGTTGTGACGTCGGGTGACCAAAATTCAACGTAAATTCAATGTCTAATGTCAATGTTAAATTGATGTCCAATACCGACGTTGAGATTTTGTTGTTTTTAGGTTGTGCAACCAAAATCCAACGTTAAGTCAATGTCAAATGGACGTCAAATATTGACGTCAACCCGATTTTCATTTTCAACCAAAATGCAACGTCTGTCCGACGTCATGTCCAACGTCAACCTGACGTTACATAGACGTCTGGTGCCTGCTGGGTAATTTTTGTCTGTATCAGTTACTGGTGATGAAGCCACAACTGGAGGATGAATGAGCAGCATCGAAAACCATGTCATCTATGAAGGTGTCTGCCAAAGCTTCATCACAGGGCTGGCTGCAATTTTTGACATTTACTACATCTTCAACTTACATTACCAAGAGGAAGCCTCAAGGACACTGGAGTTTGTTCAAAGGTAAATATTATTTCGATACTGTGCCCCTCTTCCCAGCTCTGTTCAGAAACTGTCATTTACTATAAGCTGTGCTGTATATTTGTAGATCTCTCTTGTTCCTATATCAACTTTATAATTACAGTTTGATCGTGAATTGATGTTTAAGCTGTGCATTCAGCTGGGTTTATGTGTTACCTCACTGCATGTTCTTGAATAGAGTATGCTGTAATTTTCTCTCTTTAACTTCCACCGCAACTCTTTATTTCTTTCAAACAATGAAGCATCTCAAAGCACAGCTTTAAGTAATGGGACATTTCAGACTGAACATGTCACTGCTTATCTATACACATGGCTGGTGCAACAATGTTTGAGTGTCTAGTCTGTTTTCTCTGCATGCTGAAGTCAAATTTAACAGGAAGAGGAGAACTGTCAATAGCATGAACCATGCACCCCTCTCTCATTGATGTCCTTACAGCAATGCACTGTCAGATGTATTTGGTCGGTTATTGATAGTTCTTCCTATTAAACTTGAACTATCAAACTATCATTGCACCAGTAATGTATACATCTCCATTTTTGGGATGTTTATAAGTGAATAAAAACTAAAATTAAATTGTTCATCATATAAAGTCCCTTCAGAAGACTTGCATTAAACTGCTTGGTTTATATGAATTTATTTTATGATATATTTATGAATGTTTTGAAGGGTCAGAGTTTTGGGTGAATATAGCTAAGAGACAGAAATCTCCGATTTGATCTTCATTTGTGTTCCGAAAATGAACAAAAGTCTTATGGGTGTGCGTAATTGATGACAGATTTTTTTTTTTATTATTTTGGGGTGAGCAAACCCTTTAAGGATAATAGTTTGTCAATATTCAATTAAAATCTTGTTTATTTGTACAATACATATTGTGTCAAAGTAATATTTATATGGCAGAAATGTACAGTTCTAAGATAATACAAATCATGCAGTTAGTTAAATGTCGTGTGTTCAGTTAATCTGAAACACGTTAAATCAGTATTTACATGTTATGATAATAATAATATAAGGAAAATTTGGCAGTTTTGTATGTTGATTCAGAGTTGGCATAATTTTAAGTCCTCACAGGGTTGGTGTCAGTCCTTCTCAGGTGTCTGGGTAATCTGGAATGAGATCATTCTCTGCTAATTATAAAATACAGAGGTCATAATCATGAGTTACCATCTTAGAATTGTCTTAAATGCAATTAATCTTTACATACCAAGCCTAATATCTCATGTTTCTATATTGCTTTTTAGGGGCTTCATTGGATTGAACCCTGACAAAGGAACAAAGGCCAGCCAGGTGAAGGTGGTATCCAAGAAGACAGGGAAACTTGTCCATAAAAAGGCTTCAACTGTGAATCCTCATGTGGCAACCCTCATAAAAAACCTTTTGGACGTTGAGCAGGGCTTTGTTTAGTAATGCAAAGTCAGAGCATTGTGTTCTGCAACTATAGTAGATGTTCATGTGAAGTCACAGCACTCTGTTCTACAACCAGATGTTCATGTAAAGTCAGCACAGTGTTCTGCAAATCAGTGTTCATTTGAAATCACAGCACTTTGTTCTGCAACTACATCTTTCTGTAAACTTTCTGCATTCTGTTCTGTAACCACATCTTCATGTGAAGTCAGAGCATTGTGTTCTGTTCAGTTGCAATGGTGCAGTGGAAACAATACATTTTATACATTATTGGCTTTAATAAAAGTTTTGAAGCCATCTTTTGTCAGAGCCATTTGTGTTCAAGTAATTTTTTTGTGGTTTTAATTTTAGAATGTAAATTTTAAATCATAAATAACATAAAAATCACATTCTACAGTATTTTAATACATTTTACAGTAATAAAGTTTATGAGATTACAGTAGGAATACTAAAACAGTATAATGGCACCCAAACACCTACAGTGTTATACTGTACATATTAAATTTTCTACAGCACAGTACTGTAATATTTTTTTTACGGTAATAAACTGTTGTTCCATATTACAGTAGGTGTACTGTAAAATCACAGCATTATGCAGGAAAATCTAGCTGCCAGTAGTTTACTGTAAATTAACAGGATTTTTTTTACAGTGTATCTATCTATTCACACACACACACACATATATATGGTTGGCGAAAGTTCTAAGGTGTGCAATTAGTTTTCAGGAAATGCAGCTCACGGCTGATGTAATTCCAGGCAGGTCTTGACCGCACTACACACTACAGTTCCATATCACTTTGCCAAATGATCTGTTATTTCAAAGGTCCTCTCATCCCACAAGACACTGACCAAGCAAATAAATATAATAAACAATAGGATAAAAATGTCAAACTATTTCCACATTTTTCCAATGAAATTATATTTTATTATCTTTCTTTCTTCCACTCCTTCTCTCGCACAAATGCACACATACACAGTACAGACACACAGTCGCACACAGTCGAAACATATATGGGCACTGAAACTTCTTGTAATGTCGATGTTCTTGAAGCAGTTAAACTTACAGTATTGCAATTAGAGATGCTGCTGCCAAACACTGTTGAGATGCAAAGATTCAGGTAATTCTCACAGCTACAATTAATCTCTCTCTATCTAATAACTGAGTGCATGTATGAGTGACATAAAGGTTAAAAGTTTAATGCTCTATCACTGAAGTACACATCATAGTACAGCTCCGGGTTCATTTTGAATCAAACCTAACCAAAAAATTAATCTTGAGTAAAATTAGTTAACTGCGACTCTGAATGATTTACTGACTGAATGAATCTGATTCAGATTGCTAACTCATGAGCAAGTGCAAGACTGTAGGTGGGACACAGTACTCATACACAATTCTATGCCATGTCATGTTGGTAGTAATATTGTGAGTAGTGTGTCCACACAGAAAATTCTGAAAGAGAAAACACATTTCAAATACTTCATTAACCAAAAATACGTGTTGCAGATTTTTTACATAGCAGAAGAGGAGAGGCTATCAGACTTAGATGCTGACTGACAAAACAACCTTAAAAATTCATAAGCTGTAAGTGCATAGTTAAACAAAATTTGTGTTGTGAATCTTTTTGACTGACTCACATAGAATCAGAAGAGTCATGAATCAGACATCACAGCTCGGAGTGCATATACTGATAGCATGTCTGGCGAAAAGACAGGTCAGGAAAAAATTTGTGACTATCATGTCACTCAAACATTTAAACTACAACACAGGGATTTTTATGTGCCTTTTTGTGAGACCCTGATCACTTGTGTAGTGGTGGTTGCGTGGGGGGTGGGGGTGGGGGGGGGGGGACCTTCTTTTAACTAATCATTCATGGCTTCCCAATGCAGCAGGTCTGTGCCAAAGGCAGAACCCAATAAACTAGCAGGCGGTGTAGATTTATAAATGATTAATTAAAGAATGTCTCAGGGGAGCTGCAGATGCTATATGCAAAAATATTAATTAGTTGAAATGAGAATTAAACTAACATGAAAACACTGCCAAGGCTGAAGAGCACGAGGATGGGGTGAAGAGGTGGGGGCACAACTCTTCAAAACCTAGGATGTCAGTGGAGAGCAAAGAGGGATGGAGTGAGTTTCTATTAGTGATACTAAGACACTGGGAGTGGAAAGAGAGGTGAAAAGATAAAGCAAGTTGGAAGAGCAGACAAGAGTTAGAAGGAAATGTGGAGAATTGAGGACAGGGGCTAGGAAGATAAGAAGGAGCAGGACAGATCGTGGGAGGTTCGGAGTGAGAAAAGAGAAATATAGAGAAATGAAGGGTGGGGGGTCTGAAGAGAATGAACAACACAAAAGGTGGTTTGTAAGACTTTTCCCACTTGACGCATAATATTTCTTTTCTGTCTGCACAGCCAACGCCTCTGAGCCTCCATACTTTCATCCGCCTGCTCTTTACACGAATGTCAAGATGTTGAGTGGAATTCTTTATAGATTAAATGAGACGAGAGCAGAGCCAACTTAATCCAGCCAATTACCACTCAGTGTAGCCCACTGATTCTACATTAAAACTACATACTTCATCAGTGGAATAATTACATCGCAACCACACCTGTCATTTGCTTTGACTACTGTCTTGAATTTTTATATAACATATGTAATTAGATTTAACTGGAGTATTAAAGGTACACTACATAATTTTGGGAACATAAAATGGCAGGTTACTTGCTGAGGAAGAAGGATATTTGTGCTTATTATATTATGTTATGTTGCTTCTTGGACATTTCATGACACTTTGAGTGGTGCAGTTTTATGTGAAACAGAATTTTTATGTGAAATGAATTTGGCAACATTTTTTTACATTGATGTTTGTACATATCATATATCCAATATGATATCCAATATTATATATCCAAGACAATATATCCAAGATTATATATAGACTATATCCAAAATGGCGGCGCGGTCAGACGCAGAGGCTACTCCGGGTCCCAAAGATGGTGCTTTTATGTCTTTTAATGTCGTCTGTTCGCCTCCAAATAGTGTCAATTTACCGCTAGTTCATAAGGAAATCACTCCAAAACTCATCTATGATCGCCAAAGTCTTTTGGATATTGGCAACGCATACAAACACCAACTCTCGCCGACGGCTACTGAGAAGCTACGAGGCCTTTGTTTACTGCTGAAGCCGGACCTCGAAACCGCGGCCTCGCCTACTGACGCTACCCGCACAAGGCAGCGTCGCAAGTGGTGTGAGAGAGGACGGAAGCGCGGTAAGCGCGGAGGTATATGAGCAAGGCTGAGGGCTAACCCCACAAGACCAGCTCTTCCAACACTCATGCTCTCAAACGTTAACTCTCTGGAAAACAAACTGGACTTAATTCAACTCAGTCGATCTACACAGCATGAGGCAAGGGATTGTTGTGTGTTTGTTTTCACTGAAACATGGCTAAAGGACAACATCCCGGACTCCACCATTCAGCTGCATGGGCTAAACTGCTACCGAGCGGACAGAGATTAATCACTGTCTAGTAAGACTCGCGGGGGTGGCTTGTGTGTGTATATCAACAAAGAATGGTGTAACAATGCAATTGACAATTTTCCTAAGTGCAATTCTGAGTGTGCTACACACAGGTGAGTGGGCTATACAAACCACCTGTAGTAACGCACTCGTCCCACTATATGCACACTAGACACTTTCTATAAACACTCCTGCTACAAAGACTCAATAAGATAATATATGTTTACTTGAACATTGCACTACAAAATAATATGTTTACTTGAGCATTGCACTACTAAATCTTTTTGCACTATGCGCTGCTTCCCACAAAACCTCTCAAAATATATATTTTTCTGCACATTTTCATGTACAAATATCTCTTTAGCACAATTTCATGTACAGTATTTATGTAAAGTTCTTGTACAGTCTCAGTTTTTGTATGTGTAGTCAACTAGGTATAGTAGTTATAGTATTTATAGTATATGTATAGTCAGATGGTTAAACTGTTGTATACCTCTATTGTTTTTCCTATATTTGCATTATTGTATGTTTATCTTATGCTTAACTAGTATGTAGCACCGTGGTCCTGCAAGACACGACATTTCGTTCCACTATATGTCCACACATGTAGCAGAATGACAATAAAGCTCAACTTGAACTTGAACTTGATCATGACGTTAATGTTAAAAGTTGCTCTATCTAATGTTCTTTTTTTTTTAGGTTTTTTTTTTTTTTTTTTATCATTGACTCATGTTTCACAGTACTTGTACCTGACCGCTCAGCATCTCAAGTGCAATGCTGTACCAGGTGAGCCATTGAGCAAGTTTATGTCAGAACAAAGCCATACATATAGAGCTGGTTGTGTGATGTAAATGTCAAGATTATTAGTTTACAAATCATGAATTATGGTAAAGGTGTTTTGAGGTCATAACATAGCATAGCAAGTAATATGTCTTTATTAAGTCTTTTTAAATCAAAACAATCTGTCTAATTTGTGTTAAAAGATTGAAAATTTTTCACATTTTACTTCATCTGGTGGCAATTTTAGCTGGAAACGGCATTGAATTGTATGAATAGGTATATTTTTGAGAGTTTTGCAGAGGCCCGTGACTTGGAATAAGGCAAGATCTTAAGCCAAAATTGAGGCAAAATAATTAAACAAAAAAATCTTACGTAGTGTACCTTTAAACATGAGAAGAACCTTTTTTTACTTTGCCCAAAATGCCCCACATTTTGATAAAACACAAAATCATTCCCATGTCCAGCTCTGAAGATCCAAAAATAACTGTAAGTCATGTGTTTGTTAGAGAAAACTTAATAAAGAGATCACTTTGAGCATTTGTTTCATAAATGGTATCTCAATTGCTCAGAATTCAGTGTAAAAATCCAATAAAATAACAACCAACTCAATGCTGGGCAACAAGCATGAAACACAATTACAGAAATATGAATTCATTTAAAAGGTCACGCATCCTTTAGATAGCCCTTCTGATGTGAGCCAACACTCGCTGGAAGTGTATTAATGGCAATGCCAACTCAAATATTATTTCAGTCAGTGAAGAATTGGACCAGGCTTGCAGAACAGAGTGAGGAAGCAGGTTTATGAGAGTGAAGGTTATTTATGTAACGTGTTGTTCTTTTGAGGTCTCGAAAGTTTTTCGGCAACTTTGGCACGCATGACACACACGTAATATTAAAAAAACAAGCGAGCGCTGGAGAGATATGAAGGCTGAAAATCACCAAATGTCAGTCTCGGCCTTTCTGCCCCAGTTAATCTGTCTGCCATGAGGAGCTTTGAACCGGCCTGTTCTACATGTATTTCACCTACGATTGATTAGCCACAAGAAATGAATCATAAGTGCACACTAGATGAAAAGAATTGGAAGATGAAACATTAGACCTAGACTGAAGCTAAAAGGAAAGGAGACCTGCCAACATTTCTAAGCCTCCCTAATTGACTCACTGGAGGGCCAAGACTCCAGTGGCAGTGAGGTGTTTCAGAAGTCTATGTTCTCCACAACTACTGCTGAGGACAGAATGTATGTTTTTAGATATTGAAAATAAATATTTCATTTAACTGTCAGGTCTGTGGGGCGAGCGCCTGCGTCTTTCATGTGATGGCAGTTTAGAGGGGGGCCTGTCGACGTGTGGAGAGCCACTGCTAGTGAGCTGAAGGCATCCTTCTCTTTCCAAAGCAAGAGGGAAGCGAGAGCTCCTTTCATCAGAGAGGCCGGGCTCAGTGGGCCAGGCAGGATCAGCCTTTGCTTGACAAAAATTAGCGCAGTAAGTTTCAGTCATGATAGGCAGTTCACAAAGGAGTCTTCGGACAAACCCCTGACCTCAGACAGGGGCGCCGCTAAGGGGGGGGAAAGTTCGGACGATTCTAAGGGCCCACGCACTTTTGGGGCCCCCAGAGATCTATTTTAATAGTAGTAACAGTAGTAGTAGTAATGTAATAGAAATTATAAATGTATCTACCAAAGAGTTACGAATAAATTACGGCTTATAACACGGGGGGGGGGGTTGTGTTAGAAGTCCAAACTACTGGTATAAAATTAGAAGCACACAATTCCCTAGAATATCATTATATGCTTAAACATTAAGATTTGTACTCATGGAAATTACTAAAGTAGTCAAACCTGTTCATTAGAAGGGGGTGACCCAATACTTTGGGCAATATTGTGTATGTTTGGTGCGATAGGGGGCCCAACCTCATATTCTTTCACAGGGCCCAAAATTGCTAGCGGCGCCCCTGACCTCAGATATGACATTTTACAATTTGAGCTTGAAATTAGAGGCTGAGTGATTAATACATGAATAGAGATCGAGTAACTGATTCTGCCAAAACACTGTATCATATTTTGATATAAAATTCTGCCATCAATTACTCAACCTCATGTTGTTTTAAAAAGTATGACTTTTGTTTTCTTTTGTGGAACTCAAAAGGTACATTTATGCATCTTTGAAAAATGCACTAGCCACAGTTTTGAAATGATAAAAGTCACTGAGGACTGACAAGAAAACATTGTAAAAGTATCTTAAAAGTGATGACTCGCTATATTCCAAGCCTTCAGATGCTTTATAATAGATGTGTAATGAACAGACTTTAAGTAATTTATCATAAAATACCTTAATATCTGTCCTATAGCTTTCCTGAAAGAGTTCATGAAAGGCATTGGTATACATGATATATATTTATTTGATAGTTTTAATCAGTTTGTCCAGTGAAGAAAGCCTGAATCAGACATACAATTCTTTCAATCACAATAGATAACAGTCCTCAGGAACGGAAAACGATCAGTGAATGATAATTTCATCACAAAGTAAATAAAACATTATTAAAAAGTCCTTTTTTTGTCCACATGTTTGGAAAGACATGAGGTTGAGAATTTTTTTTAGACAAACAATACAAAAACTGTATTACCTATTGTAGTTGACATTTACAGAAACAGTGATTATCGTGGTAAGTATTTATTTGCAAGAAAATTGAGTTTAACACTTCAGCCTCTTTCTAACGGGCAGGTCAAAATTAGCTAATAAAAGACGGTTGAGTTTTACAAAGAAAACATCACTTGCAATTATAATCCCATTAATCTGCTACAACACTGACACACTACTGAGTTCCCATGGGTTGTTAAAATCATACTGTGAGAACAATAGAAATCTGATGAGATTCTGCGGCCCATGTTCTAATTACCTGTGTACATTCCCACAACAGTCTCTGCATCCCACACGGAACAAACAGGTCAACACGAAAACAGAACGGGATCTAATTTTCTCATCTTCCAGATGAAGAACTAATATATCAACAGACAGGCTCGTACTCTGGACTAGATGAGTGCGTTTTGTCCTCTATTGACATCTCCGGATTATCATATCAATATTTGTGTTAGTTATTTGGCTGCATTGTGGACTAGACTTCATAATATGGCCTAGTTTATTACTTCACATATTTGAAAGAGTGGAGATGGGTTAATATTTTCTGCAAACAGATTCATATCTCGAACGATTCTGGGAAACATTGAAATTCTTAGTTTGAAAAGCTGTGAATAATTAGACAAAGAGTCAGCTCCTCTACAAAATATTGAACTCGGAGCGAATGCGCTGCACTTAGTTGTGCAGGTCTACAAATGTGCTTTCCTGTGTGCAGCCAAATTGGTCCCTTTGCTGACTCAGTAATAAGAGAATGGGTTAAATGCATTGCTTCAGCATTAATTGACCTCAGCAATCCCCACTTGAGTATTTCATTATCCAAATGTTGGAGACGGATGTAGCTAGTAACAAACAATCTGCAGTCTTCACTACGCACAGAATGAACTGTGCACTGATTATAAATTTCCTCTCTGTGCTCAACTGCAGGTAGGAGCAACAGCTTGAGGAGCTAAAAACAAACCTAGGCAATAATTGAAATGTAGCATGAAATTACCCCTGTAAATAACCAGCAGCCATTACAAGAACACATTCTTTCTCTTTTCCATTAACACCAGCCTGCATCCGCCTGCAAACAAGTATGCACATGACTGCACGCGCTCACACACACACACACACACACACACACACACACACACACACACACACAGGGTTGGTGGGAGAAAGGTTTGGAGGGTTGCACAATTGCACATTTATCCTCAAAATTAAAAATGGTGATTGATCCGTGGAATATTAACGGTCAACCGTGTTTTTCATTAAGTTGTGAAGGGGAGTGGAGGAAGCCCTAAGAAGAAAAAAAAAAGCTATGAGGAAAAGGAAAGAGGAAAAAAGGGCCCCTCCGTTCAACGCTGATCCCATATAGTGAATAACCCTGAGAGAAATGTAAATACCCGACTCCAATAACGCGACAGCACACTAATCATATTTACAAACTATATTAAATCTGTCCATTGTGCTTGCTGCTGCTAAGGATTGGCTCCCCATGTAATTGTCATTGTAACCAATGTTGGCTTATGGGGAGGGAGAATTTAACTGCAGTGATATAAGGTGACTGGTAGGCTTATTATTACTGTATTATGACCCAGTATATGTTTATTAAAACAATTTGTCATGCAGAACAGGACTGGGGGAATGGAAACATTAAATCCCGGCGTACTTCGGCCGCTGAAATGAGTTACAATAAAATTAATGGCGGTGAAGCCTGGGCTGACACCGCAGTGCTGCGTAATAACCCACCGCTTCGTTTCATTTGCTGATCATTTCCTGTCGGGGCCCTTGCCATTAAACATACATGTTGAGGATTATTGAAATAGGCCCAAAAAATGTACCACAGAGAGAGCGGAGTGGCAAAAGCGGTATGTAGAGGTTTTTTGAAGTTGATACCGGTGGGTCAGCAGATACTGTACTAAACAAAACAAATCAGCTGCAGAGGAATCGGCATCAAAAAATCGACGACAGACCAATACGTATCTGATTAGTAACATCGAATATCTCTGATATGACTGATGCTGCTGTGGGGAATTGATCACATGAAGTGCCATGTAGTAAAAGTAATCAGACTTGAAAGTGAGCAATGGATCTACAAGAGGAAATGACAAAAAAAAAGTAATGTACCACGCAGATCAAAGGAAAAGATAATTCACCCCTCCAGGGATTAATAAAGTAGCTATATGATATTGTATAATTTCCATATGTGTGATTCATAGATCTTTCATAGTAATGATATTGGGTGCACGCAGAGGAAGTCAGTCGTACACAATCTTTTTTTTTTTTGCAGGGTTATTTTCCACGCGCCTCAGATTAGGTTATCAACACCCCCTCCGATGCCAACACTCTCCATCTAGCAGCGGTTCATGAAGCTGATTTAGTGACCTGCTTACACCCATCAGCACATCCACAAAAAGCCCTGGTCCTTCTGATCAATGCACAGGGTGATTTACAAGTTCTCAGGTGTTATTTCCATTTCTCAAATTGCTCCATCAGTGCAAAATGTCTCTTTCAACCGTAAATTGATTCCAGGAAAGAAATACAGGCGCTACAGTGTATGTTTTTAAACATTTACTAAAGCCCCATCCACTGATGTTGTTATTGTAGCTTCTGCCGAACGAATTGTTTGCAGGTTGGATTGAGGACCTCCATTTTGTAAATCCCCTCTTTTTTGCTCTCTGGCTGGAATTTGCTGTTTTTGTTTATATTTAGTAGAAACAGGAATTGGTCATGGTAGGCCCTAGGCACATGATGGGACCTGCCAGATTTGTTTATCTATATTTCAAAACGGTTTTAATCAAACGGGAGGTATGTGAATGAGAGAGTATTGTGTTGCATTTTTTTTATGTCACTGGCCCTGGGACTCTGTTTTCTCAGATGAATTTCCTGATTACATAGAAAACATAAATAAATGGATGCTACCAGCTAATTCCGCCATAATTAAAAATTAAAGGAAGGGGATTCATTCAAAGTTGCATCTCGTTGCTGATGGGATGTGTGGAAAATGCTCCTGCTGCAAACTTATGGCTCAGCACTGCTGGATGGTCATGGCTGTACTTTTCTATGCACTTTATGAACTACATTTGTCACTGAACAAATCACATAAAAGGTTCCATGCACTAACAATACAATTGCTGCTGATATTTATGAAATATTACCACTGCGAGTCAATACTTCTTGCAGGGTTGAGCAAAATTCAGAATTTAAGAACTGGTTTCCTTTTAATTCATGAGTTGGAACTTGAGTTGAATTGGCCACAACCCTACAGGGAGCGAATTGGAATTTGAAATGTGTAAGAATTTTTTACTTAATCTTTACTTAGAATTTACTATCTATCTATCTATCTATCTAGATTGATCTAGATCTAGGCTTTGGTAAGTCATCATTTAATGTTTGTCTTGACTTTTGTAGTTAAAAAAATTAAGTTCTTTTAATTTCATTTTAATTCCCCTTGACATTGCATTCAAACCATGTTTGCTACATCAAATCAAAGGCAGGAAATGAACTGGAATTTAAAAGGCAATGATGTCACACAACTCTGCTGTCTTGTGTCCAGTACAGTCCTGCTATTCATTTCCTTGCCCCTTAAAGTGGACTACAGGGTAGCATCAGAGAGATTTTTAAAAATTTTAAACACACCTGTTAGCGATGCTCCAATGCAGTAGACCAATATCACAGACCTGACAACAGCCCCTCAAAGTGATTTCACACCATCTTAACCACAGTCAGACTGTACGCTCTTTTTTTGTTTAGTCCATGCTTGTCATGTCTGTAAAAGCCAGATTATTATTAGAAAAGGCAATTAAACATAAGTGAGGTCACTCTGAGTCAGACCATCCCACCTCACACCCATAGGCCTCCTTCCTGTACAGACCCTCTTAGCGGCACATTAATACAACTAATTACCCTGTCAATCACAAGTAATGCTTATTAATTACCCCTTAGAAAAAGGCCCATTTTAGACAGCAAGTAGTCCCCTTTTAAAAGCCCACTAAAAGACTGACTGCAGGGAACGCTAACTGTGAGAGAATGTGAGCGAGAGCCATGTTTCGGTCCCACTTATGGCATTAGTCAATCTGCTGTCCAGATGTCTTACACAGGTGACAGCTGCAATAGCCTAACAAGCAAATTAATCATGGGGCTTTTGTGGCACTTCTTTCTCAGGAAACTCATTTCGCTTCATAAAAGGCTTCATCTCATGTGAAAAGTGACAAATTGCGGGCGCCGTGTGAAAGGGAAAGGCCCGAGCAGAGTGTGTGTGTGTGTGTGTTGCCTGAGAGGTACAGCCAGGCAGGATAACTCAGGCCAAGCCTGGCTCAGACATAATGAAGTCCTACTGCTGCCATGCCAACCGCAACTTCTGACGCTTCTCACAGGTGGTGCGCCCAGATTAAAAGCCACCCCTGCCTCTGAAGCCGGCCACACGACTAGGCCTTTGAAGCCAGGAAAAAGCACTTACCACTGTGTGCTAATCACTCATTGTCTGTGTAGATGAACAAGGAAGCGGGGATGTGAATGAGCGCTCTCTCAAAACAGGCCCATAGGAATCTGTTAAACTAGCCGTTTGACTTTGATAACAAGGCCAAGGGGCAAAATTCACATATGACCTTTCGGGTTTGAGACACGGGAGCTCACCGCTGACGTTTCGCCGGGCAGGCATTTTAATTGAACGAGGGGTATGTTGGGAAAAAAAGGCCCGTTTCACACTCGCAGACCCAAATGGGCCGTCTGTAAATAGAGCCGCGGTGTTTCATGGTGATTTGAGAGTTGCAATGAAAAGGGAAAATCTGTGGAAAAACTTTTCAACTCAGCCATAATAGAAAAGGGAGGGCTTCAAGGGAAGCACAAAAAAAGGAAGTACATAATGACTTTATATTTCAAAAAGGAAATATGGGCAATTGAAAATGAACAATGACAATAGAAGTAACAAAGCATAAAACTTTCGGATTTAGTGGAAGTGGGAAAGTTAATAATACAAAATAGAGGAGATAAGTCCTTGAAAGTCGTCCAACACAAAACTGCAATTATCATTGTTACAATTAAAGAAGAAAGGGTTTGCGAGGCAAAGTCTTCCTTTAAAGAGGATTACACTACTTCATACAAGAGGGAGCGCTCACTATTCATTTCTCCTCATTTTTCTCTAGACGTTTTAAAGTGACAGATGTCACAACCATCATTATTACAAGCACAATTATTGGATTCCTCCATATTCACAGATGCAAAACACTGCACATTAACAATCCTTTCAAGTAACTGCTGGCTTTGTACCACATGTGGATTCTGCTTCCTTACTACATTACAAACACACCGTACAAATGCACAATGCTAGTTCACGTGTTGCACCGAAACTACACATTTTCAGAGGTAATTCAATATGTCAACACAGCACCTCGCAGTTTATGTCCTCTTATCTGTGGAATGATAGATAGAGAGTCATCCTCGTGGCTGCTTGCTCTCGGTAAACACCTCAATCACCGCAATAGATTTTGTTTAATTTTCTGTGTAATTAATGTCAGGGGTACTCAGAGACTTGTGTCGACTTTCACTGGCTCGGCAAAGTTATGGGCGACGAACTTGAGTGATGACTTCATTTATAGATCGCGGGACCATCGGGCGGATGGCAGACGCAGACGACAAGGCTTCTGCCTCTACAGGACCGAGATAGAGACAACCTCTGACTCTACCGCACTGTCCCACTGCCAGATAGGCCCTTATCGTGACAGTCCACGCAATACATCTTCCCGCGCTACGAGCTGTGATGGGCAAGCTGGTTCTCTCGTCCAAATGTCTACTTTACATGTTTTAATGAATTACGACTGGGTTGTTGAACAGCCTATTACCACAGCAGGCAGTTAGTGACAGGTATTTTGCCCATGCATCACTGGAGAGAGCTGGTGACATATGGCATGAAGAGAGAGACTCCAGGTAGGCTGTTTGTCTTCTCTCTGTTCGTTGGATGGGAGTAGACTAGGGTTCTAATACACCTAGGTGAGGAAACAAATGTGATTGTGTGATTATTTGATGTTTGCAGGGTGAACTGGCAGCAGCGTTTCTATCATTATGGCTTTCTGTCAAAAATGCATTTGTCCTCCACATAAACCAAAAACAGACGTGTCTTAACATGTCTCGCTCTACCTCAGATTTCACCTCAAAGTTTCTGCATTCCATGTCAGCCACCCATTTCACACAGTCTGCTGAATTTTTGGCTAGAGTGCTGGCTGTGATGTGGATAAAACTGAAGTTTAGTTTGGGAATTTTGGAGGAAGAAGACTACAGGGTCACTGAGTCCATTGCTTCATGCCAATGCTGTCACCCTACCAGTGCAGGACAACTGCTTTAAAACTGGTGCCTGCCAAACTCAAAAGCTACTAACACATTGTGGCAGATTACACTGATGCTATTTAAGACTATTTAATGTCTGTTTAAATATACACGATAACAATTTCAGATTATACAATTTATTTTCCATATAAACTGAGGTAATTCAGTTACCTATCTATCTATCTATCTATCTGTCTATCGTCACAGTCATGTCTGTCGTGTCTTATGTGTTTCCCCCTCCATTCCCTTATTTGGTCCTTCCTGTTCCTGTCCTCCTCAAGTTTGTTTGTTTATTATTTCTTTCAGGAGTCCGCTGGCCGCTCGCTGTCCAGTCCGTCAGCTATTCCCCATTCAAGCCTGTCAGTCGCCGATCACCCAACGCCGGCCGCCGCTGACTCAAGCCCGCCGTTTGCGGGGAAATCCAAGCCCCCCGAAAGGCTCAAGCGGTTTTCACACAGGACGCGGAAAGCGCTGCGCTATGAAACCCATTAATTTCAATGGCTTGCGCCGCGGGAAGCCAGTTTGTTGCTGCGCCGACCAAAGCGCGCGCGCGCCGCGGTCAAAGTTCAAAATAGTTTAACTTTCCCTGCTGCGCTCTGTGACGTTTACCCGCGCGGCCAATAGAAAGGGGGCATCCAAACAAGGGCGGAAAGCAAAATGGATGAACAACTAGTACTGTGTGTGTGTGTGTGTGTCGGAATTTCCGGAGCTATACAATACAAAGTTTGCGTTTTTACAAGCCATTTTTCCTCCGCTAGCCTCCTCCACTACTTCGTTAAAATAAAGCTCCGTTGTTATCAAAAATGAATGAATGAATACCGTTTGTAATGTGGTGAACTGCCAAGTAAACATGCAACTGCAAAATAAGCATGTATTGTACGGTCCATACGGAGTTATTTTATATTAAGACATTGCATAATTGTCTCATAGACAGAGAGATTTACATTCAAAGTAGTAGTTTTGAAAACTCCGCTTACTTTGGTCTGGCCATCGTAGCGCAAATTGCTTTGTATCTGAAGGGCTACGCTGAATTCGGCGGCCAGCACAGCGCAGCGCAGGCCGCATCCTGTGTGAAACGGTCATCACTCATTCACGCCACCGTTCGCGGCTCACCCAAGCGCGCCGTCCACTGCTGACTCCAGTTCCCAAGTCAGGGCCAGGAATGCCGTTCCCAGCCTGACCAGAGTCCAGTGATGGCTCCAGCCCCTGACCAAAGAGTCCTGTGTTGGCTCCAGCCCTTGAAAGAAAGTCTAGGCCTTTTAAAGTACCGTGTCCACAGGAACATTTTAACTTACTTTGTCTGTCTTGTCCATGGAGACTCGCCTGCCCCCTTGTTGCGGAAGTGGAAGCGGTTGCTGAGGGCCCATGACGTCACGTCATGCCCAGAAAGAAGCCTCAGCTTCCGAGACTAGCCCACGGAGGGCTTCCTGTTCCTGTGGATTGTTTTGTCCCTGTTTGTTTAGCCCTATGAGGGCTCCTGTTCCAGAGTTCAGCCCGTAAGTTTCCCCCAATGAATTTTGTGGGGGGGGGGTACATAGGGTTCCGGCTGTAGTGGCTGGGTCGAGGGGACCACTAAGACCACCTGCCATGGCCTCCAGAGCTCCCAGCTCCGCCATGGCCTCCTGTGCTCCCTGCACCACCATGGCCTCCTGAGATCCCTGATCTGCCATGGTGCCCGTTCCTGTCTGTTCCGTCCTGGAGACCCCCCGTCCTCTCATCCTGTCTGTGTCTGTCCTGAGGGGCCTCCAGAGCGCAGTGACCCATTTTTGTGTTTATTTAGATTTTTGTCCTGGTGGAAGATCCAATCACGGCCCATTATAAGATTTCTAACAGAGGCAGTCAGGTTTTGATTTTGTATCTGTTGGTATTTGATAGAATCCATGATACCATGCATCTGAACAAGATGTTCAGGACCTCTGGCAGAAAAACTGGCCCACAACATTAAAGATCCAGCAGTATATTTAACCGTGAGCATGGGGTACTTTTTATCCCTGTTTGTACTAAACTCATCTGGTGGGTTTGCTGCCAAAAAGCTCTTTTATTTATTTATTTTTATTTATTTATTTTTTTTCCAGTTTCATCTGACCAAAGAAGCCAGTGCCATTTGAAGTTCCAATCGTGTCTGACAACTGAATTTGCTGGAGTTTGTTTTTGGATGAGTGAGGAGAATTTTCCTTGAAACCCTCCCGAACAACATGTGGTGATGTAGGGGATGTTTGATTTATAATTATTATTTTTTTTTTATTTATTTATTTTTTTTAGGTTTCTGACCCCAAGAGTCAACTAATCTCTACAATTCTACAGCTGTGATCCTTGGAGAGTCTTTGGTCACTCAAACTCTCATCCTCACCGTGCATTAGGACACGTCCTCTTCCAGGCAGATTTTTTTTTTAACATCTTTAGTTGATTGGAACCTCTTAATTATTACCCTGATGGCGAAAATGGGGATTTTCAGTGCTTTAACTCCTTTTCTTACAACCACTTTCTATTTTGTGATGCTCTTGTTCTGCACATCAGTGCTATATTCTTAGGTTTTACTCCTTGTGATGGATGATTAAGGGAATTTGTCCTTTGTGTTCCTCATATTTATAATCCTGTGGAACAGGAAGTCATGGCTGGACAATTTCATGCTCCTAGTCACCCTGATGTGCTAAAAAAAAAAATGTAAATATGAATGGGAATATATTTCAGAGATATTTTACTCATAAGAATTTCTAGGGGTGCCAATAATTGTGGCCAACATTTATTGGAGAAAAACATTTTTCATCATGAGATTTTCTCTCCACTTTCAATTGTTTTACTTCAATGATAGGTTAGAATTTTTTTTTTTTTTTTTGAGTGAAAGATCAAAAGGATAAACAATGCAGATTTATTTTCACAGCCACCTTTGCTATTTATCAAGGGTGCCAATATTAGTGGAGGGCACTGTATATCCCATTAAAATTGAAATATTTTCTCCCAGTGCTACATACAAAAAAAAAAAAAAGCAAATGTTAACAAGTTATCATTCAGATGCAATATGTAAAATGTGTACTATATGTGTTTTTATTTATGTATGTATGCATTTATTTATTTGTACTATTTTACACCATTTTCTCAGGTCTGGCCTATGGATCAAATAAATTCAGTTTTCTGCTTCTGCTGAGTTAGGTCAATTGAACTGAAATTATGTCATTATTTATAATTGTGTAGGTGCATTGGTATGGATATCAGAGCGTGGTTTGTATGTGTGTATAGGGAATTTAATGTGTTTGTGTGTGTGTGAGAATGGTAGAAAAAATCTGACACTGCACAAAAAATAATAATGCATCAAAATGAATGTTGTTGCTAATCAATGACATATCCAAAACTGTAATGATCCAAAAACATCTGCATAGCATTTAGTATATGGATTTTTAAAATGTAAACAGACTGGCATTTTTAGGGTTATGATGAGGACTGATGTTGGTAAAATTTCTATGCCAGAAAAAGCGGGAAAAAAATATTAATATTTTTCTGACAGTTTTTGACATGTTAAAATATTATACAACACTATTTAACTAAATATTTTGGTACAAAGAAGACATAAATGCCAAAGTTTATGCCCAAGTAAGTCCCCTGTGAGGAATTGAATGACTACGACAGATGCGTAATGCTCAAAATGACAGAGATGGTAGATTTTTGATTTTAGATATTTTTATCATATCAGTTCATTTGACTATAAAGAAGCTTGCATAATACAATGCGACACAAAAACAGTGAAGTAACATCATATAATTCCTACTCACTGGAGGAAAAACTGAGCTCATACTACTGAAAAATTAGTTACTGCAAATTAGTAGTTACTCCCCCACTCTGCATTCTGCCACCTCTCTTCTTCAGACTGAGGCATTAATTAGTTTATTTTTTAAAAATGAATGTAGCATAGATAAACACTGGCTCACAGATAAACACTGGAAATTATTACCCTTCTCAATTACACTTTCCATAGCCTCACAAAGAATCCTTCCTCCAGAGGCACTTCCTGTGCATCACCAAAACTCCCTTTTCACCCTCATTTTGGAGGATTCCATAAATGCTCTGGAATTTTTGAATGTCTTTGCTGGTTATGAATTATCACATGATTTAGTTGTATTTTTAATTGCTGGACAGTTGAATCCTCTCTCTGAAACACAGACAGAGCATAACATACTGAAGAATTTAGCATATGCTGCCACAGAACAAAATGGCAGCTTCGAGAAAAAAAAAAAAAAGGTCATCATAAGTCTTTAAAACTCTTAAACATTCTTCCACAAATTAGTCTTTCTGCAAGTTACATAATTCAGTAATTTTTTTTTTATTGAGTGAATCATTAATCATCCATTTAACCAAGTCGTTCAGACACACTGAATCAATCAGAAAAGAAACACGTAACAGATTCATTTAAAAACATTACCTACAGGATCAAAGCAAGCTGAGTCACTGAATTATTCATTTCAACTGATTTGTTCAAAAACAGCTTTCTTTATGAGTGAGTCATTGTTTTTGAACAAATCAGTTGAGAGAATGATTCACTGATTTATTGAGAAACAAAGCACACTGCGTGTGGCTATAAGATGCGCAAATGTAAATTAATTCTGCTGTGGCTATCGTTCAATTTCTTAACCCCTATTTTCTTGAATTATACACAACTTTTGTTTGAGTATTATTTACTATTACAATATATATTTTTTAACAGTTTCCAAACTTTGTTGTGCTTTTGTCATTTTTTATATATTAGTTTTTATGTACTTATTAGTTTTTTTTTTATATTTAAATTAAGATTTAATTATTTTTTTTATTTCAGTTTTAGCTTTAATAATTTATAGTGCTTCAACAAAAATGTATTTATTTCAGTTGTTTGCCATGGCAGCATTCTAGTTTTTCATCTAATTCAATCTAATTTATTTTTATTTCAGCTTTATTTAAATTTCCAAAAATTACTTTAAATACACTGAAAAAGGACTGATGTATGATTTACCTTGAAACAATTTTCTCTCAGAAATTGTTAGTAAATTTCACAAATAATTACAAAGAATCAACACGTTGAAATAAACATTACATTTTGAAGTAAAAAGACTGAAATAGTATTTTCTTGTAAACCATACTCTATTAATCTTTTATTTACATATCTTTGAACCATTAAATACTAGTAAATTCAGCAAGGAAAGTCTAGTGGGGCATTTTCCATTTGGTTAAATATCAAGCCCTTGATATATGACACAAAGACTTTGCTTAGTTTACAATATTGGTGTTGGTAATGATACATAACAGAAATGTCAAATGATTTGATGACACTGCTGTCTTAGCTGCATTGTTCATTAACAAAATGTCATTAAAAGCACATCACCGTTTACTGGTCGAGCGTCATGGTCAGAATGGATTTGTTCAAGTTGTTTGAAAGTTCTCCAAAATGTTTTCTTCAGGTAGGCCCCTCTCTCAACCTAGCACTATATACATCATGATGATAGACCCTCTCTTACACATTGAAGTCTGCTCAGTCTCAAGATGATATTTATCAGTTGCGGATGACTCAAACTTCTTTTCTGCCCTGCCGATGAGTGTGATGGTGTTTTGAAAATGGCTCAGGTTTCTATGAGCCTAAGTGTCTTACACCCCCAAGACAATATTGCCCAGGCGCCAGGAAAGCAATATTCAAGCCATTCCATCACTCTAATCCACTCCCTACACATTCATATTTCATCCTACCTCGGTCTTAATGAAAGCCATGGCAAACTTACCACTGAGTCTCGTAACAGAGCTAAAATGGAAAATTAATAAGTAAAAATATGTTGGCCTTCATACAAAGTGTGAGGAAGGGTATGTAGGGCCAGACTCTGGTACACAATGAAGAGAGTCCAAAAAAGAAGAAAAAAAAGAACACAAAAAGTGAGAAAGAGGGAGCGATAGAAGGATTGAGAAAGTCTTCTGAAGCTCTGAGACAGCTGGAAGAGGCTGGCTATCTCTATCCCCAGTTACCCCATCCAATCCCTAGTTCCCCAACCAAGAAAAGACAAGCGGCTGTTTATTCCAATGCCCTTCAGCTGACATTAGTGCAGGTCTCTTGTGCAATGCAGTTATCTTCCGCTGTCCTGAATATATGACATTTTTTAAGTAATGTTTGGCTGTGTTAAGCGTCTCTTTCCTCTAGATATTTCCAGTAAAGGACTACTGGGGCAGAATTCATTTTCTGTTTGTGTATGTGTATGTTTGGGGTTTAAGGGAGGATCGAGGGCACTTGTTTCCGTGCTTGGTACTTGTTCCTGTAAACACGTGCATGGTGGATGCTGGGTCCCCCATGGGCTTCCTGCTGAAAAAGAAGGAAGAGCAATGTATGCCTTCCCATGAGCCACTGTGGGACGTTGCACAGGTTATTGAAAATCTGTGTACCGCAATTTCCCAATTTGTCCCACCGAAAGCGCAAAGCTCATAGGCTTGGCTCTAACAATAATCCTGCATGGACAAGGCCTTCCGATATTAAATTTCATCCTACAGGGATCCTACCCATAATTTAAAGGAACTAAGGTTGCATTTTGGTTTGTTTATCTCACTCAGCATCTTACAAATATAGTAAAACAGAGAAAATGTTTGGAAATAATAGACTGGTCTCTGCAGTCAATCAATTATAATTATGTAAAACAGGGATTACTGTACATCTAAGTTGAGGAAATAATCATACACACTCTTTCTCTCTCTTGGTTGTAGCACTGGGAAGTCTGATTCATTTTAGTAAATCGATTAATCTTAAGCCATTCTCCCTGTCATATGTACACTATTTTTTAAAAATTTGAGGTCAATAAGATTTTTTTTTGTTTTGTTTTTTTTGAAGGAAATTAATACTTTTATTCAGCAAGGATGCATTAAACTGATTACAAATGACACTCAAGACATATAATATTTCTTGATCACCAAATCAGCATATTATAATGATTTCTGAATGATCATGTAACACTGAAGACTGAATAAATGGCTTCTGAAAATTCAGCTTTGCCATCACTGGAATAAATGACTTTTTTAAGATATATTAAAACAGAAAACACTTACTCAAAATTTAACAATATTTCACAATATTACGGTTTTACAGTTTTTTTTAATTTTTTTATTTGTTTTCTTTTTTTTTTGGATGAAAAAATGCAGTCCTAATTGGTTAGGACAAAAGACTTCTTTTAAAAACATTAAAAAGAAAAACCAAAGCCAAAGTTCTGAATGGTAGTGTATTGCTGGAAAGTCCAATTCATTGAGTGAATTGGTTCAGACAAACAAACAAAATTGCGATTAACTTCTGCATTTCCCCAACACAGATTATCCCAAACACTGAATATGAATGGACTTGGTCTATTTCTGTGGTGTAACAGAAACATTTGTGGATATGCAACAAATTTAACTTTAATTTAATGACTCCCTTCCTGCAATAAAACCTCTGTGAAAAATCTGCCAATGGGCTGAACCATAACGTTCAGAATCAATCACTGGCCTTGCTCTTCCATCATGGTCTGTGACCTGGTCTTCCATGAATAACTTTCTCCCTGGTTACATTCCCCACATCCAGCCTGGGCTCTGCTCTGATTAACACCTCCAGACACTAGATTAATGTGAGCTCTAAATTATGCCATCATTAGTCCATTGATTATTTCTAAGTAATTAAACCCAAACACGTGAAGCAAGGTGGCGCGCAGCCGCTGTAAATTCAGGATTCACCCTCCTGGACAAACAACACAACATGGAAACGCACTGAATATGCTTGAAGAGAATAAAAGACGCAGGGACAAAAAGATTAGTTGGCCTGTTTTTTACAACTCCATTTTGCATAATGGGGGAAGTGAAGGGAAGGGCAAGCAAAAACTGAGAAAAGTGGTGAAAACATGCTCGGCTTATATTGCAGAGAGTGCTTCCTATTACAGTGCATAATGACTCTATTTGCACTCCATTAGGTTACACGAACTCTGGTACTCATGACACACCGCGCTCATGCCTGCTGCTCTGCCGAAATTGAATGCGTTACGCAACCATTCCACAGTCTAGCATCTGCGGGTTAAACATCTCCACTGGTGTTCTCTGAAACAAATGCATCAAAGAGGCTGAATAAATGGTCTAAGAGTGAAGGTAAACTAACCGGATTACTCCATTATCCTATTAAGTTCACTCTGATACACCGAGAGATAGCGAACAGGCAAAAGCCATCAGAGGACATTAAATGGGGTTTGGATCCTCTCATGACTGCTCACTAGTGTCTCTGAAATTGAGCAGAGCCCTCGCAGTGACGTGACTGAGGCGAGATTACCGCGCCGGGTTCAGACGAAGCCGAGCTGATGGCAGCGGCTTCGAGGGAGAATCAAATAAATAAACTGCTACCAAAGAGGCCTGTTTCATTGTGTACGCCCGCCTGAATGAAATATCAACAAAGCGTCTCGAAGCACGAACAAATGATTCGCTCAAAATTAAAAAGAAATATTTAGATCTGGGTTATTAAAGGTAAACATCACCAGAGTATGACATTTGAAAAGGATTTCTGGCCCTCATCAAAAGGTCTTGATGTGGTTTGAGCATCCAAAGGCAACTGGATTTTCTGGATCGACACCAGCATTCACAACTTCACAAGCAGAAGGGATGGTGTGTGTATAAGCAAGCCACCAAAGATTACTGGCAATCCCTGCAACCAGACACCCCCACACACAAGCGTTTGAGGGCTACAGCGATTTTAGATGTCACATGGAGGCACGGAACTCCATGTGCCAACACGCATCTCCAGCAAACACTCCGCTTTCACTCTGATTCATTCCTCTTTGTTATGCCCTTGCTATTCACAAGCAAATTGTTTCTAAAAGCAACGTGAGGGAGGAAATGGCCACCGAGATAGGTGAAGACTAACGCGTGATGACACCGTGTTTAATGAATTTGAACTCTGAATGTGAGGCAGTGGAGGGAGAAGAGAGAGGACAAACTACAGAGAGGAAAAAGAGCAAAGCCTGCAAATGGAAGCAAGAGAATCAGACCAAATAGAAATCCGGCGCTGCAATCCCCTTAAGCAGCCTCCTGAAAGAAGCAGTCTCAGCATAAGGTATTCCCACTCCAGATAAAGGACTTCCTCCCCGCTCATAATCAACACATAATGCATTATTTTCCACAGATAACGAGAAAAGAATTAGTTCAAATTATTTTAAGTTTTCTTAATTGCTTTTGCTGCCTGAAGCTGTTCTCGGCTGCAGCTCGAGTCTCGCTGCTGTTAAACTTACTGCTGAGTTTACACACTCTTCCATTAGCGTTAGCCTAATTCATGCACTTATCTTCCAATTGTAAAGTAATGGTTTATGAAGCATTCTGGTCTTTATCTATATGTACACCTCCAATGCAATCATGGCCCTTAAATGATATTTCCACTAACACTCATCCCTAAAATTAAAAAAAGCAGTGGGCGTGCGTTTCAGTGAACAAGCTAATATCCCAGATCCCAATGGGGCATTTACAGGTGGGTTTATAACTCTAATTATCATGCACAATTACAGTATATCAACTTTTAGTAGCCTATTGTATGCCTGTAATACATCATGTAGACAGGTGCCTTGGCTACAGCGTATTTGTCTTGCGTTAGACGAAAAAAAAAAAAAGTTCACAGAGATGTAATGTCCTACCCGTGGGTGATAATGAGGAAGGCACATTGAGATTTTAATAGAGTGGCATAAGGAGCAATAGAGCATGTCTGTTGTAATACAGTAAGTCACAGTAAGGCAGGACAAAGACATTCCATTATTTTTTAATAAGACCAAAGGTTTCTTCAGTTTAAACATGATTAGGTCTAGTGTATATGAATATATAGATACATATGGGAGAAAAAAATCATATGCATAACCTTGAATGATTCAGCTCCTTCAAAACCGGATCCACTGATTGAGTCAAGAGGGATTTTGAGCTTAACTTGAGGAACTTTAAAGCTTAATTTGAGTGTAGCTTGAGGAACTGCCAAAGAAATAAACCTAGTCCTAGTACAGTTCTGTAGCAAGGCCGATTTCAGCCCTCAACAAAGCTGTTAATGTTCTGCAAAGAATGTGCAAATTGCAAGTGCCAGTCTGCAGTACGAAGCCGAAAAACACTCCTGCTACTTAGAGCCAGTGATGGAACAAATTTGGTCAAATTGGTAAAGTGCCCAAAGGGAGGAGGGAGACGTTCCACGGAAAACCAATTCCAAGCTTGGGTGAGCCCAGCATTGTTTGGAAACTCTCCAATCTGAGAGGCCCTGCATTGAGTGTTAGGCATAGACTGTTAAATAAGATTAGAACAACGGGCCGTCGGAGCAACCCCCAGTACTAGAAAGAGGGGGATTTATGTCACAATGTAGTAAAGTCATAGTCTCCTTGTGCACCTGTCATTATAACATTGAGAAAATGTTTGTGTACGTTGAAAAGCAGAATGCTGCTAAGTGGCCATTGGGCCATACAGATTTAGAGGTTGCTTTGTGGATGCTGTTCGGAGAGCATCCGGTTTCCTGCTTTGATATATTCCTGGTAGCACCAATTAAGCTCAGCCAATTCCTACAGGAGATGAAGAGAGGGCTGATGGATCTGTCATGGGACCGCATGATCAAAGCACACAGAGTGAAGAGAGAGGGGGAAAACACATCACATGCAATTTCACATTTATTAGGGACTTTAAGAGGCTTGTTGTGCGGCGTGTAGCTGGTATGAAAACAGTGTTGTTTAAATCATAGAGAACACAGCGTAATTGAGACCTTGGAATAATGTGGCAAAGCGGACATGTGCGCTTTCCTAAGATAATGGCTGAGAGAGGGCCTTCAAGCCTCCAGATTACCCATGATGCCACTTCTACCAAAACTCTCAACTACCCCCCCTCTCGATTCCTGTCCATCTCATGTGAGAGCAGCTTCTGATTCATAAAATGATTTTTAAATCTCAAGGTTGTGTCACAGGCCTGCTGCTTTAAAAGGATGTGTTTTAAGCGGTGAGAAGCCAAAGGAGGCTTTCATTGTGAGTCGAAATGTAAAAGCATGAACGTAATTTTGCCACATGCTATGATCATTTAAGAAGCTGAAACATTCTCAATGACAGTGAAGCAGCTTCAAACTGCAATAACTAATAAATCCATATAAGGCCTTTACAGCTCCACGCTACCATTCAAAAGCTGGTAACATTTTTAAAAATGTTTTTGAAATAAGTCTCTTATGCTCATCAAAGCTGCATTTATTTGATCAAAAATACAGTCAATATATATACAGTCAATTATAATTCAAAATAACATGCTTTCTATTTGAATATATATTAAAATATTTTTTTTTTAATTGCTGTGATGGCAAAGCTGAATTTTCAGCAGCCATGACTCCAGTCTTCAGTGTCACACGCTCTTTCAGAAATTATTCTAACATACTGATTTGATGCTCAAGAAATATCTAATTTTATTATCAATGTTGAAAACAGTTGTGCTCCTTAAACGTTTTGTGGAAACAAGGATAATTATTTTGAGATTTTTTGATGAAAAGAAAGTTTACAAGAACATAATTTATTTAAAATAGAAGTCTTTTGTAATATTATAATTGTCTCTGGTAACACTTAAAATTGTGGTTACAATTATTCATGAGATAATACAATGCATTATAAGGCTCATTATAAGGCATAATTGATGCATTAAAACTACATTTATAATGCATTATAAATAAAGACCTTTAGTAAATTGTCATCTTGTGGGTTATTAAACTTTAATTGTATGGGAATAAATAAATATTAAAAACATCTTTATTGCTCACAGAACAATGTCATGTAGTCATACAGTTTTAGAACAACATGAGGTTGAGTAAATAATGACACTATCCCTTTAATTAAAATGGCAGAAATGTAAAAAGTCTGACCAGTGTGAATGTGGAATGCTAATGTGTTTGCTGTGTACTAAACTAAATAGTGACCCATACTGAACCAGACCAGAGTGTTAGTCCTGCTCTCTGTCCTGGCTTGCCTGACTGGGACAGATGGGGAAGGTAAATCAAGGCAGCTGAGTGGAGAGCACTGGTGACAGTGCATTAAGGCCTTCTCCCAGCGAACTGTCACAACTGAATGTTGGGGGTGGGGGGAGTTTGATCATACGTGGCTGCCATCCTGTCAGACATCCTTAAAAGCAAATGGGGCCTAAGTGCAGTTCAGCTCTCGCACTGAGACGACCGCCACTGCGCGCGGAAGCATCTGCGCTCCCCCCTCGCCACCCCTCCTCTTCATCCCACTCCTCCTCCTCTTCCTCTGTACATTACTCACAGAGGACAATGAGGTGAGAATTGATGGTGGAACCGTCTCTGTGCACTTTCACCCTGTGCCCATAAAAGCCTCTGACAAAGTGTCAGTCTTCAACATCATCATCATCCCCAGCCCCGTCATTAAGAGCCAGAAGAACTTTTATGCTGTCTTTGCAGACCGTCAAACATCCAGGCCACTTTTAACTCCCCCTTTCTAGCCAGTACATTTTCATGCCAACACTGGGAAATCTAATTGGAAAAAGGTACTATTTTATTCATCAATATGGTGGAGCTCCAGGGGCCTAGTTGTCAGAGATAAGGTCTGTGTGAGTGCTGCAGTGTGCTTGCAGGCCAGACACTTCCTGTATGCTTGCACATACATGGACATCCGTGGAGGTCTCTAGATGTTAGATGACCCTGTCAATCATACAACATCATGCTTCAAATCTAAATAAACCTGCTCAGATTAGGCTGCCTTTTTGACATGTTTTTTTTTTTATTTTTTTTTTTATATTTTTATTGTAGGATTGTTGATAGGAGAGATCCACAAATGATGGGTAGAAGAGGAGGTACAAGATCTGAAAATGTCAAACTGCATGAACAGCATAACTCAATGAATCAGAACACCACTAGGCAACTGCTCCAAAAATCAATAAATAAAAAATAAATAACAGCATACATTATTACAATATGTTATGCCAATATGTTGTGCTGTATTAAAGAAATTATTAAAAAAGGAAAAAAAAAAGAATAGAAAAGTATTTCTTTCTTACAATAATAGTGTGCAATAATGTGCATGGATTTAAGAGGACCTCTAAGGCCGCATTTACTTCTCAACTGCATTTTTTTCAGTCAACTTTTTAATATACATATGTAGTAGAGGTGCCCAACTTAAAAAACAAAATGTATTTCAGTTTCAACTTGGACCGCTAGGGGCACCATGATTATTTTCCTAAAGTCTTTAAATCTATACTCTAAATATGTTATTGATCTTTTTGTGAATGATTCATCCATGTATATGTTCAATTTTTACATTTAATTTTTGACCTCATCATTTTGTAATTAAATTGTCACTCTAGCGACACACTCTTAGGCTGCATTTACACTGCAAGTCTTGATGACCAATTCCGATTTTGTGACTATATCCGATTTTTTGGACGACGTGCTTACATTTCTTTTAAAAGTGACCCGTATCCGATGTGTGCATTTTACACTGCACTTGGTGAAACAAGCCAAAAACAGCATATGACATCACAAATCAATTTGAATAGTACATTGAGTTTAATTTATTGACATGGAATTCATATAGAAACGCTTTTAATGCAATAGTTACACCTATAAACCCAAAAGCTTAAAATTATTTTAATCAGTTCATAAAGAAATTATTAATTCATCAACTCATTCATCACGCGAGAAGTCTTGTACCGGCAAATGACTTCTCACCGGTGATTCCCGATGGTTTTAGAGGACAATTACTCTTCGTCGCCCCTGTCGTTTCAAAGAGTAGTACAACGGCGAACGCGACAAGTATAAAAGCCGTTTGGGAAGGTGCGCGCGCAGTCCGATTTATTTCCACATATGAATGAGGCCTGAAACCGATAGTAGAATATCGGAATCCATCTGATTTTTGTCCTGCTTTTGTCGTGGGCCATATCCGATCTGTGCCACATGGGAGGAAAAAAATTGGAACTGGGTCACTTGAACCATGCAGTACATAAAAATAGTTATTCACATCAGAAAAATAATAATTAATGTAGATGATAGACTAAAGGAAGTCACTTTATCCTTCAGGACTTCTGTACATCTTGCACTTATTATGGTAATAACTGTATAAATTCCAGAGACCACAAACGACAAAGTTGGCCCAGGCCACCTAACACGATAACTCCATAATGTGGTATATTATAAACAAATCTCTTACATGAGAGCAGATGTACAAAAGGCTCCCCAACAAGTCCACCCACTCCATCTTTAATGAGTGTCTAAGACCACACACCAATGAGAGGAACATGTTTACAGCACTGCAGTCCTCCTCTAAGTAGCTCCATGGTGTTTGCGACTTCACTCTTCCATTTGGCCCAATGTGAGGATGACTGCCCACTGTTTAACCTGACTCAGAGGCGCTTAGAGCTGTATGCAGCCGATTCCCCCATCTGGTTGAAATCCACTTTCCTCTCGTCCCTCGCGGACCTCTACCTTATCCAGGATGCAAAAACACACTCCTGTAAGTGCCTGCCGCAGATGAGGAACACAGAAATATTCAAGCATAGATTGAACTGTGTTGTTCTCCACCAATTTGTTTAGTGGGGGGTAGTGAGCAAATGGGCTGTTTTTCAAAGTGAGCGTTTTAGACGCTAAAAAATTTACTAGATGTATGTGTAACACTTGTACATTGAGCATGGGATCATCATTAAGACATTAAAAATGCACACCATTCCAGAGGCCATTTAGCGTCCCGGTGAGCACATTTTTGGGGTCTATCTGAGGGCCCTGGGGTATGTGAGAGGATGAGATCATGGGCCGGAAGTACAAAGCTGTAGGTTTAGAGATGCTTAAAAAATGTTTATGCACAACAAGATGTTTCCAGAAGTAATCCTGAGCCTGGTTTGAATTTGTAGCCGCATTTTGGCTTGTACCATTTTATAATTGAACTGCTTAATGGCGCACATCCTTCTGAGTTTCATCGCTAAACAAAAGCCATCATATCTGAAGCCTTTCTAGACACTCGAGGCTGGTATGTGGCACTTTAACCATATATCTGAACTCTAACCAACAGCCATTAGGCAGAATCCAACTGGATGGATGAGTGCTTGACAGGTCCAATTTCAGTGAAAGATGTCATTATATGCTATAAAATGCTACATTGGCACTTTAAGGTTACACTGCCTTACGCTGAAGACTCTGCACTCTGCTTGTCTTGATGTCTTTTTGTGATTTTATAAAGCCTTTTATCTAATTGTGAGCCATCATAATCCATACACTAATTTTAAAAAATCAATCTAAAATACATAGTTTGAAACTGAATTCATTGACCCAATCGTTCAAATTCATGAGAATAAAATAAAGAGTTGCTAAGTAACATCTGTACATGATTGCCACGCCCCTGTTAGTTGAAACACGTATATCACACCAAGCCATGTGAAGACCTTGGGAAGAAAAAAAATAGGAGCTGTTAAAAAGCACATTAGTGTTACCTCGTTCAGGCGACAATTACGATAGTGGCAGGTCTAATCGTGGCATCTGTTACTTCATTTTCTCAATGTCAATATGAAGCCCTATCAAAACAAGTAGCCCACGACTAGATAAGCCTGCTCGGCCATACAAAGTTCTTTGAAGAAAAAAAAAATGTTTTGTTGCAAAGTAGCAACTTGCATGTTGTCTTATTCTTACACTATACCCCCCACCCTCACAACTTCCACCCTCTCTCCCCTGTTTTTTTTTTTCTGAAAGCCACCCAAGAAGAGATTAATCATGAAGGGAAAACTCAACTTCACCCTCTAGCTGCAGGTCACAGTTCTTATTTCGTGTGGAATTGGCTTTCGGAAAGCAGAAGGCCTGCCTGGGGGGCAGGGACCTGATATGAGAGGAATTTGAGAATGAGGCAGAGGGGATTGATTAGCCCACTTCATATCCCCATACTCGCTAAGCACACTACAGCTGCAATCTAACACACCGCTGAGCTGAATAGACAAGAGAAATTGGATTCCTTCCTAATATTTAACCTTCAAGTCAGCTCTAACAGCTGTTGATGGGTTGCTTTCCCAGGTAGTTACAGAGCAGACTTTTTTTTTCTTTCCGTGTTGCTGCAGAGAAGGCGAAAAGGATGAGCTGAGGTTTTTTTTGTGTGGGTAAGTTATTCAATTACAGCGGTGCAAGGAGCGAGAGCTACTCTAAGGTTAGGGCGGCTGTATTTCAGCAACTTATGATCTAATGTAATGATTCTTATTCACTCGCACACACAATCAGATGACAAAAGATGTGACCTCTAATGGACGGACACAATGGTGTTGCTGACCCTGAAACACAGCTCAATTTTAGCTCAGGCTGCGGAAAAATATATCCAGTAACGTCACATTCCAACCAATCATCAGATGTCACTGACAGATGTCAGAACAAAGGCCGTTGGCATCAATCTGCTCACTCACCCATCTGAAGTACATCCGTACAGGCATCTGTTTTTTCCAGTAGGCCTTTATAACTGTGACTTTGCACTGGAATCCAACTCAATTAGCCTGATCGGGAACGCAATTACAGATCTTGTTGGTATACGGTAAAATATAGAGCTCCATTCATCGCACTGGCAGGAACTTGTATGTATGCTCAAAAGAGGCACTTTCTATTCATATGCCAGTCACCGAGCTTTTAAAAGGTTGACGGCAGTGGCAGGGATCCATGTGCTCTCAAATACTTAGCGTTAAAGAACGGGACAATTTATTTCCTAGCACAGCCGCTCGTTGGAGTTGACTAAATTGTGAGCACGTTTATGATAATATGATGCTTAGATTTGCAGAATATTAAGAAGGTCTCATTAGCGGATTCACGCATTTTTATATTATCACCATTTCAGCTCCGGGCCCGCCTGAAGACACCCACACAAGCACCGACTGTGGCCAACACCTGCATAAACTCATATCTAATGGCAGCGACAATCTATTCACACTTGAATCACAAGTATTCTTGACGCAACTGAGTACATTTTAATCAGGAGTTAATAGATTTTCTTCCCCTTTCGAGTCTGACGAAAAGAAAAACAACAAAGCAGTGCTATAGATTGTTCTTGTGCAAATCTATACCTAAATGCTACTTCACTTTGAAGTGCTGTTTGGAATTCAACTCGACTTCTTTGTTTGATTATGGTCTTTGAGTTGCTTTTATTCATCATGTTTTTTTTTCTTAAACCATTGATTGATGCTTGAGAAGCATTTCACAATTACAAGATTGTTTTCATGTCCAAGAAGTGGTCTGGTCTTGCATTTCAACGTACCCTCTGATTATTGTATTCTAGGAACTCATGGAGTTCTAAAGGAAATAACCTGATTGCCTGGATCAAAGGGTTGAAATAGCTAAAATGTCCTGCAGCATCAGTCATTTTCACTATAGCAAGTACAACAAGAAAAGGAACTTATATGTGAAATTTATATGCTCTGTAGTTGAAACTCTGCCTGAGTAGGAAATTTAAGTTTGTATGTGTAGTTACACCACAACATGTGCCAATGAGGTCTTCTGATATGTCAGACAACTGAGGTCTGTAGCTGATGAATCACCTTGAGTCGTAATGATGCAGAAATGAAGTGCAATCGAGTAAATACACAAATATCAAACCTCTGGCAACAAGAAAAGTGTCTCACAACACCAATTAACTGAAAATAACGAAATAATTCTTAATTCCCAGAAGATAGCCTTTCATCTTATAAATAGTGACATTTTTTCTGCTTAAACAACATGGTAATGCCGATAATACCGTTCGTTGAGATGGTCTCTTGGGAATGGCAACACAAAGGCCTCGTTGAGCACGCTGTGGGTCCCAACACGAACTGTGACTGTGGCACACCTCACCTAGAAACCTTCGCAATTTGCATTCCTTGTGTCTCAGCACCACACCGCCTCGTCCCAAAGAAGCCACTCAGAGGAACGCATAATTAGTCTTCCTTACTTCCCCTCTCCTCCCTCATCTGCACTATAACTCATGCTCACGCTCCGGTTCAAACAGAGGAGAAATCCACATTCAACTTTCAAGTTACTCCCTTCTAATTACTTTTGCTGTTTACTTTTTCCTGAGGCTGATGGGTAAATCAGAGTGTCCTCTTTTATGTTTAGATACATGTGTTTGGGTTGGGGACAGAATGTTGAAAACAAAAAATGAAGTCACGTTGACATTAACTGGGGCTATTTCTATTTATGCTACGGCTGGTGTTTATAAGTGTACAGCCACTGCATGTTCTGGATCTGTGAGATTTGAAACTGGATACATGGTGATCTAAGAATTTATTGCAAATGCTAATTCATTTGCAATGTCCTGCCTCGGGACTTTAACAAGATATTTTACCCTGCTTGGCTCTTAGAAGTGAGAAAGTTTTGCCTAAACTGCAGTCTCACTTTCTGGTGTTCCTGTCCATGAGATGTCTCTCTCTTTCTCTCTCGGGCACATGTCTCACTATCTCTCTTCCACCTATTCATTTTCCTCCTTGTGTAACCAGCTATACCAATCACCATCTTTTTTTCTTTTTCTAATTAAATATGTTTTCTGAGCCCTTTTAAAAATCCAGTTTCATCCAAATACACAATCTAATTTTTCATTTGCTTTTGTAGATGATATAAGACATCAACTCAATAATTTATTAAATTACTTTTCCCATTCATTTCCTTCTATCTATAATTGATCTTCTCAGTTGAAATTTCTGTTGTTCCTCTCACTCAGCCTGACTCGCAGAGGGGCTGGTTGACATCGCTGCACAGGGCTAAGGAGTGTGGGTAGATACCCACTTCAAGACCAGATCTTTCTCTCTCAGACACACTCACTGCTATCTGTCACACCCCTCCACCACAACATGTGGCAATGAGGTCTTCTGATATGTCAGACGACTGAGGTCTGTAGCTGGTGAAGCGTTCAGTGTCTGAGCCACTAGAGGCGCTAAATCGAATTGCAAAAGTAATGACTGGTTTCAAATAACTTTTCCTTGTTTCTCTTGGTCAGCCAAACTGAAAGTCCCACCTCTTATGTTGCAATGCTGTAGAAACCAAACAATGTTATCATAATGTTGTCTGTACTATCATACTTATTACATAACTACTCACCAAATGGATTAATATGTGGCAATGAAAATGTAATATTGATTTATTATAAATGTAAATTTTGTGATACTGTATAGGCCATTATTTTATTATTTTACCTGTCCATTACCATGTACAAAACAGTAAGTCAAGAAACAAGCCAGCAACAATATTATATTAATAGTAATACTTCAGGTTTACGAAACAAGACTGCATATGCATTGTTACGAGAGACATGAAAGTAACGCCAATCTCAGCTGAACTCGGCAAACAGTGAAGCCTCTGCGCCGCCAGCAAAACCCACGTCTCTTCAGTCTCAGAAACATGGCATGAGTATAAACAGTCCTTTCAGCGTTTGAGGGGAAAAATATCGAAAGGCGAAGCCCTAAACTAGAGCCTTTACGATGTAAACAATCACGTACTGCGTTCGTCCAATCAGAGACACTGAAACTGCAAATATGCAAATAAGAATGTTAACCCGGGGTTTAGGAATGTACGATGTGATATCCAGAAGTAACAGTTAACTTCGAATAAAGTATTAGCAGTATGAAACATGAAACAAGATAACACCGGATTCCGTTTACACGGGGTTAACTATTTTAAGTGTGAAAGTGAATATCAAGAATTATCTGACCACTAGATGGCGACTGAGCAGTCAGAATCAAATATTATAGCGAGATTAATGATAGAAGTAATAATGTAATAGCGAAATGTAATAATAATTGCTAAATATGTAACCTATGTTGATCATTTGAAACCACATCACTGTCATTACAAAAACAGATACATTACATAGTGGAGGAATTTTTACCTGCTGCTGTCTTTATTATCATCAATAATAAAGTACTCTGGGAAAAAATAATATGTTTAGTTTTATTGCTGCTTCTCATTCTGTGTTTCAATCAAAAATAGATGATTTTTGTATGTTTCAGATAACTTCATGCGATACGTATGAACCTTCAAAAAAGGCAAAAAAAAAAAAAAAACATTGGATAATGACAGAACAAAATATTTTATGAAATAATCACTCTGGTTGTGAACGAAAGCATAGAGAATTAAGCTCTTTTCCTGATCCTCTTTTCAGCAACTCACGCTGAGTGACTGTGAAGAAGAGGAAAGAATAATAAGTCCAAGAGAGAAAGATGAACAAAGAGAGAAAAAACTAACAGTCTTGGCAAATTGAACCATAATTAAATGCTTACAAAATTCCATGCTTAGCTCGTTTCAAAATCAGGTGGTTCTTTGAGGCAATTTCCTTTCTTTAATTACAATTTCCTGTGTGGTTTGACATTTACAATGCAATCTTCTAGAAGGGCCCGTTTATGATTTATTATTCGTGCCTCTATCACAATGTCAGTCTGCAGAAATGAGTTTATAAAGAAAGAGCTCAAATGATTATGGCCTTTGACCAATAAAGCAGGCTCAGTATTGCAGGCCACAAGAAAGATTAACATTTCTGACAACCAAATCGTGAAAGATTAGCAGGGGAAGAGATTGTTTCAGTTTCTATTAAATAAGCAGTTGTTCTTATTCAAAACTTGATCTTCTTGCAATGACTGAGAGAAATACAGAAGGAGGTTGTATAAATCTTCCCAAGATTTCATAGAAATCCAAGCAAGCCAAGTCTAATAACTATAGTCTTTATAACTCAAAAATGCAGCTGCTTTTCGGGGCACAGAAATACCTGAAAGGACAGACTCAGAGATTTTCCTTCAGCAACACAGAAGTCAAGTTTAAAAAGATTCACTCTTTACTTCTCTGGCAACTGTTTGACATCTTTTTGCTGATACTGTGCTTATTAGGTTTCATCATATAACAGACACTCTTTCCGAAACAGATTACAATCAGGGGAATACAAAACATGTCTCGCTTCCCCACGCTGGTAACATTCCCTACGGAATAAAACTATATTTGCAGTAAAAAAAAAAAAAAAAATCACTTTATAATTGAAAAATTCTTGCCATCTCTTCATCTCACATCCCTTTGAAGGCTTCAAGCAAATTGAGATTAACACTGGCGACTGATTCCTGCGATCACTTCCTGGTCAATGGATCATGTTTTAATACCATCCCTGATCCATCACCATGCTGGGAGTCATATCAATACCTAGCCATTTTCCCATTTGTGGAAGATGAGCAGATCAATTCATTTATAGCTAGTCTGTGCCTGACATCTGTTTGGGAGATTAGAATTTATTGGCTGCTTGTCTGATAGAAGGCACAAGGTTCATTAAGTCAATGGAATCCTTAATCAATGGGAAAACTTCAAGTAGCTCTCTCACCATTAGAGCTTCATCTGCCCTATGGAGGCACTTAAGATACATTTAAAATAAGGCCTGTGGTACAGATTGGACCGTATTGCATTTGACTGCTCTCAGCAATTGCGGAACTACTGCACAATGCAACAACGTTCTTAAAGACTTGGAATGTTATGGTTCATTACATTTGGTGGTCTCTTGCACAAGCTGCGTATGAAGTATTTCAGTTCGGGTAAATGTATTTTGTTGTTTTGCCGAACTTTGTTTGTCTGGTGTATTTAAATTGGTAGGGAAACAACAGAATGCCTGCCAATCCCAAAGACAAGCTCTTCTCATCAAGTGCCAGCTGAAATGTACACTGACTCTTTGAAGGTCATGCTCTCAAACACCATTCTAAACAAAATATCAACTTTCAAATCTCCCCTATTATAAATAATGACCAAACATTCACCAAACTGAATATGAATAGCGTGGATTCTCCACGTCCTTGTCCACTACAGCCCTCCCTCACTCTCCACTTCACAGCTGATAGGGGCTCTCTCCCTGGTGATTCTTAAACACTTCTGACCACCTGAAAGGTTCTCCAGCTGAATGCGTGTGGTGTGTAGGACGGCCTCTGTATGCAGTTGGAAATAGGTCTGGACCTTGCTGATTGATCGTTAAGTGTTGTCCATGAGCCCATCATGCGGCTCCCACTTAACAGCCTCCACCACAGAAAGCAATCAGTGGATGTTACTGAGAGTCCCAGTGGGAGCAGCTCGGCAGTGATTGATCTGCAGTAGACCTCCAGGAGGAACATGGACAAATCTGGCCCCTACTACAACTCTGGTGTCCCTGCGTGATCTTCTAAAAAAGCAACGCAAGGCAGTTGGACCGCCCTCAAAACGTCTTGCGAGAACTTCCCGTGATATCCACTGAATCACGGTGGAATAAACAGCTATGCAATGCACTGCTGAAAGATGCAGTGTTTGTGATTATTTGAGGCAAACCACTGTGTAAGGGAGAATGCTATCAGCCGGTCATTATTGCGAAAACAAATTAGTCTCACCCAGAAGGGGTTTATTTTACAATAATGATTGTTCATTATCCAGCATATTACGTACATGGCTACTCATCAAATATCTTTAAAAATGTTTAATTAGTCCATTGTTATCCACAACATAAAGGCTAATTTACAGTTACAATCACAAGATTTACAACAAGATTTGAGTCTTTTGATGCAGTGTAAATTAGCCTTAAAACAACTGACCTACAGTAGCAATAAGATAAACAATGAAACAATATTACAGTATGCAATATGAAACAACAAAGAGCGAGTTTGCGGTGTGATACGAAAGACATGAAAGTATACATATTTATTACATCACTCTCTGAAATCCCACTGGTCAATTGCAGCAATCAGATATATTCTAATATCCGTTGTCATCAATGGCAGCACTGTATATCAGACCACTCTTCTGATTTAAAGTGTTGCATTAAGAACATCTGACCACCGAATGCTGCAACTGACTAATCAGAATTGAGTAATTTGGATGGCCGTGTAAAAAATATGTAGAATATATCCACAGAGACTGATGATAATAATGCAAATATAATTTGGACAACAAAAGCGTTCGTCGCAATAGCAATCCACATGGTGCTTCTCTTAGACGTCACCAGCTGTTCTGCAGTCTATATTGGCCTGCTCTTCAAGTAAAGGAAGAAAAAAAGGAATAACCTAGATGAGAATTTTGTGCTTCAGTGGCTATTGAAAGATGAGGCAATAAACTGCTAAACTTGAGTAATCACACTCTTCCCAAGGAATGTCTCAAATGGGGATGGTCAAAAACCTTGAAATTTGAGCCCCTCGCGCACGGCCCGGCCTGGAGCATTTGATGAGATTCATTATTGTAAGGGAGCTGAATACAAGTGTCTTCTGATTACAAGATCCTCCATTAAAAGTTCCCACCAGTGTGCATTTCCATGCCGCAACGTCAATGGGATTAAAATCTCAATTCAGCTCCAGTCAATTCTCCAGTAACAAGATTTCATTAAATGCAGGCAGGGAGGCAAATGGACTCGAAAGCATCGAAACAGCTGGCATATAAATTATAGAAATGTGCTTTCTGCTAACTGAACACACCTTCGGCTTGCAGACGCATTATTATTTAATGTTCGGAGAGTCTGATTTTATGTAAATTGGAGTCATCCTTTTTCTCTCTCTAGGCCCCTTCTCGGTGCCAGGTACTCTGAAACCAGGCACGGGGAAAGATTATGCAAACCAATTAACATATGAAAATAACATATTAATATACTGTCTGTGAACTGTGTCCAATCAGTTCCTTTTCACTGGCGTGTGTACAAAACAATTAAAATTAAATTTATACCGCTTTTTCCTTAACGTATTCCGTCTCGCGAATGGAATCACTGAGCAAGCTCTGACAGAAGTTTTACAGGCCTTGTGCTCTCCCTTAAAGGCACACCGACTTTTCAGGGATATTTACAAGAGCCCGTGCTAATAAATTCTCGTCTTTTGTTTGCTCCTAATGGTGTGCGCATCTAAAACAAAGCAGCGAAATCCATAGTGGTACCCATGTGCTAATGAAGGGCGTACATTATGCTGGCCACTAATTACCGCCCTTCCATAAATAAAACAGAAGACAATCAATTAGCCGAGAACGTGCATCTTTGTTAGTCATGGGCAGCAGGTTCCTCTGGGCAGAAAGAGCTTCTGCAACACGAGGGTCTCTTCAGGGTGCAATTTCGAAATGGCCAGGAAGAGAACAGATAAATCACATTTCGAATGTTGTTCCTAAAAGCTCTTCAGGCAATCCACTTTGACTCACTGGGATTACGAGTAAATTAATACCTATGCAATTTTCCAACCGCCAGCACCGAAATATTAATGTGAAGAGCAGAAATGTCTTTCTCCATGGGCGAGCGCTAGGCAAAAGAAACCAACATGTTATTATCGTAACCTTTTAGAGTAGCTCTGCTAAAAAGATCCTCTCTAGCTAATTCAGAAATGGCGACTCTCTTATGATGTCCCACACGCTAGCCGACTGATGTATCGCACTTGATGCTGACCAGACCAGGGCGAATCAGTGTGCATTAACAACAAACCTAAAAAGATTGTATCCAAATGATGGGAACATTATGCAGGCTATGGGCCAGGCATCACTGACTACCATAATGCATAATTTGAGCATTAATGTAATTTACATTTTAACACAGGCCCCTGAGTAAACTGATTAGTAGATGCTTATCTCCTAATGTGAAGGGGGTTGTTGCGACAGTGACATGTGAGAGGATATAGGCGGGATTACAGCCAGCCAGGTCCGGGCCTTACTCGAGCATGGGGCCGGTGTGTCTGGCACAGTCAAAACACTGTCTTCAAAATCAAATCCCTGTCATTCAAGATTGCCCGGGAAACAATTTCATGTTGTGGCGGGATCCATCATTGCTTTTTAGCTTCAACTACCTTTTAAGAGATGCTAGCAACGACAGGAAGCCTTTCCTGTAAAACACAGCAATGCAGGCGCACAGCTCACATGGGTCACTCCATGGGAAAATGAATCTGAAAATAAATCAAGTTTGGAGAGCAATTATTCATCTAGCATTTGAACGTTCAATAAAAGCACATTTTCCTCCATCAAATGTCTTTTATCTGCGTCCCAGCAGACTTCTCTTTTTATGGGACAAATTAGAGCTCGGAAAAGATGGCAGAAGCCCTTTAAAAAAAGTACGACAAAGTTGCAGTCCCATGATGCAACGCTCCCAGTGGTTACATCTGCTCCACTCTTTCATCTTGCTCTATTGTTAGGTGCGAGCTGTCACATTAGGAGGAGAATTGGTGGCTCTTTCCCACCCCCAAGTCCTCCTTTTTTCCCCATTCCAGTAGTTGGCAGGGTGGCAAACCCCATACAAAGGCGAGTGTACCGGGAGCATGGAGGGGAGCGTCGTTAGAGGGAAAACAGTTTGGGAATTAAGGTCATTAATTTTCCACTTTCAAGGGCTGCCACACAGACGGAGATAAAGTCAGCATAAATATTCCGCAGAAGTTTCTCCTGTTTTTCTCCTCTCCCCTTTTCTCTCTCTCTCTCCCTCTCTCTCTTTTTTTTCATCGGCAGCCCATTTATCTCCATACTGTCAATTAGAGGCAAAAGCAAAGAACTAATTAGGAACTGTGCAATTTTAATTAGCTGTTTTGATAATTAAACTAATTGGTTCCCTTGTGTTTCTGCAATGTGCGCCGAGCACTTTTTTTGATATCTGGGCTGCAGATTTCCCATCCGTTGGTTAATTAGTCACTTTTGCATTAAAAAGGAGCCTTTCTTAATAGCCTTAATTTGCAGTTGAAAAGAGAATCTACCATCAATAATTTGTGTAATTGGTAACCGTTTGGTTGTAATTTAGAGGCACGGCCGGACAGCTCTGCATGTCTAATTCTTAATGACTGGGATTAAAGTTGGATTAAATGTTTGGGAAGAGGATTCTTTGCCCCCAAATGACACCTAAGCTATTTTTGACTAGTCCCATTTGGAATGAGTAGGTGGACTACAAATTGCTGTTTCGTGCAATCAGACGTAGAGGAGCATATTCAAGTGGTAAGGTTCTCTAAGGTCATAGGCAGTTTCTTGGATTATATGGAATATGCTCTTGTAACAGGAAGGAGAGCTGAAAAAGGCGCTTTCTGGATCACTTAAAAGTGAACATGCATTATGCAGCCACTAGGAGGGGCTACATAAACTGATGTCAGAACAGTAAACAAACAACTATTGTCCACTGCTTAAAGCTAATATGGTCATGTGGACCATTAAAATACTGCATTCTAATATTAAAAAAAGTTACTGCATCCATTATACAGCACAAAATTAAGATCTGAACTGAACTCACTGAAATAGCGCAGAGGATGTGCTCAGAAAGTAAAAAAAAAAAAAAAAACATCCTGGGAAACCAATTAAAATTCTAAGATAATTATCTGCGATGAAGAATCAGTCTCACACATGAAAGAACACATCTTGAGTACTGCCCATCAAATGGAGGACAACTTTCAACTGGTATTTGAATTCATTTAAGACAATGTAAGCAAGCACCATCTATCATGTGCATCATTTATCTCATTTATCCAGATATCATCACAACAGGCCTCTCAGAGTCTTTCCTCCTAGCAGGACTTTCCATTGAACACAGTTAGAGAAAAGTACCATGTCTGATATTGGTTTATAATCAGCTTAACCATTATGAAATATAGGAGAGGCTCGTGTTCAACCTCTCCCTGACTCCACCATCCACTGATTGTTTGCCCCAGGATAAATGGGAACCCAACTCGGCTCTATGCTATCTAATTAGGTAGGGTTAATTACTGTGCTGTGTTTTTGAACTGGCTGTATGTGAGCCCTAGCAGTAAATAGATGGGCCTGCTTAATTCCCAATCAGAAATGAATTTTAATTAACTCTGCAACACAAGGCCCACACTCCAGGATGGTTACCAGTTGCAACTGACCCCGTATGCAGCGTGCCACAGAACAGGGAAGCACTCTAGGCCTCCTAATAATAAAGAAACAATGGATCGCTCCATCACTGACCATCAGTACAGAAGAGAAGCATGACACGTGTCACCGCACTGGTGAAAGTAATTCCTAGAGGGCTTCATAACAAGCCGGAATATCACAGCCTGATGTTTTCTACTAACAAACCACCGTATAGGCTTACCTGTCGGTCAGAAATGACATTTAAAATATATTAACATAAATTGTGTTCATACTTACTTATTCAGATTAATCCTTCTTGGGGGTTTTTGTAAGAGGTGTCTTAACAGCACATGGTTTCTCTTTTTTTAAAACACTTCGATCGGCAATATTATTATTTCACCATTTAACTGTCAAGAGGCCTTTTGTAGCTCAGCATTCAACAACAAGGGCCACGCTTTCCTTATTCCCTCAGTTTGTTGTGATTGGATTAATTGGGTGTCATTCACTTCTGCAAGAGGTCAGCAGACATACATTTGTGGTCAAAAGTCATCCATCTATCACACTGCAGAAATGAAAAGTCAGAAATGTCAGGCAAGTGAGGCAGAGAGCAAAGGCTCAAACAATGGATTTTAGGGGCAGGGCAATGTCCCAATCTGCTAAGGTTGCTACAGCCTATAGTTTGAATTACACTATGAATGAATGTCTAGGGGGCATAGAAGTTTTGCACCCTAATGTCTTATGAGCAGATATGAATTATGATTACGTAATTTATGTCTATTCATCACCTTCAAGGAGATCCAGATCTCAAAGACATTAAACGAGGCACATTTTCATCTCTACCTCGACAGGGACGTGCAATAAAAGTAAAGGAAAAACCAGATCACTTGCTAGCTAAACAGAGCACTTGTAACCTCTGCATCTCCCCTAATGGTTAACCTCGGGTGGATCTCTGACTTGATTGGTTAAGAGTCTCCGCAGGGCAGGTGAAACCCCACCAATTGCCCACCATGAAACAGTAACACTTTTATCAGCGAAGTAGCAGCTAACAATTATATTACCAGAGCCAAACGCAGTCTCCTATCTCACTGCTAATCAAAACACAGCCCATCTGTTGTGTTGTTGCTCTCAAAATGACTGTTTATCTGAATATGGAAAGTGAGTCTTCTAGCCGATCATACATATCCAGTGGAAATATTATAAACGGAGAGAACGAAGAATGTGAAGAAATTAGATCATGAAAACTGTTCATAATGCTTTCAAAAGTTCAAACCCTCTTTTCTCTATTTATAACACACATCACAATCACACAAGAACACACGTACACACACATCCCCCTGTGAGCACTTCACATAAACACTCACACACACTCTGGGTGGGAGAGACAGACACACACACACACACACACACACACACACACACACACACACTTTCCCTTAGCTGTGCTTTTGTGTTTTGTCAGAATTAATGAGAAAAGTTCCCTTGCCCTAGGGGTAATTAGTGTCCTTGGAGTTAAATAAGCTAATACTTAGACACCTCTGGCACAAGCAATTATGTTTGTGTATTGAATAATTGATTCAAAGAGGGGGGAAGGGCTGCTAATCAGATCTGAGCATAATGAATTGATTTAATTAACAGGGGAATCCGTGGCTCTCTGGGAAGCGAGCGCATTTATTCAGTAGCAGGAGCGCGCGGAGCGCATAAATTGGGTGAGTAAGGCAGAGTGAGCATGCTGTTAGGAGTTGTCAGCCTCAGAATTGGATTTCTTGAATATAGTTACAGTTTCGGAGCAAATGAGAACTGGGAGGAAAACGAGAATAGCTTCTTCGCGGCAGCTCAATTTAAACGGGTGTTTAAATTAGATTTGAGTTTAGTGTAGTCGTTTCATTTTTGCATGGAATGCACCGTGGCGTCTCACTTTAGTTTTAGACATCGTTAATTGCAAGCGTGGATATTACTGACGCGCTGCTGCGTACGCGAATACAACTGAAGGGACATCGATGCATATAATCTCCGAAATACCTTAAACAATAGAATAACGGACACACACACGTTTCTCTACATGGCTTTCCGTCTCTGAACAGCGGAAAACCACACAGACGAGCCTGCCTGTGTAATTAAAGCTTGCGGCAGCAACGCGGACGATTATTATTTTTGTTGTTGCAAAGCAATTTCTTCTCAGAGACGCGAGCGGCGCGCGCAGAAGTGTGCTGGAGCCGAGAGCGGATCGCCTGGAGCCGGACTCCTCGCTCCTCAGGACGATGGTGTTAGACAAGGAAGAGGGTAAGTGTATGGATGATTGTTAGTGCATTCATTTGCTCCTTACGACTATGAAGAACGCGGGACAGTGAGGAAATGCAGCCTTTAGCGTCCATTTTTCTCGCGAACGGCACTTTCATGCTCCAGTTCGTTTGTCATATCAGACGAACGCGTTCGTTCGTCAGGTTTACATGAGGAGGAAAGCGCGTACGCTACTCTAAAAGACTTCAGACATGCAGAATACGGTGTACTTCTCGGACTGTCCCCGCGTATGAAATAAGATATCTGTTTAAAAGACGCAGACAGCTGAACGAGCGTCGCTATTCACCGCAGTATCAGTTAGCGCTCGGTCAAATCTGTGAAGTTACGGGGAGATGTTTTATCAGCAGCGGCTTCCCTCGCTCACAGGTGAGAGCATTTGAACCTTAACCTTTACTGATAATGCAAAACGAGAACATCTAGATCACCCGTTTGATATCAGCGTGTTTAGTTTGTAAATATTTCTGTTTTTATAGGCGTATGTGCGATGCACGTCGCTGTATTTACGCTGGACGCTGGTTCCTATGGAAACCGTTTATAAACTTTTCTTTCGGAGCTTGCGGTGCTGACAAGTTTTTTGGTGAAGCTCAATCCCGTTTTTATACTTTGCTGTTTCTTTAATGCCGTTGAGAGAAGAAAATCCCTACAAAGTGTCGTTGACCTAAAAATGCCTTTCTTGTCATCTTTCAGGGAACATTGTCATCACACACACGTTTAGTTTTAGCCAGGGGCCTTTTCCCCTCTAAAGTAATGGCTTGCAGTTCAGACCCATATTTATGTTTGAAAATGGATATTTCATATCTCTTTGAGCCAACCATCCTTTCACTAACCCATCTAAAAACCAATAAAGGGATTGCCGTAGAAACATAAATTGGTCTGTCTCGCTCAATCCATGTTGCGCTAATGTACCCAGATTAACTCAACTGTAAATTGTCTCCTTTGAATGTCTGTCTTGCTAAAAGTTCCCCATATGATTCATGATTCAGATTGCTTTTAACAGCTATTGGCTAAGCAATATGGTAAATGTACAAGGTGATGCAAATGGCATTAGTAGGAGAGGATGCACAGGAGCATGTAATGCAGTCAATACTACATTAACTACTGATGCCCAATTACAGAAGCAGGGAGAGTGGCTTTTAGGAGCATTAGGACTTACAGAAAAGCTTAGATCACCTGCTGCTCATTGCCTAAAAGCTTCACCCTTTGCTTGCTGGTGCCGACCAACTGCACTGTCATTTTGGCAGGGATGGGAAGGCAGCTTGGATCTGCTCTCTCTCTCTCTCTCACACACACACACACACACACACACACACACACACACTTTTAACTAACACAAGCAGCACAGGCTATGTTCAGATAAGTCTGATTCTAATAAAAGGCTATAGTCTGACTCTAAATATATCAGTTGAGGTAAAGTATCCTCAGTTCGGTACGTCTTGTACTGAATTCAAAGTGAGGGAAGCTAGTGAATAAGATGAATTGAACTGAGCTTTGTGAAAAAACATAACCATGCACAATCCTCATGTTCGCTCGCATCATACATACACCTCTGTGTAAGCAAACATGAATGGATTGTCAGTATTATAAACTTGCTGATACATTGCGATTTAGAAAAATGGCCTTCAAGCAAATCATTTTATAATGCAGTTTTGTAGCGATTCTGAAAATCAATTATAGATGCCAGTGTCGGTGCTGTATTTGGTTTCCATAACTGAACTTTCAAATGGTCTCAGTGTAACTCTGAAATAACGGCATCATGCAATAGAAGAATTATCCTGTTACCTTCTCCCCAGCAGGAAAGTAGGATACAAAGTAGTTTTCACTATTTTTACTACACACTAAGCTTGCTAAGTTTTCTGACCTAAAATTCACCCTGAGCTGTTAGGAAGCTCTATTAGGAAGTCTTAAAATATGTACGTTTTTCTATGTGAAATATTGGGTCGTTCATATCTCTGTTCTCTGTACTATGCGATGATGTACTAAGCGCTGGAGATTGAAAGTAGAGCGACGTGGGGTTTGTGTCGTAGTTTTGCACGCCCTTGCTATTATACTACTATTACACAGCCTTCCCAAATTATCAGCCCTTTCACATTTCAGCTTCACAGCCTTTGTCATCAGCGGTCCTTGCACTGTATTTGATCCTTGCTGTACTGCTTTCAGGCAATGATACAATACCTTGCTCATGTAATTTCTTACCATGATTTTGAGAGAGTGTGGAAATGTATTAAGGTACAGAACAAGCACAACTCCTTTTCATGACTACCTTTAAATAAAAGAAGCTCTCGGTTGTCTTTTTAATTCTCTCTGGAGAAATACGCTATTCAGCCATTTTCTTTCCCTTCAAGGTATTTAAAACTATCTGGATTGGGAGGAATAATTGGGTCCTCATTGTGGACTTGTTCAGGATTGATCATTCGCATCGCTGGGCTCCCTAAGAACCTGGAGAAGAGAAAAGAACACCCTTCTATTCTTCATCCTGATGATAAATTCTAGTTACCATTCCTCGTTTAATTTAAGAGAACTGCATGCCGACTGACCAATGAAATTTGTTCGTTCCTAATGCGTGCATTTGAAATGCAATGTTTCAAATGAATACTAGACCCCTGATCTGTCTGGTGCTGTAATAAAACCCAAGGCTTCAGGAACCAGTTTTTATTTTGAAATAAGAATTGCTTCATTCTTTACTTGAGTTACCATGGTAATTCGGTCTTGTAGCAATTTTATATTGATTTAGAGAGTGGACAGTAATATTTCTTTTCTGTTATCCCCCTTTCTGTGGGTTGATTTCTAATTTCCACTTGGAGATTACTTTTATACATTCCTTAAGTCTTTTCACTTTTTTTCATACTGCAAGGTAATTTTCTCTCTTGTATTTGCTATTTTCTCAGCTTATTGGCTTGTTCTTACTCTAAATTAAACTTGCCAATTTCAAATATTGAAATTACATCAATGTTTCTCTCGCCCTGGGTCTCTCGCAATATTGCGCCTGGATTCGGCGCCTAATGCTTGTGTTCCTGCCACTTATATTGCTTCAGCCTGAAGAAATTCCTACTTTATAAACATTTCCTCCTGATGCAATTACAGTTCAATATATCTGCAACTGATGTGTCCTCAACACAGAGATCCGTCATTGCTCTGTGGTCTTAAATTGGCAAGGTCCTTTTTGTTTTTTTTTTTGTTTTTTTTGTTTTTTTGGATGATGGCTTTGAATGCATGATGGTCTGACACATTGTGATGAGGTTGAAATGTTAAACATTACAAGGTGATGCATCCCTTTCAACAGTACAAAATTGGAGAGCTGGCCATACAATTTTACCATAATTGCATGTAGGGTTGTCACTTAAGTCCTGAGGACACAGGACGAGGATGATGAGGAGAATCAAACCGAGCAGAAGTGTCACATTCTGGTAGATCTTATGCGATCGACCTAACGTACAGTTTACCAAACCCATTAATGTCTCTATCCCAAGGCTCTTGATCACTATCAAACTTGTGCTTTCACACATCAGTGACTGCAGATGTATATCATTTCCCATCATTTTACCACAACTCAAAGGGGACCCGAATAAAGACGAAGGTTCTAGAGAGAGCGAGAGTTAAAGGTACGATGCATACAATTCTCACCAGCTCGATCATATTCACTTCCTGTGTTACGTGTGAACACTCTTCACTCTTTAACTCTGTCAAACATCTAGGGAGCCGGCTAAGGCTCATGTTGCATCCATATGGTCTGTGTCATGACAGCGTGTTTCTGCGAATCCTTCCCATTTCTCTGTGTAAAGATGTAGTTATTGGCAAGTTTTTAAATAATTCCAATAAACATGGGATTTTTGAAAAGCTCCAAGGACATACAGTCCATCACTGAAGCACTGGGAACACAAAACCTTTTATAACATCCTCAGACATGCTGCCAGTGAGATGAATCGTCATTTTTAGGCTACCTTTTAAAATGTCTCGGAGCAACCTTATCTTTCACCTTGAGTCCTGAGACGAATGCAGACAGGTGCAGCATTCAGTAAAAAAAGGAACATGAGTGAGAGAGGCACAGAAAACAATATCCAAGTGTAGTGTGTATAGTAGGATGTTTACTCAAATCAGGTCCAGCCAAATTTAGTTTCATCTTAAAAAGGAAAAATATATAGGCTATAATATTCCACTTTTGCTACAATGTCTGTCTTTTTCATTTCAAATTTGTTTCTGCTCTGGAATTCTCTACAATAGTAGCTTCTCCCAGTGGACATGCTCCAAGTAATGGTACATATGCTCTGCTGAAAGAGGGATATACAGCTACATATTGATGATTTTACACTAGGTGGTTTTTAATTTACTTTCCTTTGGTCTTTAGACCACATGTTATTCCCTCGTGTCACCTTGTCGCAGCACCTTTCGCTAGCACGTCTCGCTGCAAGGGTGAGTTGCTTCGTCTATTGCATTTGTGTGCAATCGCTTTCTCTTTCCCTCACACACACACACACACACACACACACACACACACACACACACACACACAGCTTCTCTTGCAGCAGGTCGTCACACTTGGCTCCATTTCATCAATCCCTCTTCCATTCCTGTATTTATTTATTTGTTTATTTTTCCCCCTCCTCCCTTCATCTTTCGTCTTGTGCGCCGGTTGTCCTGTGAGGCTCGAGGAATTTTACTTTACCACTGACTGCGACCTATAGTGCCAGGTAAAGAATGGAGCGATGACCTACAGCTCTACACATGCACGCAATTTCACGACCAAGTTCTGCTGCTGCACTTTGGAATGTTACTTTTTGGCATGACCTTCTTGTTTTAAAAGGTTCAGCCTTTCAAAAAAGTACGGGTGGCCATGCTAATGAAATAAATGACTAGCATACTTTGCTTAAGGTCTCGTCCTCCCTGCCAGCTCTTTCTGTCCACCAGAGACACTTTTATAAACTCCTCATTAACCTTATCACATTTTGTAACTTGATAAAAGCTTTCCTAATGATACCTACACTGATATCCACATTTGGCTCTAATGAAGTTAGAAAGTGCAGCTTGAGGTATCATAGCCGTTCATTAGTGTTGCCTTTATAAAAAATAAAGCTAATATCACACACCTCGCCTTGATGTCTGTTATATTTATACTGTAAATATCACCCGACTCAAATATGATGAAAAAATGAAAAAAATGCCAGACATGGGCTGTGAAAGGTATTTAGACACAAAGGAAAAGCCTTGTTGCGTTGTGAATGTTTATGAGGGTGCGTTATGCAGTTATGAATGATTAATGTAGAAATAGAATCTTGTGGCATAATTGTAACAGGATCTGTTTATGCATGCGAGTTTCCATCTTGTTATACATTGATCTTCCATTATGCCTATTAGTTGGAAGGCCTTTTTTAATCCCTCCTGAAATGCTCCCTAGATACATATTCACAAGAGTGTGTTTACCGGAGAACTGCAGGCACACGCTGATAACCATTGTGTTGTTTTTTGGATGGTGTGTTTTGTAGGTACGTGGGCATGTGTGCACACCTGTGTGGGTACATGTTTACTGTGTGCATGAGCATGCATGTATATGTCTGCGTGCAATTGGTTTGCATGTGCAGAATATATTTACAGTGTATGTTTATAACATGTTTGAATGCATGCACGCAGCATGTCACCGAGAGCTGTTGAAGTTGTAGTCCTCATTATAGCTGATGTGCATCTGTTTTGTAATGGAACCGTTGAAGATTACTGAATAGCGGAGTGAAGCGAGATGAATTCTGAAATGAGTAATGATGCACTGTTCAATATATTATTCAATGTGTCATTCCTGGAGCGAGGAATATACTCAAACTAGTGCTTTAATGTTTTTGGAGATTGTAGCCTCTTGACTCACCTCACAACACACACACACACACACACACACACACACACTCACACTCACACTCTTGTATGGATATGACATTATAGTATTGTACTTTCAGACTAATAATATTCTGAAAGAAACTACTGTATACACTATAGTGCTGTACTGTATGTGATCACTTTCTCTGTGTACATATATACGTTTTATACTATATACTTTTATATATGACAAAATTATTACAGTGTGTATATATATATATATATATATATATATATATAAAAGGGTTTTCCATTTTAATATTTTAAAATGTAACTTATTCTTGTGATGGCAAAGCTGAATATAAAGCAGCCATTACTCCAGACTTCAGTGTCACATTAAATCATTCTAATACGCAGATTTAGTGCTCAGGTTACATTTTTGATATTTTTATCAATGTTGTAAACATGCTGAATGAAAGTATTTTAAAAAATCTAACTGACTCCAAACTTTTGAAAGGTAGTATATTGTATGTATTTTAGGTAGCCAAGTAAATTGTGTTAATTGCCATTTTTATACCTTCATGCTCATCTCTTGATCTTTATTATTTCTGCTGTTCAAGGAGAAACCAAACCATTTGTTATTGTTATTATAATACCTTTATTTTTTCTTTTTAAATCTAGACATTCTATTCATCAATTTTTGCAATGCTGACTAGGTCACGGTTATAAATATAGGAAACATGTAGGCCAGAGGGTTTTTCTTTTCTTTTGGGACAACATAATGAAAACTCCCCCCAGCTCAATAAACTTTCCATATATATATATATATATATATATATATATATATATATATATATATATATATATATATATATATATATATATATATATATATATATATATATATATATATATATATATCGCCACAAACCGATAATAACAAACCTCATGTAAAGTACTTAAGAAAATAGTTGGGAGAGAGAAATCCAATATAGCCTGTGTAAACACATTCCATCCAAATATTACATGGATATTAAAATCTATTCCTTTTTTAATAAAAAAGCCACAACATATAAGAGAGGATGCTGTTAGAGAAAGCACTGGAGGGGGCTGGCAAATGGAAACTCAGTCCACTTAATGAGATACTAACTTCCACAACTCATTGGCCGACCTTCGATAAATCAAATCTTGAATACCTAATTAAAGGCAGTGATTGCGGGTTAGTTTGTATTGTTCCTTAAAGGGGAAGGACACGGTATTGGTGAGGCTGATTTAATCAATGCTCAGCGTGAGGGTTCTGATCCATTAGAGTGGCAGCTGTGGTCCAAGCGCTTGGCCACTCTGCTCAGCTTTAATTGAAATTGGAAACTGAGCACAAGCTGAATAATGCTGTCCAGCCCCCTATCTGCCAGCCGATGATTTTACCCTTTCTTGACACGTTTAAACGTGACAGTCTCCCGTGCACGGTTGGAGCTTATAATGGAGCGGCCATTCGATTTAACTCTTGAATTCTCCAGTAATGTCAATAACCTTGGATGGTGTGGTCATTCAGTCATAGCGCTCTCAGTGCTGCTATGGAGAAGGTTAGAATAGACTCAAATTTGCTTGTCATTTAAATGAGGACATTGATGTTATTTAAAGCTAATTACAATGACTAGAAACTAACCCAAACCTTATCCAGAGAGGAAGATTCTGGCCCATAACAGCAATCTAATAATTATTTTCATCTTATGGCCAATAACTAATAAATGGCTGATATTATACATTTAAAAAAAAAAATTAAAAATAAAACACAAAAACACTAAATAGTTTGTATGCTACAAGTCAATGCATGCATCACTAATAATATTATAATATAAAGTATGGAAGACAAATTTTTCTCAATATTCTTCATTTAAAAAATATTTACACACAACATAGCTCTGTTATCATTACATAAACTCTGATATGCGCACTTAAAGAGAAAGAAAATACTTAAACGGAAAAATCTAATGCATAATCTATCAATATTGCTTTTTTATAGAGCTGGATGATGGAATGGTAATCTATATCTTAAAATATGCAAAGATTTAAATACAAAGAATAAAAAATGAGCCTCTTCTGAAGATAGATTGACTCTTGAAACAAGCCCTGAAGTTATCATTCTCCGATGTCTGGGAAACCGTAACCTTTACAGCTTGTCCAATGACTGCTAACGTACTTCCCTTAAAGGTAACGCCACAGAATGTTCACCTGATTAAGCCTGGTACAGTAAACCAAAAGGCCTGGGAAAATGAAAGGTAACTGTTGCAACCTAAACCCTGTTTCATTATTTACCCCATAAGGAGATGGGCATCCGAGAGAGTGGCTGAGTGTCACAGAGGCCCCACACACCAAACAAATACCCCCTGTGGTGGATTTGCATTATTCAGCTTTAAACGGGGCCCAAATGGAGTTGTGCTGCATGGTGTTTCCTCCATTTTCAACCTTGCAGCATGGCTCTGAATGGCACACCTGTCTCCTGGCATATCTTTTGAAACGCTAAATGTGTAGTAATTGCTGGGGAGAGGGGAATTTCATACATCACTCCCTAACCTTTGGAGTGACAAACTTTAGAAGGCCTACATTTATGCCTAGCCAAATGCATTTTTAATGTTGGCTAAAAAGTGTTGGGGCATCATTGTGCGACGGATGGCGGAAAGAGGCTCTGATGGTGCTAATGGTTACATTCTTGCCAGGAGTCATGAAGTAGCAGATAAGATTGTCCTCCTTTTTTTCTCAAAGTCTGAAAAGATCTGGAGGGAGAATAGATGGATTTATTCCTTTTATTCAAATGCAAATGCAATCTGTGCGAAAAGAGGGGAAAAATGAATTGAGTTCATATATATATATGAAGAGTCATTCATCAGCGGGGGATATTGACAGTTTATGCCTTCTGGTGGAGTAAATGGGTGGGTAGAGTCTGCCGTCTCCGAACTCTGACTAAATGAAGACCTAAAACAATCGCGAACTCCAGGCCTACTGTAGAGAACAACTTCCAGATGGGTGACACTTGATTGGCTGGATGTGAGGTCACACACCTCCCTATTCTTTCTCTATCGAGCGACTGATTGTTCCTCTGAAACTCTTGTAACCCCTGAGTCGGGTGTGTTCTCCCTCTCCGTTCGCACAAGCTTTTCTGATTCTGGTCTGTCGACAACTCACCTTCCAGAGCTGTTTTCTCACCATGCTAGCGAGCGAGCGCCAAAGTGTTGGAACAACTTGCCTCTTGCAATAACACTGCCAGTTTTCGCACGTCTCCAAAATAAGCAGTAATGAATTTAATTAGATAGCTGTTGCATATCTCTCTGATACATTTCTTTTAATTAACCCCATGTGAATAAATTAAAATTAATAGGAGAAAGAAAAGTGTAGAGCAAAAAATAAATAAATAACACGCGCGCACACACACACAAGCTAATGAAGTTATCCGTTAATTGGAATCGCATCTGTTAGCCAAAGCTTTAGCAGGCCACCAAGAGCTAACAATGTGTTTAGTAAGCCTCTCAATCTCCTCATCCTAGAGAAAAAGAGAGAGAGAAAAGGCCTTGGGTCCTAGAAGTGACTGCGAGTGTAAGAAATGCACCTCTGACGTGATGGAAATGACCGGCAGGGCTTGGAGAAAAGAAACCCCCTGTTTCCAGGCCCTGCTCTACCCAGACTCCCCACGCTGCTGTGCTTGAAGCCGGGCCAGTGTTATTGCAGGCCTAATGTGGCTTCCTCATTTGGGCCGGATCAGAAGTAATTATGCTTTGGGAAAGTGGCTGCCGACCGCAGGGGTCAGGACACTTGTAACGTGAAAAGAGCAATTATTCTCGGAGACAAAACCCTTCCTTATCCTGGGCAGTGCCAGGGTCACTGCAAGGGAGCAGCGCTGCACCGTTTCACCGGGCCTTATTAGCAGCAGTAGGTTGCTAAAGTTTGCGAAAGTGCATCATATTAATGAACGGCACCCTCATTCCATCCGCACTGGTCATGCCAGCCCTGATCTCTCATTCTCTTTTTTTTTTTTTTTTTTTTTTTTTTTTCTTTTTTTTTCTTCCTCTTTCTTCTTTTTTTTTTTTTTTTTTTTGTCAAATGTAGTCCTCGTCCAAACTTTTCAGGCAAGCAAAGACAGACCTGATTTCATACGCAGAGCAGTCTTGAAAAGATGTAATTGCATCCACAAGTTATTGCGGAACGTATTGTATTCTCCCATTATGTGCTGCATGATGTCCACCAAACACATGAATCAATATGTTTCGGACTGTTCTGCTTTGGGCTTATCAACTAGGATCAAGCTCTTTATTCATTTGTCTGTTTCAGCTGCCATATTCTACCTGGAATTATTACCAGATGTGTTTTGTCTTGGCAATAAATGAGCATGGGTGTCTACAGGCTCAATTACAGTAATGATGTGGACTGATTGAAAGGAACTGATTCACACAGACAATAGCAGGACATCTGCCTTAGTTCCCCATTAACCTCCACGGTGGCTGACTGACAAATTCTAGACCAGATTGCCATGGTCACAATGGGCTCCTATGCACAGCTGGAGCTAAGACAAGTTTATAAAGCTTTAACATAAAGCTTTGATTTTAAGATAAAGTTCAACGCAGTAGTCTTAATTTTAAGTAGTTGTCATGCATATTTGACATAATGATCTGGCACTGGTTTCATTTACATCATCATGCTGTGTGCCTTTAACAAAACCCTCTCAGAAAAGTGGCACTTTAAAATCCATCCCACTTAAAATAAATGGTTAATATTTACAATATAATTAACCAGCTTTTAAAAACATTTAATGGGATAGTTCAATACAACTTCTGTGTTCCACAGAAAAACAAATGCGTACCGGATTGGACACATGTTGTACTTACTCTAGCTGTATCTGAATACAAAAGAGTTTCATATGTAAATGCACTCTAAAAAACTTCTCTGGCCCAAGGTCAGGTGAACCCAAAATCTTATTTATATTGGGCTTCAAGACTAAAATTTAAATCCACATTCTCTCTGGTACCCCTTAATTCCAAACACCTCAATTACAACTCCTTCCATTCAACAAGTAAATGTGTGATTCCGGACTACATCTGCCCACTGTCAGGGCAAGCTGCAAGTGCTTATCAAGTCCACAGAGATCATCTTCATCACATGCCCTGGAGACATGCAGTTAATATCATCACAGACCTCTCCCATCCCCGTCACCACCAAGACTCCCTTCTGGCAAATGGTTCAGCTCAATCAAAGACTACAACCTCCCATGGCTTGATCAGCTTTCATTTGTCACACTGTGGCCTTCTGGTCCAATCTGTCTCAACCACCGTACACTCATCTCCAACACGCTCTCCTGCCTCTTTTCAGAGTGCTACCTTAAACCGATGAGCATCTCTAATCTTACATTGCTTTTGGAATCAGACCCGTATTTAAACTAAAGGATTTGTTGCATCTTTTAACTAAAATTCTTTGTACTATACACGCAAACTCGCCTGCCACTGAAAACAGTTCAGAGCCTTTTCATTCACTGCTGGTGTTTAATATTTTGGAGAACCCTTCTGCTCAATGCATGCATTGCTGCTGTCATAACCAAAGGCTGTCATACATGAAAAATCATGCCAACAGCTTTGCGACAGATGACTGCCTGTAATCCCTCATACATCTGTAGTTCAAGTCTCCAGCACTTTGTCCCTCTAAATTGGTCCCTTTCTTAGATGTTTTGAGGTCATGCATATGGTTTATGCCGTTGAGGTTCGTTTAAGGGCATTGTGGGATTCATATGCAGACCCTCATAAAAACACAAAGCCACGTTGATACTTTGGTAAGAGTGAATTGTCTAAAATTCATACATATTATATTATAATATTATAATTAGTCGTGGGCCTGAATTTGATGATGTGGCTATGAACATTTCCCCAAAAATAATTAAGAAATTATTTACTGATGTTATTCCAAAGCTGTACGAATAATTTTTTTCCATTGTATACATGCAATTATAATGAGTGAGGACTAAAGCTTTCAAACTCGAAAATATAAATATATTGCACTATATTATAAGTCATACAATAGCTCCGCTGGAAATTTTAGCTGATTCAATTCCTTTTTTAGTTTAAAAATTGAAATAATTCAGTGCAAGTTATTCAACGATAACCTCCAGTGGGCTGTTATCTGCTCTCACCAGATTGAGTGAGCTTGAGAATCAGTCAGATTCAAATATGATTCTGAACAAATCATTCAAATCTATTTTGTGAACCGAATCAACTGGAAATTCATTGAAAAGACCTTACACAAAAGAAAGATTCATTCACAAATCAGACCGGCAGAATCAGAATCTCTAAAATCTGATTTAAAAAGCGATTTAAATGTTAACATTTTAAAACTTTATATTTTAATCTGTTCCTTACATAAAGCATGCCTTCATAAGTCATATGGACCACTTTTATGATACTTACGGCTATTGTGTGTCCTTTTTGGCACTCCAAAGCTTCAGTCCCCATCCACTGTAATTGCATGAAAAAAAGTGTCTTTCGTATTCTGCAAAAGAAAAACATCACACAGGTTAGGGTGACTAAATGATGACAGAATTCGTTTTCGGGTGAACTATCTTTTTAAGAGCATATTAGAGCATGCCATTTTAGAATGGCAAAATCAGCCACTCTCTTCCTGATCTCACATTTAAGCCTAATACCCCAGCGTTCCCCTTCACCTGCCCCCATGGAGAGGCCTCACACTGAGGTGTCCAGCTAATTGATAGATCTAAAAACAGTGACCCTGTATACAATAAACTCTGCAGCATCATTGGCTTCCACTGTGTGCTTACTAGAAGATGGAACAGAGGAAAAAGAATCAGACTACAAAGACAAACAAATCCTTTTTTCTCACATTTCCCCCCCCAAAGACATGATAATTGTGCTGTAATGCTTTAAAACGATTCCTTGACTTTTTTTTTTTTTTTTTTTTCCCCTTGCTCTAAACCTTAAATATATCAAAAGGGTACCACATTGATTTGATTTTTTTGATATCCACAAAAATGGAACTTGAAATGAAGGCCTACATAGAAACCGGATCCTATCTTTATAATGGAAAGTACATGGTCTGACAGTTTCAAATGCAAAAACGCATCTGTACATATTCGACTGAGATAAGGTCTTTAAAGGGTGGATGGGCGGAAAAGAGGCGGATGACAGGGTGCACACCAATTACTAATAGCGAATGATTTTCTTCCCTCCCTTTTATTTGTTTGGGAGAAATGTTTGACAAGGCAAACGCTGCCTCTTGAAGGGAAAAAAACGCATCTACTGTTCGGATATGAATCAAGTGGCGGATAGCAGGATATGCTTTTTTGTGACATGAATGACACAGGAAGGTCAGCAGCACTTGTATCTGTTAAATGGATTGGATTAAGTGGGAGCTGCCTCAGTTTGCGTCTCCGTTTATAATGTTCCCCTTTTTTGTTCTGCAGGGCAGAAATGGGGGAAGGGTCTACTATCGAGATTCCAGGCTGTGCAAAGAATGATGACAAGTGCACTCTTCTGTATAAACCCCAAAATACCAGTTTGCTGATGTCAGAGTCAACATTATGTACTTTTATTCAGTCATTTACTCTGTCGTTTCAGGTTTAAAATGTGCTGAGACTATATAGGGCTTCTAAAAGCATATCTCAGCTGGCTCTTTTTTGGAAAACAACAAGAGGTTTCTCCGAGATGGCAGAAACAAGATGATTAGCTCAGACAGAATACAGCGCTCCTCACATCAGCTAACTCATCCTGGAGGTTGCTCTAGCCTGGTGAGACGAGAAGCACTAGCCGCCTTAAATCTGGGTTAGGAAACCTGTCACGGCGCGACTGTGTCATTCAGTTACTCACAAACCTGAATTCATCCAGGTAATTACAGAACGGGACTGCTCAAAGGTTTCTTGTTTATGAGCCTGGAGTGGTTTACAACAGAAAGGGTTAAGCTCTCCACGGTTAACTTTTTCTTCAGCCAAAGTGCACGTTGTTAAAAGGTGGGAGGAAAGTGTGGGAGGGTGGTGGCCTAAACCAATTATGTGTGGTTCTCCTGAGGTGGGGGAAACGACCTTTGTGTATAATTAGTTCTCTTATTTAAAGCAAAGATTTTGAATAGAATAACTAATTAGCTGTCATAAAAGGCAAATTAAAGATTTTTGTGCCATCGCTTGGGGAACTGAAGGAGCCTGATTCCCAAGCTTGTTTCCGTCTCGTACGCACACTCCTGTACAAACACAGACACACTTTTTCCTCGCAGACGAGCGCTCTCTCTCCTCATTAAGACTGTTTCTAGTTCTGTAGAAGGCTGACAGGAGAGCACTGTTGGTATACCTGCAGAGTGCACCTCTAACAAGCCATGAAATGCAGGTAGAAAACGACCGCCCTCAGCTAGTGTGGCTTCAATTTAAAGGCTTTTTATCTTCATTTATACTGAACATTGGTATTTATAGCGAGTTTTGTGATCCTAATGCGGCGGCTTCAAGGGGCCCATATTGGGGCTGGAGGGGGGACGAGGGAGGAAGCTGGAGGGGGAAGCACACCGCTAATTGATGGCTCCCATCAGTGGCACTAGACCAATTAGCTTCCCTCTTTTTCCAGTTCTGATAAAGAAATAAGATGGTTGAATACCACCAGAGCTCTTATTCACATCCAAGTCATAAATTTAACTAACAAGCCCTCGCTCTCCTGCCCTCTCTCTTTCAGTCTTTCTTGAGTGCTCTCACATTTTTAGCTCATTTTATAACCGAGGAAATGCTAATTATATTATATTCATAGCGCCGCTGATGTGTGGATGGTCCAGAATCACTGAACAAATCTGAATCCAATAAACGTGCATCACAGAGGGAAAGCGTGAGAACAAGTGCATACCAGGGCTGTGCACCATTCAGAATTGAATTGAGAATGCCTTTTAAATTCCAATTCAGTTGCCAAATTTGAATCAAGGGTAGTAAACAGGATGCAGAATTGCAATTCAGATTGTAATGTAAGGAAGTAGAGTTTAAATGAATTCTTATAACAGTAAAGTAAAAGTATAAAGTAAAATTTGTCAAGACAATTTAAATGTTTGAAAGTTTTTTTCAAACCCTAGCGTGTACTAAACCTCTCTTGGAACTACAGTGCAAGGTTAGTCCAGTTAGAGGAGGATACACACACAAAAAAAAAACATTAATATGCTGATAGTTGCATGCGGGGTACCGGATAATGGAGTTCATGCCCACTGGCGTACATTTGTTGATCATGTACAGTAGAGCCATTACCGGACATTAAAGCCGGAGCTGAACAAGAGCTGCTGCCTGTGACCTCTGCCATCAGGATACTCTTAACGGATATCTCGTCTCATACACAAATGCACTAACAATCAGCTAAGCATAAGCATTACATAAACATGACGATACCAGGAAAATATGAATTTAAAGGTATAGTCCACCACAACGAAAATCAGTTCTGTCTTTTTCTGTCCTTCCAAACCTGCATGACTTTCTTTTTCTGCCTATACAATGAAAGTCAGTAGGGTCCAAACAGCAATGGACCCCACTGAAGTAAATGGGTTTTATTATATATATATATATATATATATATATATATATATAATTTTTTTTTTTTTTTTTTTTTTTTTACAATGCAGAAGAAACTAGATCATACAGGCTTGGAATGACATGAAATCCAAGCCAGTAAACGATGACAGATTTTTAATGTTGTGCTGACTATCACATTTAATTCCTCTCAAATACCTAAAATCAGTACCTTGTTTTGAGTAACACCAATTCTTTGGATCTCTACAAAGAAAGTTTTTACACTTTTTCCATATTGTAAAAAGGCTAATGCTTAAATAAAAAGCCCTCTGTCCAGATGGGTCTGTCTCCATCCAGGACTGGGGGCTTTTAATGGTTTGACCGTCCGGGGCCCAATACGCTGCCGATTGGCGTGGGGGGGGGTGTCAAAGGGGGCATCACACAAGGCTTTCTGAGAGAAATGTTTTGAAAGCAGAGAGCAAAAGAGAGGTATGGAGAGAGGGAGAGTGCCGGTTTAGCTGCGCGTTCTATTAGACGGATCAATAGCTCAGTGTGGGAGAGAGTGTCTTAAGAGCTGTTGTCCTGCGCTTTCAGCTGTGGCAGACCTGTTAGTGCTGGCAGAGGGGTGCCGAGTGCCAGTGTTACCAGCTCTGGCCCGGGGGCGGCTTTTAGTCCACACACAAATGTCAGACCGCAGATAGACTATTAGTGTTTAGTGCAGTTATTAAATGGACTTTATTTGTCCTTTAGGAGGCTAAAAGGGATGCTTAAAGGGGGGAGGCTACATGACAACGCAGCGATTTAGCCGGTTTGGTTACTCTTCTCTGGTCGCGAGTGTAAAAGGAGATCAGGCTTTAGTGTGTGTGTGTGCGTGCGTGCGTGTGTGTGTGTGCGCGCGTGTGTTTGGAAGGCACTTAGGCCATACCGTATCTCACTGGAAGCTGAGAGCAGCCTTCTTGCGGTCAACAGTGTTCTAAAAGGTTAATGTTGATCTATACCAAACAAAGCCCACAGGAGGCTTTTAGCATGGCCAACAGTTCTCATGCTGATGAAACAGGGCCATGGCTAATCTTCCAAACAACATAAATACCTCTGTCAGCTATCTAAATAGAGATGGTCCTGGGGCATCCCAACATAGAGATGCATTCAAGCCCCCATTAAACGGGTGTGTCACTCGCCAAAAATAACATCTGTTCTTTTGAGCGGGGGCAGCAACGGATGAACGGAGTCCAAAGTGACCCACACGCCTATCTGTGCGGAAGGGCGTCCATGGCTAATGCATATGAAACAGCAGCCCGAGTTTCGGCGGTGTCACCACCCTTATCAAAGAGTGCGGAACATGAAAAGTCACCGGTTTAGCCAGGCAGTAAATCACAACGCTCTGTGTTTGTCTCCCTATCGCCACAGGTGTGCCGATGCTCTCCGTCCAGCCCAAAGGAAAACAGAAGGGATGCGCCGGCTGCAACCGTAAGATTAAAGACCGCTACCTGCTCAAGGCCCTGGACAAATACTGGCACGAAGACTGCCTGAAATGTGCCTGCTGCGACTGCCGCCTGGGGGAGGTGGGCTCCACCCTCTACACCAAAGCCAATCTCATCCTCTGTCGCAGGGACTACCTGAGGTAAGAACATGCTGCAGTCAAAGTGCTGCCAAAGCAGAAAGGGCTTGTTACACCTCAGGCTGCATGACATTCAGAAAAGTACACCCTCATCTAACAGCCGATGATTGCCACCCTGCCTGTCTCATTCTTGGCCCTGTCCTCTCTCTCTCCTGTTGCGTTTATCTGCTAACTTGTGGGGTTTGAAGATGATGATTTTTTTTTTTTTTTATCTTGTAAATGATGTTTTCTTTGAGGCTGTTACAGAAGATTAAGTGCTTCTTCTTTCCTCATCGCAGTGTACCAACCCAGACTCTGTGTGTTCCAATTAAGTCCCAGTTGTGCAAGTGAGCAAACAGCTTGGAGTGGCATCTTGTAGCGATTTGTTTATGTTTAGCTGGGTAAGGTTTTGCATGTTTACATGAATGTGACGTGTCGCCCATTTTCTAAGTTGAGCGATAAACCGCTGCGTATGAGTGCATCTATGGGCTTTCAGCTCACCCCAGGCAGCTGAGTGGCAGAACTGCAGGTCTAAGGATCTGTTTTGCCTCCTATCTCTGAGCCATCTGCTTGCTAAATTAAACATGATTATTTCCTGGGCGTTAAATCCCAGTCCCCGGGGTCTCCCAACCAGATCCAGTCATTTATCCCCAAGCTGCTCTCCCCAAAGAGCCCCCACTGGTAGGGCCCTTCTCAGTAAGACATGCAGTTCAGCACTGTCATCATTAACCGTGTTAAAGGGACAGTTCACCCAAAAGTAAAAGTCCTGTCATCATTACTCACCCTCATGTAGTTCCCAAACAGGTTTGACTGACTTTCTTTTGTGGAACACAAATTGCAATTTGAAGGTCAACGGGGTCAAAACAGCATTTGACCACACTGACTTTCACTGTATAGACAATATGAAAGTCATACAGGTCTGGAACGACGTGACAGCAAGTTAATTATTACTTTTTGTTAATATGTGCATCATGAAAATAAAATGGTTTCAGTTAAGAGATATGAAAAACAACAACCCTAGATAAATAATTCACTAACAATATTTTTTGAAACAAAATCTAGAAGGAATAATGTTGGGGATTGAGCCACTTGAGGAACGTGAGCTGAAGCTGAACAGAGAATGCGCTTTGCTGAAGAAAACTGAAGCGCTTTGTTTTAAGTTAATTAACTTGCCCAAAACACATCATATACATATGCGATTAATCAGATATGAACAAAATGGCACAAATATACAAATTAACTTGAATTAACTTAGAAACTCTGGCTAGCACGTAACTCATATTGTGTAAATATTCTAAAGAGTACTGTAGGAAATATAATGTTATTAAAGGAACTCAGATTTTCACATAAATTACGGTTTGAAATAAATTAATATACTGGAAATAAAATGTAATGTTTTTGTCATGTAATGGACATGACAAGATAAAATATTGCCTAAATTGAACTGATATTTTTGTCACAAGACAAAAACTATTTATAAAAAATGTAAAAATAACACTGGCCATTACTCAATTTGCACATCCAATCGACCTCACAAGGTCCCTAATAGGTACACCGAGGCATGTGTGGTAATGATCAAATTAATGGGGAAAAAAAATCTAAATAAGCCCCAAATGCAATTAAGTTTTTTGTTTGCTAGAGAATGAAAGCAGAGAAAGGCGGAGGGAGAAACAGCACAAAAACGAGCTTCCTGTTGCCGCTGTACTGGCTCTGATGTCCTAATGAAATCTAGCCCACTCATCTGCTCTTCAGCCTGTGACAAATGTGTGCTACTTAATGCCTGGAGATGCTGGATATGAATTCTATTAAGGAACAAATTAAGAAGTATCCCTCTCCATGCAGACTGAGCGAGGAAGCATCAGTGCGTTCGCTTTAAACGCGAGTGATTGAGACTCCACGCAGGGCGTCCCACCTAAACTTCACCTCCAGCGCACCGCTGGAGAATCAGCCCGCTCGCCTTCAGTAATGAAGCTGAAATCTCACCCAGAATTAGCCTCCCATACAGGGAGGCACTTCATTAAAGACAGGCGGGTGGATCAAACGCATTTCTTTCATTTTCGGCTGGATTTTTGGAGCCCTGCCATGCGCTCATTAATTATGAGCTGCGCTCCTTCTGCGTTTTGTCCTTCAGGAGTACCGTAGAGCCATAATGAACCCCCACCCCATGAAAACACATACAGCCCCACCACTGCATAAACTAGCTTGTTATTACAGTTGACCGTTTCCTTAATAGATGCGTTTAGCAGGATTTATAAGCTCCATTCAGGCCATACACTTTCATTACTGCACACAAAAAAGGATTAATCTGTTTTTCTGGGGTCAAGAATCCTTTGACCTCAAGACCAGAGAGTGAGAGTGCCTCTGTTTTTGACTGCATTCACCCCTGACCTGAAATTGTTTTTATATCTGAACCATTGCATTATATTACGGGGGGATACATTAGTCATTTACTAATCAAAGAAGGGTGCTTTTAATTGAAATATAAAGTAGATTACACCTCCTCCTAATGATGGCACATCCATTACTAGCCAGCATGTGAGTATGATTAAAGGGCAGAGATAAGTCTCAGCAATCATTCGGTGCATTTTGATGTTAAAATAGTCTACTGAGCAAGCACAGCTATCCCTATGAGGGAAAAAAAGACATCAATCATATAATTTAAGTGGAAACTCAATCCCAATGTCAGCCGTATCTCACTTTTGAAAATTAACTACTATGCCTGAACACACAATACAGTGACCCCTGTCAGTAAAACACGACAGTGGGGTCCAAAAAAGTCTGATATATTTGTGTATTCTGTGTGTTTATTTGTATTCTATACATATTAGATGTTTAATAATAAAGCAAAATGATGATCATTATTATTATTATTTATTATTATTATTATTATTATTATTATTATTATTATATAAAACAGATAAATGGAAAAAATAGATGCATAAATAACATCAATAATTGTTGTTATTATTATTATTATTATTATTATTATTATTATTATTACATTCTATACATATTCAATTTGTAATATAATACAAAATAATAATAATCATAATTATTATAATAATTATAGAACAGACAGAACAATTAGATACATAGTAAATAAAATAATAATAATAAAAATATAAATATATACACAGTATATATATGCATGTACGTGTGTGTGTGTGTGTGTGTGTGTGTGTTTATTTATTTATTTATTTATTTATTTATATATATATGGGGGGAACATCCCAGATCTTCATTGTGGTCTCACACTTTTGAACACCACTGTATTTAGAACTTTGCAAATTCACACGTACAGTATTGAACCAAAGTCCCTTTGAATGCAAGTAAAGGACTAGAACAGCTGAAGTCTAATCACAGAGAGACATTAAAGGGAAGGAAGCTGATGCTGGCTTCAGAGGAGTTATGAAACACCAGAAGTGAAACACCTGTCTACACAGAGCCACAGGGAATCATAGAGAACAATGAGCAAAGGCTTTCAGCTTTAATACTAAAGTTTAGTTAAACACAAACAAGATTATGAAGGGAAAAGCTCTGTTCTCTTTTCCTTTATTGTCTTGTAAATTTTTTTTCCCCCTCCTGTTCGGTGGAATCAGCGCGCAGGGGACTTTGAGATTTTTAGTTTGTCGAGGCTATGATTATGATTAAAGGAATGCTACATTGAGTTGTGAGCTCAGTAATCTTATCACAGTATCTGTTATTGAATAGACTGCTTTGTTTTCAAGAAAACAATTAAAAAGTTAAGCTTGTAATGACAACTTGTATAGCAAAAACGATGCACAATATACATTTTAGGCCTGGACGTTCTTGAGCACATTTTGCTTGGAATAAAACATTAAATGGCCTTGCTGATAAAATGGTTGGTTTCACTTTATCTTGAATTATATTGCCTGAAAATCCAAGCCATTGTATTTCAAAGTTTGCTGGTGACCTTCCAAATGAGTTTCTGTAACCTCCTAATCCACTTAAATTAACCACCAGTAAAGTCTCCATTTTGAGCCGGGCCATCATAGTGCTGCAAAAACCTACAATTAAACCACCGCAGATTTCTTTGCAGAAGCCCGGTTATCTGTCACTCTGAGTGTGTGTGTGTATGAGGAGTCCCTTCTCTTTTAAGAAGACTCCTCAGCTCTTAAACCATCAAGAGGTCCCTGAATTTTCACAAGTCAGCAACAACCCTCTCAAACTGCCATCCCTGTGCTTTCTGTGACCTGATTTAGAAAAGAAGGGAAAATGGGTCTTGTGATGTGATCTGTAACACCCTCTACTGTGCAACATGATGGACGTGAGCCATAAGAAATTGTTCGGGATCCCCAGGGACTCCGACCACCTTTTCAGATGCGAGCCAGGATAACACATTGAATTCCCAAATCCAGTTGCTTGCTCCAGCATTAAGGCATGACATTTGAAATGTGTTCGACCACAATCTGTGCGCGATTCCCTTTTAGAGAACATGCTCCTTCAGACAGACACCTTAATCCTTCCACCATCTGAGAACTTTCCAAGATTGAAGAATGACTGGTACATCTCAGCCAACTACTGTAAACTGGCATTCTTGCTGTTAATGGTTGTCCTGTCAAATGCTGTGGCAAATGATTTGGCATCGTCTCTTTAATATGCTGCCAAAGGCCCTCGTGAAAAAAAAAAAAATTCTTGGACTGATCTATCATTGTTAAAATAGTAATTTTACTAAGCATGAAATACCAATAGATAGGGCTGTGTAAAAATATAGATTTTCTGATTAATCAAATCATTTTAATGATTCATCTGCAGCACCATAGCAAAAGAAATAATTTCTTGTTCACAGTTCTATTCAATCACTGTAGTCCAATTCATGACTCCGAGTCTGTACTTTTTAGTGAATAAAAAACTATACAGCACAACAACCAGTCTAGCCTGGTTTCTGAAACAAATGACTCCCATTAGCCAGTTCTTTTACTGAATAAAAAGCATGCAGCATAATTAGTCTGACTCCCAAACAAATTACTCTTTTGAGCCAGTTCTTTTACTGATTACAAAAAATACAGCATGATTAGTGTAGTCTGATTCATGAACAAATGACTCTTATGAGTCAGTTCTTTTTTTATTGAATAAAAAGCATACAGCTTGACTCGTGTAGTCCAGTCCAACAACTTGACTCTTATAAGCTAGTTCTTTAAATGAACAGTTCAAAAAGGCAAGTTAGCGGTTTGAATCATTTTGTTTGAATAATGCTCTGAATAATTTACAACATTAGCCAAGTGAGAATTTCTGCTGTATGTATAACTAAAATATACCAAAATGAATCAAATGAAAATTCAAGAGCTTGTGAATCAAAACTGAAGAAATGTGCATTAATACCCAGCCTTACCAATAAAAAATGGAATACAATAGTGTTCTTTATATAATGATACACTATAAATACTGACAACATACTGGACAGCTGAACAGTTTGTAAATACACTTACTATGATTACTAATCCAATTCTATGTGTGATGTGTAACAGACACTAATTTAAAGTTTAACTGCAAAATGTAAAGTATAAATTGTATGTGCAATTATGAGATAGTTTCTCACAGATTCTGTGCTGACCTTGGAACAAAGCTGCACTTGAACCATTATTTTAATAAGCTGAACTCTTTTGTGAGGCAACACCTCGCTGGGGTTGCACGGCCTCCTCAGAGTGTCAGAGTTCCACATAAACACATTTTACTGGAGCAGTAACCCGATCTAACAATGGCTCTTTTTAACACCTCGCCTATCTGATATAACAACATGCCCTCTCCCATCATAAGACTCCTCTCTGCTCGGGTCTGTTGGTCTAATTAACAGCAGGGTCTGCTGGATAGATGCTGGTGGTGACGCAGGGCGAGCAGTCGAGAGAGACTAATATGGACTCGCCGCAACTTTGTTCAGTTTCCCTCTCTCTCCAACAGAGTCCTCAACTTTAGAGGGGTGTTTAGCATACCGCCGCATCCTGATCCTGCCTTTTATTTTTCCCCTTTTCCTCCCCCTGTTCTTCTCCATTTGGTCTTTCTGTGTGCATAGCATCCCTGTTCTGCCAAACGTATATATCTATATCTCCGACTCTGAATCTCCAAATTAAACACTGGAGCAAGGGCTTTGAAAATGAAAATGTAAATCTGACGGCGGATGTAGTGGAGGAAAGCGATCTGCCTCGATGCCTTTTTGTGTTTGTGACCTTGGTGGTTTGCGTCCCATTTAATAAGCTTAAACAAACAGCGCAGAAATGCGAGTTGTGTGTCCCTTTCTGTACTCCAGCGTGCATCTACTTACCTCTCCAAGGTTACATACCTCACAACATTCCCTCTACATCTTACTCTGCTTTTAGCAGGTCACAGAGAAATAAGGAGAATGAGAGGAGAGGTACGGAGGATAGAGGCAGTATCCTTGCAAGGGGAATCTTTTCAACTTTTGACTACATTATAGTATTTAGCCTCTTGTGTAAAATCCAGCTGGCTTTGGTCTGAGCAAAGTCTCATTAGTTACTCCGGATTTAAAAGAGAGGGGAAAAAAAAAAAAAACTTTGAGCAGTTCAATTGCTCGCCTCAGACCTGTTTTCATTGCTTTTGCAGTGTGCTAGGCAAAAACTCTTTGAAGAAGGGGATTAGAACCATGTGATCATTTTAATTAGATCATTAGCTAAGAATTAACATCTAGGTTTGTACCCTCATTAACAAAAAATACCTAATGTGTGCCAAGCTGGATTCACGTATCGCAATAGATGTCCAATGTGTTTTTTTTTTTGTTTTTTCTTCTCCCACTTTTTCGGTTGTTTTCTTTCCTTTTTTCGGTTTGTTGTGTGATTTTCATAAAGGCTAAGAAAGGTATAAGTGAGTAAATCTGCTTTTTGTGTTTTCTCTCACAGGCTCTTTGGTACAACGGGGAACTGTGCAGCCTGCAGTAAACTGATCCCAGCCTTTGAAATGGTGATGAGGGCCAGAGATAATGTTTACCATTTGGACTGTTTTGCCTGTCAGCTTTGTAACCAGAGGTAAGGAGAGAAAGAGATCACAACAAGCCTGCAAGATTGTCTTTCTATATAGAAATGCAGAAGAACCTATTAGCACACACACAAATCGCTCAATGATTTCTAGCATTGTGACTTTACACACTCCGATTGGCCCTTAGCCTTTTCTCCTAGGGATGCACCGAAACAAAAATTCTTGGCCGAAGCCGAAACAAAATTAAACACTGTGCCGAAGGCCAAATACCGAACACGGTTTATAAAAAAATTTTCCCCATGTATTTTGCTAAATTAAATGGCAAAAATGTGCTTTTTTACTGTTTTGCTTTTCAAAGAAAAAATCTATTACAAAACAACAATTTAAAAATATTTAACACTGAACATTTCTTAACATTCTAGCAGACATTATACCAACAAAGCACAATTTAACTTGAAATTAATAAGTTAGTAAAATAACAATATTTTTGGCCATTTTTGAGACCCCCCCTTCTTGAATCAGGCATGTGATTGGCTAAAGACAAAAAGAAAGAAAACTGAACACTTTGAGCAGCAAGTCAGCATATTAGAATGATTTCTGAAAGGTCCTGTGACAGTGAAGACTGGAGTAATGCTGCTGAAAATTCAGCTTTGATCACAGGAACAAATTACATTTTACTATATATTCACATACAAAAGTTACTTAAAATTGTAATAATATTTCACAATATTACTGTTTGTATTTTACTGTACAAATAAATGCAACCTTGCTGAGCAGAAGAGACGTTATTTAAAACTTTAGAAAATATTACAGATCTGCTTTGGACTTTGAACCCTGGCTAACAAGCAGATAGCGCCACGAGCTCATGCAGCACTGTTAGAACACACTTGTTGCCATTTGATCACGTCACCAAAAATGTAATTTTTCGATACAATTTATTCTGTCTTTTCGCTTTTTCCCAAACACCTGAAAGAGCTTTTTTTGCTATTTTTCGGCCGAATAATTTCAGTTTTCGAACATTCAGTGCACCCCTACATTCTACTCTACATTTTCATCTCAAACCTACGAGTTTTGTCCTGGTTTTTATTTGTGACCAGAAGTGGGATTATAAACTTGAGTTGAGTGAAATTAACCAGCGCTTCAGTGGCGATACCGCTGGCAGACCAATACCAAGCCTGATCAAAATGTGAACGCCTTATTGAACACAGTCAGCCAGAAAGCTCCTACTCAATACACAACCAAGCCAAGCACATCACTGCCATGTGTCTCGTCGAGGGAATTAAGCGGCCGGACGAATGAACTTTTCAAGGATCATCCTTCCAAACATTCCTGGGGAGCAAAGGAGTGTGACAGTGTCTTAAATGCTCTAGTGTGTGACCCACTTCTAAAGAAGACTTTTGTGTCATTCTCGAAAGCCGCCACATACACACGCTAAACTCATTGAATACTACAGTAAATACAAACAAGCTCAAACTAATTTTTTAGAATTGATGCCTCAAAAAAAAAAAAAAAGTGTTTTTCAGAACTGAAAATAAAGAATGAAGCATCTGGTAGGAAACAGGAATAAATGGTCAAGTGGCATATTTGGTGAGCACCAGGTGTGTGTTTGGTGAGTGAAACCTCGCTGCTGACGGATGGCACACAAGCCTGGTTCTCCCGTGCTCCGCTCTATTCCTTTGCCAACACAGCACATTGGTGTGGCAATGATTGATAAGAGAAAACATCATTGGCAATGCTTTCATCATGGACACACTATTGTCCATACGACATTCATGGCTTTCATATGCAAACTTGTCAATGTAGAAATGCAGTGCACACATGGAATGTTTTTCTCTTTAATTGGCATGAAATTTCATGGGAAGTTTTTAGAGGCTAACAATTTATACTTTGGCAAGGAGCCCCAACATAGGGGAAAAAAAGCTCAGTGGTGGGGTTTCCTTGGAAACTGGTGCAGTTTTTTTTTTTTTTTTTTTTTTGCCAATGAAAAGAAATGGTGGCATGCTTTCATTAGGTGCCAATCCTGTCCTGCTTTGAAAAATGCTGTTGGTTTTGAAAACATTTAGTTAAAGCTGTACCTTATTGCCACATCACAAGAGACTTTGAGACCGTCATAGAAACAGTAGCATTCCTGATGCCTGTGATGACGAAGACTGTACACTGCATGTTCATTTACACTGATGCGATGATATTTCCTAAACCAAAAAAATTTCAATTGATTTGTGTGTATTTAATTATATATAATATAAAACCTCATCATCATCATCTATTATTATTATTATTATTATGTATTTTTATGTCTTTTGATATTGTAAAAATATCTTACACTTTCATAATGTGAAAGTGTAAAGTATGTATCAGGGCTGTAGGCCATCCTGCATTGAACTGAAAATACCTTGTAAATTTTAATTTTGAATTTCTGTATTTTTGAGCATAAAAAACACATTTAAAATATAAAAAAGCATATTTAAAATAAAACACCTTAAATTATTATAAAATTTGAATAAGTCGGTAAATTCCTCTTCCTGCAATTTAGCTTTTTTTGTGACGTTCGGCCAATTCAAAATCAGTTGAAACAAATCTTAAATTCTGAATTTATCCATTCTGAATTCTGAAACTATCCATACTGTTTCAGTGTAAAGGTCAGTTCAAGCCTGACAAAATACAAA